>WBMY01012605.1:877794-1015868 GCA_013397315.1 Donacobius atricapilla | reverse complement strand
CCAAACCCACCCAAAGCGAGCGAGGAGCATTCCCAGGTAAGGAGCCCCCCGCCCCGCCCGGGCAGCGGGGGCTGCGGGAGGATGCCCCGGAGGATGCCCCGGGAGGGCCGGCGGGGCTGCAGCGGTACCTGCTCTCCACACCTGGCGGCAGTGGAGGAGGGGGGGCTTTGGGAGGCGCCCCCGTCGCTGCTCCGCACCCGCGGGTCCTGAGAAGGGGGTCTGGGATGGAGGGCAGGGAACCCCGCGGACAGCGGGCTGAGCCGGGGGGCTCGGGCACGGCCCCTCCGCCCCTCCCGGCCCGGGTTTGGGAGGATGCTGGGCAGCGGGGAGCCCCCCTTCTGCACATCCCCAGCGCGGAGGGGACGCGGTGCCGGCGTCCCCCTTTCCCTGGTTCCCGATGGCTTTTTCCCCATGCGCAAGGCTCAACTTTTCTCCCCGGAGGTAGCGGCTCCAGCGGCGCAGCCCGACCCTCATCACCCTCGGCATCCCTCGGCTGCGGATTTTCCTCCCCTCGGGGGGTATTTTTCCCCCCACTCGATGCTCCAGAGCTCTCCTCGAGCCAGGGGCTGGAGGCATTTGCAAACTTTTCCTGCACCCGGTGAGGCTGCAGCTGGACGGGGCTGGAGGCAGAGCCCTGTTCCCGGGGAGGACAACACCTCCCGGGTGACCCATGGATGGGGACAGGGGCCACCCCCGGTGCTGAACGCCTAAGAGGGAAGGGCAGACCCCCGTCTCTTCCCTTCCTGCGAGGTGCTGGAGAGTTTTCCTTCCTAAATCCCGGCTGCGGAGTCAGCGCTGCCAAACCTCTTCCCTCCTTTCCCTCGGCTGCGTGTGTGTGCTGCAAGCGAAACCCGCGTATTGATGCTCTGCGTTTATCAGACATATGCCCTTAAATTATGTAGCCGGGGAGAAGTGATCTAAACACCGAGCCGCGCGTTGTTTTGGTGGAAACCCAATACTCCGGCAGCAGCTGAGTTCCTCCCAGACAAACAAACCCGCTTGCTCAGCCCCAGCAGGGCTCTTCGGGTTTGTAGCGGCTGCATGTGGCTGCTCCATCCCCAGCCCGGAGGAAGTCCTCCTCCCGGGGCTCCGTCTGCTCCCCGTGCCGGGGTGGGATGCGGCGTTCGCGGGGTTAGGACCCGCAGGGCTGGCCCGGGTGGGCAGGAGCGGGTGGAAGGCGTGCGGCTCCGCACCTCTCCCGTAAAACTTCCACATCCCGCGCTGCTTCCCGGCTCCGCCGCCGGGCAGCCGCGCCGGGGAGCTCGCTGGAAACGCACCTGATTGCCCCTGGCTTCCCTCCGCTGCCGGGGAGGAGAGGTTGCGGGAAAAGCGAGCGGAATCTGACCCTCCCCGGGTCGTGCGGGTGAGCGGTGCGGAGGGGAGGTTCGGACCGGGACCCCCGGGGCTGCCGGGGGATGCTCTCGTTCCGCGGCAACAATGATGGTGACAGGGGATTTTTTACAGCCGCTGCAACTGCTCGCAGCCTTCTAGGGACTTATCTTGAGCGTGCATCAGTCCTGTACAAATATTTTGGAAGGCGGTGAGCGTGTCAACTTCTTTTCTTTCCCTGCCCTCTGTTTCACCCGGGTCCCGTTTGTAGAAATCGGCGGGCGGGCAGGACCGGCGGGGCACGGGGGGCGCGGGCTTTGCCGTCTCTGTGATTTTAATTACGGCGTGTGCCTCCCAGGGTGGGATTAGGCGCTTCCTTCCCCCACCCAAGCTCTGGCTGGAGGTGCAGGGGATGCGAGCAGCGTTTTGCTTGCGGTTTCTTTGCCGGGGGAAGTGCGTGTGTGTTTGTGTTTGTTTATTTGTTTGTTTGTTGGCGTGTGTGGGATCCTTCGCTGGAGCCGGGCTGCAAGCGGTGCAACAGATGCGTGTGTGCTTCGCGTGTGCAGCCAGGTTTAAACACGCAGCCCCAGCCCCGGCACGAAAACCTGGGGTTTTCTTCCCTCCCCTGCCCAGACCCACCCTCCGTGGGGGTGTCTCCTTTCCGAAAGGACCAGCCCGAGGCTTTTCCTCTCTGCCCCATCCTAAATGCGCGGCGCTCGGCGGTATCGGCGCCGTGCGAAATAAATGACAGCCGCATGATCGGAGCGTTGTTTATGTCCAAGACGGGTGTTTTAGAGCCCGGGCTGATGATCAATCACGGTGCTGTAGGGGAAGCATTTGCTCGATGATCGCAACTGCCTCGCAGGCGCCGAGGGCTGGCGTTAAACGCGCGCAGCCCGGCTGGGGAGGGATGCTGCAAACCCAAAGGGAGACGCTGAACTTCTCCGCGGGGAGAGGGAATATTTGAGCTTTCCCTCGCCGGTTCACCTGCCAGCAGCCCTCCCTGCAGCGCAGAGAGCCCGGGGCTGGGCAGGCTGGGGGTGAGGCAAAGCAGAGGGCTGAGCAGAGGCAGGAGAGCGGCGGAGCCGCGCTGCTGGGAAGGCAGGAGCCGTCCCCGGCATCCCCATCCTGCGGGGCTCTGGCTCGCCGTAGCCGCTTTCCTATCAATTCCTCTGTTTTCGCAGGCTGAGGAGGAGGAGGAGAGATGCCGGCACCCCTTTTGTGTTGCATCTTTTTTTTTCCCTTTTACTGAACCGCTTTGTCTCTGCCTCCCGATGCCCTCGATGCCGAGCGGGTGCGGTAAAACAGAGCTCCCTCTCGCCGCGCCGGGGCTGAATTCGTGCGAAGAGCCTGGCAAGGTCTCATGGTGCTCGGGGTGTGCTGAGGGTTAACGCCGTGCGGGAATCAGATTCTCGTTTGGAAGGGAACCCTGAGAAGCTTCCCGCAAAGCTGAGGAGGATGCTGGCGCTGTGGGCTGGGGCTCCACGCTGGGATCTGACCCGGGGAGGGTGTCAGAGGTGGGGCTGCTGAGTTCTGGAGTTGGCAGCGCCGGAGTTCGGGGCTTGGCACTGCCCACGTGTGTTTTGGAGCAGGATGGCGTGGTGTTCTGGGCATCACTTGGCTCCTCTTGATATATTTATTATTTATAAACCCTCTGACGTGGGGTCGCACACAGCTGAGACTCCAAAGTCTCCATGTCCTGCCCATGAATCCCCCTCCCCACCCAGGGATGCCTTTTGGGCTGTGACTGTTTCCCCCTAGTAAAGCCCTCAAACTGCTTGATCCTCTAACAAAAAGCGTCTGGGGAACCTTTCTGGCTCTCTGAAAGGCTTCAGAAGGCTCTTTCTTACTCCTTCCTTCTGGCTTGCAAGACTCAGGGAAGGGACAGCAGCGCTCCAGGCGCCCAAGGCAACGAGACTTCCCGTCTGTGCAGAGAGTCTGGGCAGCCCGCTGCCTTTCTGCAGGGCACCAGTGATGAGCGTGCTTCCCTGCGTGACTGCCTTCCTGTGAAAAGTGCTTTATATCCCTCAGCTTTGAGCTCTCAAGGAGCCTGTGACAAAAAGGAAAAAAAAAAAAGAAAAAAGAAGAAGAAAAAATTACGTAGTGCTGCCCACATGTTTTTCACTCAGGCTCTGAATGGTTTTAAAGCATAACCATTTACTCCATTGCCGTGGTGTGGATTGGGAAACTGAGGCACGGGGTTTTAAAGCATAACCATTTACTCCATTGCCATGGTGTGGATTGGGAAACTGAGGCACGGGGTTTTAAAACATAACCATTTACTCCGTTCCCGTGGTGTGGATTGGGAAACTGAGGCACAGAGAAGCAAAAAGCTCAGTCCACATTTATTGATGACAAATTCTCACTCACCAGCCTGAACCGCAAACTGAGCCCTGAGGGGGACTTGGTGATGAGAGCAGGGAGGTGCCCTGCCCTCCAGTCTGTGCTTCAACAGCCAAGAGCAGCCCTTGGACAGAATAGGACGTTTTCAGGATTGAATTTTTCTCCAGTTAAAATGGCAAATGGGTGCTTTGAAATGAGGAAGTATCATAGAATCATGGAATTACAGAACAGTTTGAGTTGGAAGGGACCTTAAAGATCATTTAGTTCCAATGCCTTGCCATGGGCAGAGACAACCAAACACTTTGGGTTAGAGAATTGGCCTGGAGCAGCTGTGCTTTCATGGACCTCAGTCCCAGTGCCTTCAAAATTTGCTGCAAAATGTTTTTAATCACCTTTGGGAATGGAAACATCATTGCAAAAATGACGTGCTGAGATGCCTACAGCCTGTGTGGTGATTTTCTGTATCTGGCATTCTCCCTTGGGTTTTTTTTGACTCATGTCAAAGAATAGTCTGGGTTTTTTTGTTGGTGCATGAGCTCTGTAAGTTTGCCTCATCCTTAAGTGGTTGCACGCTGTAAGGGGCTGAGCAGCCACCCAGGTAAGAGGTGCCAACTCTGTGTCCCCTGCCGCAGCACCCAGCATCATGTGGCACCTGTCCTAAGTCCTTTCCTGGGTACAAACCCCTCTGTGAGCCCTCAGAGATGCTCTGAAGGCCTTGAACAGGCAACCTTTGGCTTGGAACCCCAATGACCACTTCATTTGAGACGCCTGTAGCCCTTCAGCTCCAGCTGATGTGAGCATTCCCAGGGACATGCTCCCTTCCAAGGTGATTCCTGGAGCTGTGGAGGAAGCCAACTTTTTGCTGAAATATGATGTTCCTACCTCAAATACTAATGTTTGTAGAAGACACCAACTTCTCAGAGCCTGAAGACCTGAGGGAGAGCAGTGACTGGTTTCATGCTGCCTCTCAGTAGGTGGCTTTGACCTCACCTGGAGAGGAATCACTGGAAAGAGGGAGGTTATTCGCGGACTCCGTGACTTGTTTTTACACCAGGCTTTGCTGCTGAGAGAGTTTTCCCCCTTTAAAAAAAAGTGGTTTTTAAATGCTTCATGCAGTGAAACAGAAATCCAGACCCAAGACTCAAGTGGCTGAGATTCCCAGGCTTCTTTTGCATAGGGATAAATAAAAAGTCCTGCTGAGCGTGGCTGGATTTGCACTTGTGACCCAAAAGGGAGATCTTGCACTTCTGATCCTCCTGCTGATTTTCATGCCTGATCTCTGAGTTTCCTTACATCTCTATCATCCACACACTGATCTGCTGGGGCTTTCCTACACAGCCATTGGCAATAAATTTATGGGATTTAACTGGCTCTTGAATTTGCCAGGACGAACATGTGGCTCTAATGCAGATAATACAGGTTAGCTTTCCATTACAGGCATTTGCATGATCTATACCCACACATTTTCCCCTCCTCTGCTCCCCTGCATGGCCAGAGGGATAAATCTTGATCCTGGGTGAACCCTTGCAGCCAAATGCACGTAAATGTTTGTGAAATGAGGCTCCACGACCTCTGTGTTATTTCTCCTGGATAGAGGAAAGGTGAGGCTGGTGGAGATGTTTTATTCCCAATAGTGTTTTCCCAGGAAATAGTGAGGTGATGCTGGACTGGTGACCACCTGTAGATGGTTAATATTTATATATTTGTTGTTTTTTCTGAATGAGGAACTCACACTTGCCCCTGATGCTCATTCATGCCGAGCCTCACCTGGGAGTGTCTGGGCCTTCCACTGTTTGGGGACTGGAGTTTAGAGTTATAGGGATCAGGAGGATGAATTAGCAGTAAATCTCAGCCTGGATGGCTTCATCCTTAGCAGTGACAAGGTTTAAATTAAAAATATCTTGCTGAGGTGAAGCACTCGTAAGTCAGGCGCTGGCGTTGTGTCAGTCTGGGTTCGGCAGTGAGAGCTCAGCCCCTGTGGAGCAGGAGCCATGAGGAGCCCATGTATTGATTCCCAGCTGAAGTGGGAATTGTTTTCTCCTGTCAAATATTCTTTCTGTCCTTTCCTTTTCACCTCTTTCCCCACCTGAAGGGAGGATGGTCACGCTGGGAAGTTGGGAGAAGCTTTTCGGATTCGCTGCACGTGCGTGTGGCCCTGTTTGACTTGGTTAGAGCATATTTGATTGTGAAAAGGGATTTATTTGTTTTTTGTGACAGGGGATTTGTCTATAATGTAGTGCTGGAAAGAAAACTCATTTAGAGACTAAGGAGGTGTATCCTGTTACAATTGCCTATTGATGGAATAGCAAGTGCTTGGTGTGCTGCACAGCTTCATTTTACTTTAGGGAAACTTATCCTGGGCTGCCAAAGGGAGACTTGGATTTGATGGAGAGCTGTCCCACAGCCCTCAGTGGGTTTCTTGGCTTCCTGTTTCCCCATCCATCAAGTGGGGGAGGTCTCTTAGAAGTGAACTGTCCCTTCAGCCACCACCTAATGCTTGTTTTGCTCTAATGACCTTTAAAAATGACGCACTTTTTGTAAAGTGAGTAAATCCAGGGCAGGCTTTGTTGGGAACTCACCAGTTTGAGGAATGGCATCATGTCCAAGGATAATAGTCACTGTCCCACTCCTGGGCAGTGTCACCTTCTTCTGCTGGCTGGGAGAGGCTTTCAGAGGTGCAGAGGAACAGGAGGCTCTGTATTCAAGGCAAAGGCTCTGCCCTCACAGCCCTGCCAGGGAGAGGAGGTGAGCTGGGAATTCAACCACACCAGTTGTGGAGCTAAACAAAGACTTGGATTTTTCTTTAATGGACAATCTAGGGAAGAGAACCCTCCCCCAAACCCCACACCCAAATTAGGGTGGGCATGTGTGCCTTAGAGAAAAGGAGGTTTTGGGCTGTTTTGGGAAACTTCTTCTGTTTGTCAGGGTTTTGGTGCAAATTTTTAGGTCTTGCGAGAAGCAGAGCAACACGTGGAGTTTTGTAAGCTGTTCTCCTGAGACGTGTAAGTGTTGGAGGGTGGGAATTTGCATGGACAATTTTGGGCGTTTCCTCCTTTTGATTGTGCCTCACCCTTTGCACTCTCCCCTTCACGGTGTCCTCCTGGCTGGACAGAGGGGCTGCCCCCTGTCACTGCCTCCTTTCCTTCCAGCCACCCCGGATCCCAGGACTCATCTGGGGGGTTGCAATGACCTCTACACCTGGTGCTTTTGACACTTCATGCCCCCATCTCTCCTTGGATCCCAGGAGTGATTTGGGGGATCGCAATGACATCAGTACCTGGTGCTTTTGAGACTTCACACCCCCATCACCACTTGGATCCCTGACTGCTCCTCTCCAGATCATCCAGACAGCTTCCCCAGGCAGGGCAGTGCTCAGGGACAGCCTGGAGGGTGACTTCTTGCTTTAAGTCCCACCTGTGCCACCACTGAGGGCACCTCTGGGAGGCCAGTTGCCTCCTTACCCTGAAGACGGCGGGATGAGCTCCGAGTTCTCCTCCTGCGCCGAGCTGCTATGGTGATGAGTTGCTATAGAAACACATAGTTAGCATTATTATTTATTGTCGAAAGGTGCTTCTTTTCATCCCTTAAAAGCAGGTTTGTGCCCAGCAGACCCCAAAGCTGGGTGTGGGACACTGCCCACCCCTGTCCATGCGGGATGGGGAGGTTAAGCTTCCCGGGAATGCCGGATTTATCCACGCTGGAGGCAGGGAACTGTGCTGTGCTGGCCCGGCAGGCTGATCTGGTTAAACAAATCCCCCCAGTTTGTTCCGTCACAGGTCCCTTCCTCCGTCAGATCCCACCTTTGGAGGAGGATTTGAGTGAAACCTTTTGCTGTTATTCCCAAACTGGTGTCGCCATTCGGGGCGAAGGGCAGGCACCCAGTTCTGTGACCATGTGTCTGTTCATCCAGCACTCACAGCGCCTTGTAGGCATTGCCCGCCAAATACCTGCTCTTATCTCTGCCTCTGCTGCTCCTCGGTGTTTGCTGGAGTCCCTCCCTGCCTGCAAGCCCAGCCCTCTGCGCTGGGAGGCAGGGAAGCTCCTCTGCTGCTGGGGTCCTGCTCTGCTGAGCCCCCCCTGGAGCTGGGCACCCCTCCAGGGCTGCAAGAGGCCAAGCAGAGCAAGCCCTGCCCAGGGCACGGCTCTGCCTGCCCTCACCATCACTTCCCAGTTGCCATGGGTGGGATAGATCCTGCTTTGGGGGTGTCTTGCTCCCCAGGAATGGGCACAGGGGGTAGGAGCGGGTTTCCTCTGCAGGCGGGGTGCTGAGCACTGCTGGTCATCCTGCCTGGACCCCCTTTATCCAGCACATCCAGTGGTTTTGGGAATGCTCAGGAGGGGCAAGAAGGATGCCAAGGGGTCTCCTGCCTGCAGCCACTGGATCCACAGCTTCCCCTTCAAGGAAACCTCACTCTGCTGTCCTTCAGACCCTGGCAGCCCTGAGGTTGCTGCAGTGGGGTGGCTCTGTGGGGACAGGAGGCTGGAGGGATGTCCAGGGGCGCTGGCAGGAGTGGGGCTGCTTTCCCTCTCTGGCTGGGGCAGGGGAGGGCTTGGCTTGGCTTGCAGCAGGGATTAGCTGCACAGTTCTTTCTTGTTCCCTGGAAATTGCCTCGTGGGGAAAAAAAAAAAATAAAAAAAAGAAACGGGAAAAGGAAAGAAAAAAGGAAAACAACACAGCTTTTCTGGGTGCTGAATTAACAACTGGGAGGTGAAGTTTCAGGGCTGGTTGGAGCGGCTGCAGGGAGTGGCCCAGCCCCTCCTCTGACACCCTGCACAGGTGTTGCAGGTGCAGGGCTGGGCTCAGCTGCAGGTGCTCCCCTGGGAGATGGGGTGGGGAGGGATGCAGGAGTGGCTGGACCAGTGCAGGATGCTGGGCCTGGGGAAATCTCTGCTGCTGCTGCTGCTTGCAGGGTGAGTTCCCTGAATTCCTCCAGGTCTCCACCTTCAGCAGCCTTTGAGGAAACAAAAGGAGGTTCTTTAAAGCACCCCCTCAGGCACGAATAAAACGCCTTCCTTTGCAGAGCCTGTCTCACTGCTTGAAGTCATTCCCTTTGGGCTTTGCATTTTGCTTCTTGGAAGCTCTGCTCCCTGCAGGGAAGAGAAAAAAAAAAAAAAAATCCTGGGGTGCAGGAACAGGGCTGAGGGGGATGGGGGGCCTTCCTGGAAAGTGTGGGATGGAAATGGAGGAACGGATGAAGGGGTCCAGTGTAGGGGTCTAGGGGGGGATGCTGACCCCTCACTGTGCCAGAGACCCCTGAAACCTCTCGTGTAGGGTCCCATCCAGCCCCTCTCTGTTGTAGGGATGGTTGGGAGCATCCTGTGGGGTGGGAGGTGCTCCTGCACGTCCTGCATGTGCCATCCCCTCCTCGTGGTGAGGGGAGGCCACCAGAGTGGGGCCTCTCTGAAAGGAGGGGAGCTGGATGGGAAGTGGGAGCTTGGTGTGTTCTGGTTGGGTCACCCTTGTCTGTGGGGGTCTGGAGGGTTTGGGTTTTACTTCTACCACCCCTTTTTTTCCCCTCTGAGCTGCGCCAACAGCTTGGATATGTGATATGGAGAGGTCATCCGAGTGGTGGAATGGATTTTGGGCCGATTTGGGAGTCCCTGAGGATCCCACCAGCCCTGAGACCATCCAGTCTCAGGTTTGTCTCCAAAAGCCCACCGAGGGTAGTAGAATCATTTTGGTTACTTTTGCACAGTCTGGCTTTCCCTTTCCTGGTCTCCAAGGTCACTCCCAGAGATCAGAAGCAGCTCACCTGGGCCAGGCAAGGGCAGGAGGCACCTTGGAGCTGCCCTTCTGCCTGGGTGAGAGATGGAGAAAGGAGGAGAGCCAGGTGAGCCACGGCAGGAGCTGGATACTTAAACCAGCACCCCTTAGAACTACCCAGGAGGGATTTTTTTTCCTCCTTTACGATGGAGTTGCTGCCCTTGCCTGCCTCTGCAAGGCAAACAGCTCAAGAGGATGCCTCTGAACGAAAGCACCAACTTTTAGGACAAATTTCTCTCTGCATAATGTCTCAAAGAAAGCAAGGAGAGGAAACTGGCAAGCGGGCCTAATTAGGTAAGTATTCCCCATTAGGAAGGGGAAGGAGCTATCAAGTCGATTTCCATTTCCTTCTTACTTTACACGCCTGATTTTTCCGCCTCTCCAGGAGGCGGTGTGTGAAGTAGGTCTCTCCTTAGCTTGGAGAAGTAAATAATCAGGACACGATGCACTCCCGAAGCTCTTCCCAAAGCTTTCCAAATCTGGACTAAGCTGAGGCTTTTTAGCATCTTCACCAGACTTCCAGAATGAGACCTGGCAGGGACTTATTTCCCTGCTTCATGCCGGAGAACCAAGGTGGGCAGCAGGGCTTGCATATTCCAGATGTCTCCTGCAGGTTTTTCTCCCTGTTCCACCTATTCTGCATGGAATTTCTCATCTCCTGGTTGCTTCCCAGTACAAGCCTGGGTGTGAACACACGGAGGTGCCTTGCTGTGCTGGGAAACGTGATTGGGATGAGCCCCGAAACCCCCACCTGGTCCACCCCTACCTGAGCCCAGCATGTCCCCATGTCCCCATGTCCTCCTGGCTGTGTTCTTACCCAAAGTTGCTCTCCTGGCTGTGCTCTCTGCTGCCTCTTAGAACAACACATTGCAGCGTGGGCTGCAATTACGGAGCCATCAACGGGTTCTTGTGACACATTTTGGCGAGCCTGGGGACGCTTTGTGCACCAGCCTGCGAGGGAAGCTCTCTCCTCCCCTCTTTGCTGCCTCCCCCTGCTCCAGAGCCTGTAAGTGGTGTTATTAAAGGCTGTCGGGAGCTGCTGTCATTGGCACAGTCAATGGCTGACACAAGGCAGCCCTCAGACTTTGACTCATCACACACACACACACACTTTGCAATGCATGAGCCACACACAAAAAAAGCCCATTTCTCACAAGCATCACCCTTTCCCCAGCTGTCTGGGCCCTTTTCTGCATTCATTCCAGAGAAGGAGTCTTGATTGTCCTGCAGTGTAAGGAAGGGATGGGAGTTGCATCATGCTGCCTGCACGTTCCCAGCTCTCTCATTATCTTTTGCTGGAAGTTGTGATGAAATGCCATTTTTTCCCTAAATACAACTACATGCATCCGTATATATAGATATATGTGTGTGTGTGTGTGTATGTTTTATACATATACATAAAAATACACATTTATATGCACATTGCTACACACAAATGCAAACTACACATGCTTTGGAAATGCCAATCTGTTCACCCTGCACTTTTCACAGATCACTGCCAATTTTCCCTCACAGTTCAGGAAAGGTTTTGCAGGTCCAGATTTTTGGAGAAGCAAGAGCAGCCTTACTGCAATAGCTGGAGTTAGGAGGGATTCAGGCAAAAAAAAACCCCCCAAAACCCAACAGTGTTCCTTTTTCCTTCAGCATCCCTTGATCAGATGCTGGTGGCAGAGATGTTTTCCAGCTTGTAGGGAGGAGAGGGAAGAAAGAAGAGTTTGAGTTTTTCCTCCACCGCAGAACTGGGAATAAATAGAGCAATTTTGGACAAACCTTTGTGTCTGGGAATGTGCTCCAGTTGAGCTTGGCTGCCTTAATGCTCTTCAGAAGGTGCTGGTCCAGGCCTTGCTGGTGGCAAAGGAGTCTCTGAGGGGCTCTCAGGGGTAGGGGGTCACTGTGCAGCAATTCTCATCCTTCCCACTGGCTCAGCTGGACCCTGGCCATGAGCACTCAAGTGGGGCAGCACGAGGTGCCACGAGCCTGGAGGAGATCCCAAGCAGATTGGAGCTCCATGACAATCTGCTTTTCTGCTTTCCAGTCCTTGGCTGTGCATGGACACGTGCAGGCGTCTCCCTGCCTCCTGCTGGTTGATGCACAGGGTTCTTGGAGCCACATTT
This sequence comes from Donacobius atricapilla, assembly GCA_013397315.1. NCBI lineage: Eukaryota > Metazoa > Chordata > Aves > Passeriformes > Mimidae > Donacobius > Donacobius atricapilla. The sequence goes on along the minus strand of WBMY01012605.1, from coordinate 1,004,318 downwards.
CCCCCACTAACAGCCCTGCTGGCCACTCAGGCTGCTTTCCTGCTCTGCTTCCCTGCTCTGCCTCCCCTCCTTCTGGGTGTTTATGTGTGGGAGGACAATTCTGAGGCTTCTCCAATACCTGCACAAGAGTATGGAACAGTGACGGTGAGATGCTAGAAGCCTAGATGCTAGAAGCCTTTTCACTCAGTGATTTGTCTCCTGGTTAGCTTGGTCCTTGTCTTCTCTCCTGCCTTGCTTCTCCCTACCCAGGAACACAGGCAGCAGAATCAGCTTTATTTTATAATAAGCAAAAAGGTCTCCAGGTGCAGGGTTGTGCTCGCCTGTCTCTCCTCCACTGCTCTCTGCCAGTGGGTGACTTCTTTTGCTACCCATAATTAGCCTCTCCCAAGGCCTGGCTGTTGCTGGGCTCAGGCAGAAGGTTTTACAGCCACGGCCTCTTCTCAAACACAGGGAAAAATAATCCCTTCCTCAGCTCAAAGGGCAGATTTTAAACTGGTTGCTGAGGCAGGGTGGCTGCAGGAGGGGCCCAAGGCAAGGCTGGGACGTGGTGGGGATGGAGGACAGGGGATGGAGGATGTGTGTGTCGGGCTCCCCACGCACAGGAAGGAATCAAATATCTGCCCTATCTCAAATGCCATGCTGGGCTCCTCTGGGACAGAGTTATTGGTGAGGAGGAAGCTGACCTTCTCCTGTGTTTATGAACTGAATCTCTGGTTCACTTTGGGTTTGATTTTCTCCCCCCTCCACTCCTGTTACAGAGTGCAATACTCCATTTCAAAGGAAATAACATTTTCTTCATTTTCTCCTTTGCTGGGATTTTTTTTTTTTTTAAATGCTGCTCAAGATGAACAGGATTTCTTCCCCTCAGCTTTCCACGCTTTACCCCTGGCTCGTCACACTGGAAGTGGATGTTGCGAGCCCATGTTTTTGAGGCACCAGGGATACTCCCCAGTTACAGCTGCTGAGGGGGAACAAATTCTCCTGGAGCTGGGAAAACATGTAATTATTTTAGTGCTCAGACCCCAGCAAGTTTGAGAATTAGAAATTCTCCTCATTTCCCTCAGCGCTAGGTGGATCTGTCCTTCCTCCTGGCTGACTTATCTCCAACCTGTCCTAGCACAGCTTTTGCCGCAAATCCTTTTCTGCAAGGGCTGGTCTTGAGCATCTTTGGAGCAGCAAGTCCTTTGGGGCCCCATTTCCTTTTCCTTCCACTCCTACCTGCGGAGAGCAGATTTTTGGAAGCTCAAGAGCTCTGTCTGTCCTGTGCACAGGTCCCTTGTAGATATCTGAAGGCACTTTGCTGAAGTTCACAGGCAGCTTTTGAAAACCTCGGCCATTGCATTCATGTGTNGTGTATATATATATATATAAATATATATATATATAAAATATCTGTTCTCTCTTCCCTCCTGTTTTCTTTCTCTGTCAGGAATCCAGCTGTGCAGCATGTGGCACTTGTAGGGCTTGGAAGGCAGGAAGATCAAGCAAACACAGAGCTTTCAGCAAGAAGAGATAAATTTCCAGAATAAATTCCAGCCACGTAGGCCCAGTCTGTTTTAGTTTTAAAGCCCTGCTGGTAGTGATGTGTGGGAGCTGTAGATATAAAGCCAGGGAGAGAAGAAGAGTTTATTTGTATTATTTCTGGCACCTGGGTAGAAAGAAAACCCCAGTTCTGAGTTCGTGGGGCTTGGCACAGTATTTGTCTGCATGGTCTGGAGCAGGGAACTGCCTGTTGAGCCCTGCCTTCATGCATGGCTTGAAGGCAGAGGAAAAAAGGGAATTTTCTGCCCTGACTGCTGTAACTGGAAGAGGAAAGCGCCGGATTTGTGGGGGTGTGTGGGATGCAGATGGCCCCAGAGGAGAAATATCTCGTTATTAATAACCCACTGAATTGTGATAGCAATTTTACACCTGTGTACGCTGCTGCAGTTTTTATCTCAGCGCTCTGGCAGGGGCACAGCTGGGAGCTGTGGGCTCCCTCCTGCAGGCAGCTGCTGGGGATTTCCTATTTCCTGCAGAGACAGAGGACAGGTCAGGGTTTGGGGTGTTGAGCCCTGGCCATGCATTGGCTGCAGGGGTTTGGTCCTGTGCTCCTGAGGGTGTTTGCTGACCCTGACTTGGCAAGGGTCAGTCTGGCTGTGTGGACTGCTGCTTTTTCAGAGCATCAGAAAGTAGTTTGAGTTGGGAGAGATCTTAAAATTCTAGTTCCAGCGTCCCTCAGGGATGCCTTCTATTATCCCAGGTTGCTCCAAGCTCCATCCAACCTGGCCTTGGACACTCCCAGGGATGGGGCAGCCACAGCTTCTCTGGGTACCCTGTGCCAGGGCCTCAACACCCTCACAGGGAAGAATTCCTTCCAAATATCTAACGTAAACCTGCCCTCTTTCAATTAAAGCTGTTCTGCCTTGTCTTACCTCTTTTTTTTTTTTTTCAAAAATCCATCTTTTTTTTTCCTACTTACTACTATATTTTCGCTACTTACTACTATATTTTTGCTTTACTAAGGTAAAAATATAAATAAACCCAGAAGTGGCCCCTGAATGCATTCCCCGTCTCTGCCCTAAAAAGCACAACATCAGCCAGCACAAAACCCTGCTGCTTTCAGCCTAATGCCGCCACAAACAACCCAGAATTCATTCCCATCCCTCTTTCCCTCTGCCTTTTCCCTCTAGTCCAAGCTAAAACATTACAGGCTCTAACTCTTGAGTCAAGGGCAAAATTCAGCCCAGCCTCCTGCCTGAGTGATGTCTCGTGTCATTCAAATCCACCTGCAGCCAGTCCCAAGCTACGTCCCAGCCACAAAGGAGCCAGGACAAGCTCCTGGTTCCTCCAGCCCTGCACCTGAGGCCCCGGGGAGGTGGAGCACAGGTGATGCTCTCCAGGAGCAGGGAGGATGCTCCTGCCTCGTGTCCTGACAGCTGTGACGGCATCCCCGAGGGTAGAGGTGCATGGGCACAGGTTTACAGCTTTTCACAGCATTTGAGGCTCGTGTGGCATTACAAGTGCAGCTGTGGGGCCCTGTGAGGCAAGGGAAGAGAGCAGCAGGTCCTGTTTTGGAGAGAGGGAAGAGTGGAGAGGTGGAGGCAGGGGCAGGTGAGGCTTAGGGGCTGGAGTACATTGGTACAGTACTTGTGGGTTTTGCTCTTTTAGCACCTGGGCACCTGCTTAATAGTGTTTCTTCAGGTCTTAGAACCTGTGTTACCAAGGTCTCCATTTCCTCTGAGCAGGATTTCATGAACAGAGGTGACCTTTGCACGCCCCTCCCCATTAAAAACACCTCTTGTCTCAGCCACAGGTGATTTTATTCTGTGTGAGCAGAGAAGAACAAAGCAGATGGTGTTTGGATCTGGATTAAATTAGAGATTTGCTTGCAGCTGGCTTAGCAAACAAATAACTTTCTTCTGGGTAGCACAACCTGGATCTCAAACCTCTCCCTGCAAACTGAAGTGTCCTTTGTAGCCTGCCCAGCTCATGTGCCCCTTTCTGCTGCTGGATTTCTGTGGAACACCTGTCCTAACACAGCTAATGCTTGGTGATGATGGATCTGCAATTACGAGGCTGTGCAAGCAGCTAAAACAATTGCATCACCCTCCCTGTGGCTGCTCTGGGGTGATTTGTGGAGCTGCTGATAGCTCTAGGCATGATTCGTGCAGATGAAGGGTCAGGTCCGTGGAGTGCTAGGCACCTGCAGCTTCCATCTGCACCTGAGTGGACCAGGGGAGATATTTATGGGAGGAAAAGTGGAGATTTTGCCTTTTGCAGGCGAGTTTTGCAGCAGCAGCAAGCTGTCTGTAGTAGAGCAGCATCTCCTCTCAAGGCTGGTCAGCGTGGGGGAGCACAGGGATAAACTGCAGGAAGCTTTAGCAGCAGTGTAGCAGGAGCAGACACCTCCTCCCTTCCTCCCCCCGGCCTCCCAGGCTGGGTGCCAGCAGCAGGACTCTGCTATATCATTTCAGGACACACTGGATGCATCCCTGCATCCCACAGCTGAGCAGGGTGACTGCTGAACTATTTAAAGTCTCTCCAATGCCACACTCGGGCATGTAATGCAAATTCTGCTGATGCTGGTGAAGTGCTGGAGCAGGGGATGGGTTTAGGACTGAGGGGAATTTGTCACTGTGACCACTTTTGGGTGCGTGTCCCTCAAACATGCACCAAAGGAGGTAAGAGTAGAGAAAATCAGCAGTGAAGGAGGTTCCCTGGTGCTGCATGTGTGGCTTTGAAAAATAAAAGCTGTTGCTGGGGCAGTGAGATGGGAATTCAACATGTGGGATGAGGATTCGCCTCTGCTGACTCTCTGTGACCTTGGGCAAGTCATAGAATCACAGACTGGTTTGGGTTGAAGGGACTTGAAGATCGTTTTGGGCAGGGACACCTGCTAGCCCAGGTTGCTTATCAGGACCAAGTTCTTCTCCTCCTCTGTTCATAAGCCCAAGTGTTGTCTGATCCGTCCTAGGAGCAGTGGAAAAGGCAAAACTTTTCCTTGCAATATCTGTGCTATTAGATGCTCAACTTGGTCGAATGTAGACAGACTTTTAGCCACAAGGGAAGGAGCATCCCAATTTTTCTTCCCTGCTCCAAAGCGAGGCAGTGGGAAGAATATAACCGAGGTCAAATATAGGAAAAAAAAAGTTAAAATTGGTGACTTGCAAAAACTTTTCCCCTAATTTAGTTCTCAGCATTGCCCAAGTCATTCTGAATGCAACTTTCCACTGCACTGGTAGCCTGAGGCAGACACCGAGCTCAGGAAATTGTCCCCTGAGTGGTTCAGGTCTGTCAAAGTAATGAGGACCTTAAAAGTGAGCCTTGGCACAGAACATGTCAGACAACCTGAGCTGTAGGTGTTGCTGCTAATGCTCACTGGAATTATGCATGCACACAGTGCCCTGCATGGGAATTGCATCGTTTTGGTGCAAAAATAAACGTATCTGTGCAGGGCGGAGTTGTGTGTCTCCCTGCAAACACAGTCTGCGTGTGTGTGTGTGTACAGCAGCTCCTTTCTAATCTGCTTGTTAACAAACAGAGCCTGTGATTATCTGCTCACCCATGTGAGCACTCTTCTGTCTCCTGCCTGCCTCTGATCCTGGCCATAGGTGTCCTGTCCAGCTCAGCAGCAGCTCAAGAACTCTCAGGCGTGATTTGGGATTAGTTATCCTGCAGCAACAGCGGGGCTGGGCTCTAAGAATGACTTTCCATTGGCCTTTGGATGTGCAGGCAGTAGCTGGCCTTGTGGTGACAAAGTCACTGGAAGAGAAAATTAACAGCAAATTAATAATACTTTATCCACGATTTTATTTCTAGAAGGGGGAGCTGGGTTTTGCTGCAGATTCTCTGCTTTTGTGTCTTCCTGTGTCACCTGTAAATTGGAACATCACGGGAGTGTGGTAGGATAGATGTCAGACTGCNTTTTTTTCTTTTCCCTTGAAATGCTCCCAAAGCTGCAGCTTATCAGGGCTTGTGTCCACAGTGCCTCATTACAGCTCTCAGCACAGAGAGTCCCCCCCCAGTGCTGCTGCTGGGCTGGAAATTGGGTCCCAGCTGGAAGTCTCTGCTTGGGCAAACGAGGGGCTCTCCATCAGTCCTGTCCCTGCGCCTGCCTTTTGGCTCAGGAGCAGCTCAGCTGCCCTTCAGCCTGCTCAAAACATCCAAGTCAAGTGGGGACAGAAGGTTTTTTTTAACCAAAATGCTGTGAGGGGAAGTGTCTGAAGAGGACAGCTCTTGTTTGGTCTGATCTTGGGTGTTTCTTCTCAGGGAGCATCTTGCTCTGAATGCAGCAGCTGCACTGTGCCCTGGTTCATTCTGAACATCACAAAAAGTATTCCTGGAATGGTTAAAAATTATTGACAGTTGTAATGCAGTTTTTATGGTATTTGTAAGGGAAAGCCAAGAAAAGCATGCAGGACATTAGTATTAGTTTTTAAAAAAAGTCTATTTGGTGCTGTATTATTTGTAAAGAAGAGGTCATGCTCTGTAGCAACCTCATATCTGCAGGAGATGCCTGGAATTTGGGACTGGTGAGCTTTGGGGCAGAAGTATGGACTTTTTATCCTTCTGACACCCCTTCAAGAGCTCTTTCCAAGCCCTTGGAGGCAGCAGGAATAGATTACTTCAGCTGACACGTGCAAGTTTTGAACGACCAGATTGGGACCTAGCTGCCCTGGGTGCTCCAGGAAGATGAAAGAAGATTCACCTGACCCCATCTGACCTGCTGGAGGGCTGAAAGACAAGGAGCAGTTGGTGGAAAAGCTGTCAAGAAGAAGGCAGAGTGATAAAATGAACAGCACATGTCTGCCCAGGAGGTTCAAGCTGCCTAAAAAGACACCCAGAAGCATTCAGGAATTTGGTCGGAGTTAGGAAGGGCAGAGAAAACAAAACAAGGAGGTGTCTAATGATTTCTTTTTCAGAATTTCCAGTCAATATCAAAATTCTGCCAATGCCTGCAGTAAAGTGCAGCTTTTTTTTTAGGGTTAGGAGAGCAAATACCCATCAGCACTGATGCATCCCAGGGGTTTGTTGGACTGGAGATCTGTCTGGGATTTGGGATGGCCCAGCCATCCCTGTTTTATGGGGCTTGCATCTCTGCTCCCTTTAGCCACTCACACGAGAAGCTGAGGATGAAGAATTTGCTGTGTCAGATCTTTTCCCTGGCCCCATCCAGAGCTGGTGGCTGCTGCTCCAAAAGGGGCTGGATACCTGCCATAAATGAAAGGAGGAAATTTTATGCTGAGTAAAGCATAAAGAGAGGCTCTGTTCTCACCTCTGCTGCAAACCCTGCATGGCTGAAGAGAAATTATCACACCTCTGACTCTTCCCTCCCAGCAGTACAGCACTGCTAACAGCATTTTCTTTATGTTCCCACTCCTGCTGCGTGTCCAGCCTATTTCCTGTGAGGTTTGGTGCAGTTGCAGGATTGATGGTCCTTCCCTCGGGGTTCCTGGCTCTCCAGGAGCACACAGCTGTCCCTGCATTAATCACACTGGCCTGGGCACTTGCAAACTCTTTGTTTGGGAGAAGTTCCCATTTGCTGTGAGCCAGCAAGTGCTGGTCACTGGTAACTGATGGTTTGCAGAGTGCCTGATCCTGTGCAGCAAATCTGCTGCTCTGCATTCTTCTGAAGCTTTATTTCCAGACCTTATTCCCCATCCCCATCCAGGCACTGAGCAGCCTGGTCTGTGGAAGGTGTCCCAGGCCATGGCAGAGGTCTGGAACAAGATGGTCTTTTAGGTCCCTACCAACCCCAAACATTTTGGGATTCCCAGATCCTGGTATCATCTCTGATTTTCCCACTCCTGTTGCTTTTACTTTTTCCCCTCAGACCCCTCTGCTCCAGCTGTGTTTTGAACATGCAGCAAAATCTCAGACTTTGAAGGCTCGGGATTCTCTGCTGGCTTCTTTGCCAGTGCTTTCCTCACCTCCAAATATAGATCTCAGTGCTCCCACCACCAGTTGATCAAGGTTTTGTTTTCTTCCTTGAAGTCCCAGAGTCACAGAGATCTGGAGAGTGAAGTTGCCGGTGGTCACAAAGTCCCTGGGAATGCAGAGGGACTCTCCCTGCCAGTCTTTCAGGAGGCAGCTGAAGAACAGTGAGATTTGGCTCCTGGTGGATGCACACAGTGCTAATTGCAAGGCTTCAGCCTGAGAGAGAGGGCTTGTGTCTCACAGATCTTCCCAAAATTGCCAGGCAGGGGGAAACATCCACCCACTGGCATCCAGAGCTGAAAACAGCTTCAGCCAACAAGGGAACAAAAGAGCTGCCTGGCAGCTCCCAGGGAAAGCCGGGTCACAGACCGTTCCTTGCTGTGTTGGGGTTCCCGTCTGAGCCAGACCCAGCAAATTCAGATTTTGTTTGGGCTTTTTCAGAGCCCCCAAAGCCTCGAAGGGAATGTGTGAGCACAAGCTGAGCTTCTGAGGAGGGAAACGCCGTTTTCCTCAAGGCTGTCCTAAAATGCTGGAATGGATACACGGGCTGGGGAGACCTGCTGGGATGAAACCCAGTTCATTTTCTTTTCAATATTCATCACTCCTTTAGGGGCAGAGGCTGTGTTTATTCCTCTTCATGTCTAGAGCTCATCAGGGTCTCCTTCCTGGTGAATTGCTGTCCTGGTTTCCACTGAAATAAAGTTAATTTTCTTCCTGGGACGGTGAGTTTTGGATTTGGCATGAGAATCGTGGTGATAACACACTGATGGTTTTAGTTGCTGCTAGGTAGGGTTTAAAGTGAGTCCAGGACTTTTCAGCTTCTCCTGCCCTGACAGGGAGAAGGCTGGAGGTGCACCAGGAACTGGGAAAGCACACAGCTGACCCAAACTGGCCAAAGGAATATTCCATAAAATTTTAATATTCCTTTTTGGCCAACGTGGCACTGCCAACCCCATGAGAGTTGCACCTCAGTGAAATACAGCAGAAAAACTCTCAGTGCTGTGAGAACAGAGTGCCAGCACTGTGTGATGGCTTTCTGGGGACAGGAATGAGATTTGGGACAGAAGTCAACCTGACACTCTGGGTTTCGGCAATATTTCCCCTTTCTCAGTGTCCTGGACCTCTATGATCTCACACACACAAGGTGGGATCAGCCAAGTTAGGCACTGCTGTGACATGGTTTGCTTGAAATCAGTGACCTTGTGTGCTCTTGCTACAACAGTTTGTTTGTTGGGGGGGTTACATTTCCCCAGTTACTGTGATAAGGAATAATTTTCATAGATTTGCCCTCAGGATACTTTGAGGAGGCTGGGAAATACTGTTACCTATGTCACATCGTTGGAAGGTTGGGTCCCTTCCAGTTCAGAGCGTTCCATGATTCCGTAACACCCAGCCTTGGGGACCCACATCTCTGTCTGCTCCAGAAAAGAGAGTTTAACTCCAGTCTTTGGATTTGTAGGTTCTTTCCATGACCTCAAAACTCCATTCTCGTTTCTGTGATGCTGAATATTTGTGTTCTTTCATTCGAGTCTCTGTAGCAAATTCCTGGAGGAGCTGAGAAATCGTTACAAACCTCTCTGCTCTCCCTTCCAAGCACAGAGGAGCACAGCTCTGACCTGCTTTTGCTGGTAGAAATACCCAGTTTGAAATGCAGGCAGAAGCAACATCCACATGCAGTTTTATCACATGGGAAGAACTGGGAAAAGAAAGGAAGGAAGTCCCACTTGTGGCATGTGTTAATCCCATCATTTAATACTCTTTTGGCACAGACACAGGTAAGAAGGTGATGGGCAGCATCTGAGGCCCTGAGAGGAATAATCTGTGTGATAAGGGAAGGCTGTGCTGTCCCTCTGTCTCTTACTTCCCTTGCAAACAAACCACTCCTGAAATTAATCTCTTTATTTGGGACAAGCTGCAGCTTGGGCAGGGATCTGTTCTTTTTGGTGAGCTCCAAAGTAAAGCTGCTCTGGTGTGGGGTGTCCCCAAAGTGAGACTTGCCTTCAGCTTGGACAGGTTGCAAGTTCAGGGAGAAAGGATTTAGCCAAAGTTAGAATCCGGTCTTTGTTGGGGAAGCTGTTGACAATGTCGCTATAAGGGTTTTCTTGCCATGTTGGCTCCCAAAGAAAAGCTTCTATCCATGGTAATCAGGGTTTATTAAAGGAAACCATGAAAAAAAGTCTTTAGATGAGATTAAAGGGATTGTGTAGCTGCACTTGGTGCTGAATTGCTCTGTGCTGGCTCGGGCGCTGGGCGTCTGCCTCGTCAGCATCTCTGCCCGGCCTCCTGCATCCCAGGAATGAATAGCCTGAGTGCAGGAAAAGCAAACACAGGAGCGTGCTGCCTGATTAGCTGGGCTTCATTAACCACCCTGGCACTGCCCATGAGTCCTGGGTGCTCCTGGCTCCCTCCCAGCCAGGTGGGGAACTCACCGTGTCCATCCACTGGGACTCTGGGGTGCTGCCAAACCCACTGTCCATGAGGATGTGCTGAGTTTTTCCTCCCTCCCAGGGCTGGTTTTCATCTTTTGATTGTATTCAGGGATTTAACACATATTTTTGCTGTGAGCTGGACCCAGAATGGGATTGCTTCTGTGGCTTTCTGCATCCAGGCTCTTCCCTCTGACCTTGTGGTGTCCCTGCTGCCACATGTGGCCGTGGCAGGGGACCTGGTGACGTGGCTCTGTCTGACACCTTTGATGGCAGGCGGGCTGTGCGTGTGTGTGAGGGAAATGCTGTGATCTCGTGCTCACCCAGTGACGTGTTCCTTTCAGGAGCTGTCACTGGAGTGGGGTGGATTTGTCCCAGACTCCAGTACAGGGACATGACCACAGATTTTGAGAGATTGTCAATCAAAACCCAGCTCTCTCTTTCCCCTCTCCCTGTGCACTTCCTCCCAAGTCCTTCCTTCTCTCTCTCAATTGACAGATCAGTCCTTTGTGTCCTCTTTATTCCTGATTTATTCCTACTTCCTCAGGCATAACTCATCCTTGACTTTGTCCCCTTGAACGCTGCTGCATTTTGAGGATGTATTCATCATTCCCCAGCTTTCTCTTTAATAATCAGAGTTAAAAGACATTTGGAATGTTTCTTCCTCTGAGACTCTTTCACATCCAAACTTTTCTTGCCCAGAACCCCATGTATTTACCATCGACTTTCATGTTCTGAGGTCTTGGGATCATATCCTGGAGACCTCTGAGCAGAACCAAACTGCAGCCTTTAACTCAGTGGTCTCAAACCTTTGCTGGAAATGCTCAATAACAGCAAAAAAAGTAACCGGACTCTGGGGTAGCACCATAACTTGCTGCTCTCCAGGAGGAAACCAGTACTTAAACCAGACTCTGTGAATTCAAGGCATCTTCTGGGGAATGAGCTATTTGCAAGCCATAACGCTGTGATTCCACAGGCAAGACACTGGTGGGAAACCTCCTGTGGGTGCTGACTCTGAGACCTTCCTCTGCCATGGATGGAACCCTGTCAGAAACAGCTGGATTTGCTCTGTGACCTTCCCAGGAACCTTGGATGTGCTGGTGGAGAGGCTGCTGTGGCAGGAGCCACGTCGAGGGATGATCTGGCCTCACACAGGAGCCCTGTGTGGTGGCTCGTGGCATCACTGCTGGCCACATCTCTGGTGGAAAAGGCAGTTTGGGTTTATTTTGGAAACAGCCAGCTCAGACCCTTTTGTTTATTTGCTTTGTTTTTGGAATATAATTACTCTCTTGTAGACTCTGCATGTCCATGGCACTGTAGTATTGCCTTCCCAGCTGCTGTGATTCCTGCCATCCAGACACAGGGGAAAAAAACCCATCCACAACCCCCTTCTCCTTGGCGCATCCTCTAAGGGGTTGTACAAACCCTGCTCCATTCTGCAGGCTAAACATCCAGGCCTCCTTGCCCCTGACCTCTGCTGTTATTTATTAATGAAGCCAAATTATAAATTATAGCCCTCAGAGGCTCCAGGACTGATTGGGGCNGGCAGCAAGCAGAGAGAAAATCCTGCTCCTAGGGTCACTCAGATGGCTGCTGGAAGATGGCAAAATAGTCCCAGGCCTCTGCTCTCCCTGCTTTGTCCCAAAAGGCTGCCCCTCTGCATTCCTGGTGCTCTCAGACTGCTGATGCTCTTTCCTCTGCAGGTGAACTTCCTCCCCTGTCAGGTTCAGTGTTTTGGAAAGTGCCCTTGCCTGCTGTGAAGCCTTCCTGGAGTTTCTCACTGGAGTCTCCCTGGGTTCCTGGTCAAATTTGCTGTCTTTGCCTGGAGGGATCACAGGATGGTTTGGGTTGGAAGGGATCTAGCAAGGTTCTCCTCACAATTCCCTTCCTCTGCGAGTGATAGTCCGACCTCAAATCAATTCTCACCTGCATGGGCCTTGAAGAATTTATGTCTGGAGTCTGTCTCTTCTCATTTTGTGTTATCTGCTTGCTTGAATGGGCAGATTTTATCCCATTTTTGCTGCTGTGATGAATTTTGGGCTGAGGGCTGCTCTTGGAGAGAGGAGCTGCTCAGTAGCTCTTCAGTCTCGGGGTTGCGGTTCCCATTTCCCTGCCCTGCAGCTCTGATGACTCTGCAGAGCAAAATGCAGAAAAATGCAGGAGTAAAACAGATACCTTTTTAGTACTTGAAAAGAATAATTTCTTCCTAGATCTGCCTAGCTCCTGACCAAATCAGTGCCTGTTAGAAACGTGGATCATAACTCATCAGTGACGGGAGCCGGTGTTCAGGGTCGCCGTGTGACGTTTCTGAGCGCAAGACTCAAACAGGGACAGCTTCCCTCTTCTGCTGCTCCCTCAAGGATGGGCTCTTTTGAAAGAGGAATGGTTGTGTGGGGAGAGCTCATCCCATCACTCCTCTATCCATCATAATAAAGGTTATTAACAGCCTACGTGACCAGCCTGTCTATCCCTGCAGAGCTCGTGAGGCAGTCCTGCAAACTCTGCACTATGAGCTTGGTTTTATTAAATATTTGCTTGACCAGAGAGGCAAAGCAGAACAGGGTAAACATGACTAAAGTAAATGTGGGCTGACCTTTGTCTGTCATCCATCCAACGCCTGCGGCTGCTGCGGCAGGGAGGGCAGCGGGAGGTGAAGGTGATCCTACAACAGCTTGGAAATCCTGGCTGCTGTGAGAGAATTTTGAAATATTTGGGGTGGCGTGAAAGTGGTGGCTGCTCTACAAGCCCAGACTTACCCTTTCCACTATCAGATCTAATCAACCTACAGGTCAAAAGGACGTGGGATTTATTCTCTGTATTATTTTTTTAAGTACATTTTTCAGAGCTCCAGCGTTAGCAGAGCTGCACAGATCTGAAAAAGCTGCACATCCAGACCTGTGTCATTGTCACATCTTCCTCCCTGCTGGGATCTGCAAACAGGGATTTTTTTCCTTGCCTCCTACTTGTGCGAGCCTGGCTGTCATCACTGGTTACACCCCTGATTTCGGCAAAGTCACTCTGTGACAGAGGGGTTGAGACACTGCAGGAGTGGAGCTGTGTTTGGCTTGTGTCCTTTTTAAAATCAAGAACAGCTTTGTGGGGTTCTGATCAGGGTGACAGAGGGATGAAGGGCCTGGCCACCAGGTTTGTGTGGTCAGCACTTATGGAGGCGCTTGGCTTGTGAGGCCTGAGCTGGTAGAACCCATCTCCCACATGCTCTGTGGGACCATAAAGGGGGAAAGGCGTTCTTGGTACAGAAGCAACCAAAAAAGTGAAGGAAAAGGGAGCAGATGGATGTGTTGAGTAGGAAGAGGTGTTTCCGTGGGGTTTGGTGATGTGCCCAGCAAATGTTTGAACCTCATACTGCTCCATCACCATGGTTAAAACCTGGGAGATTTTAAGGGACTGAGTGGTGCAAGGAAATCCTCTCTTTGGAAAGGTGCCAGGCTGGTCCTTGGGTCATTGGTTTTCCTGCTTTACAGTGCTTTGGGCTTTATCACTGCTGGTAGATAAGCAACCCCTTTCTTCTCAGCCACCTGAGATTCCCAGGAGAGCTGGATCTCTTTTAGATGATGTTCCCTTGGCTCTGAAGTGGTGTGAAGTGGGTGGGGAGTGGTCTGTGGTGAGAGCCCAGGGGAGGGAGGGCACCCAGTGCTCCGTTCGCTCCCAGCCCTTTGCAGATGTGGCAGTGACAGCTGGCACAGCACAACCCCTGGCTCTGTACTCCAGGCTGGGCTGGCCTGAGGCAGCTTTGATCTGGAAGGCACAGAGCTCCTGCTCAAACAGACCCACTCTGGACTGAGATCTCCCTGAAAGGATGTTAATGTCACACCAGAGCTGGCTCCTTCCCGGCAAACTTCAAGGGCTGCTGGAGGGCTCAACATCCATCTGGCCCCATCCCTGTAGGCAGAGCCCTGACCTTCTCTAGGCTTCAGTGCCTCGTCCAGAACAGCAGGATAATAATCCTTCTCCAGTTCTGGCGTCTCAGATAGCAAATGCACAGCTGGGCTGATGCTGGAGTGCAAACAGCAATGCTGGGTGATGTTTTTACCATTACCCTTCTGCACTTCCAGTCAATATTTATGCTGCACCATGGGGCATGTGTGTGTGTGTAATGGAGAGGGAAAGGGTGCTGATTTATTACTCTGCTGTGTGATTTCTGCTTTTTCTCCCAGCATCTTTTCTGTCAGGAGGGCTCCCTTTGTGCTGGTTTTAAGCAGAGAGCTCAGAGTGGAGAAAGGGAGGATTAGCAATTAAATACGCTCTGATGATGGCATGGTTGTGAAGGAGGGAGGAGGAAGGAATACTCCATAGTAATGTACTTTTGTTTTCTTTTTTCTTTGCTTGTAGGACACAATCTGCCAGGGAATTGGTGTTTTGAAGAGTTTTACAGCTTCTAATCCTTGTTGCCTTGGGAATACAAACCTCTCTAATCATGTCGCCGGCCATGTGGAAATGGACTTGCCTGGTTTCTCACCTCCTGCTGTCCACCACAGTGTCACCTCTTGGCAGACAGCAGCCACCCCATCCAAAGAGGCCCTTCATCACCTTCACCGGAGAGCAAGCAGAGGGAAACTTCAACCACTTGGTGGTGGACGAAAGAACTGGGCACATTTACTTGGGGGCTGTCAACAGGATCTACAAACTCTCCAGTGACCTGAAGGTCCTGGTGACCCACGAGACTGGTCCTGATGATGACAATCCCAAGTGTTATCCTCCCAGGATAGTCCAAACCTGCAATGAGCCCTTGACGCCCACCAACAACATAAACAAAATGCTCCTCATAGACTACAAGGAGAATCGGTTGATAGCCTGTGGGAGTCTGTACCAGGGCATCTGCAAGCTCCTGAGGCTGGATGACCTCTTCAAGCTCGGAGAGCCCTTCCACAAGAAGGAGCATTACCTCTCTGGGGTGAATGAGAGTGGCTCTGTTTTTGGAGTCATTGTTTCTTACAGCAACATGGACGACAAGCTGTTCATCGCCACGGCCGTGGACGGCAAACCGGAGTATTTCCCCACCATCTCCAGCAGAAAGCTCACCAAGAACTCCGAGGCTGATGGGATGTTTGCCTACGTCTTTCATGATGAGTTTGTGGCCTCTATGATCAAGATCCCCTCAGACACCTTTACCATCATCCCCGACTTTGACATCTACTACATCTACGGCTTCAGCAGTGGGAACTTTGTCTACTTCCTGACTCTGCAGCCTGAGATGATCTCCCCACCCGGCTCCACCACAAAGGAGCAGGTTTATACCTCCAAGCTGGTGCGGCTTTGTAAGGAGGACACGGCCTTTAACTCCTATGTGGAGGTGCCCATTGGCTGTGAGAAGAACGGGGTAGAATATCGATTGCTCCAGGCTGCCTACTTGTCCAAGGCTGGGGCCATCCTTGCCAGGTCTCTGGGTGTTGGCCCCGAGGATGATATCCTCTTCACAGTCTTCTCCAAGGGGCAGAAAAGGAAGATGAAGTCCTTGGATGAGTCTGCTCTTTGCATTTTTGTCCTGAAAAACATCAACGATCGCATCAAGGACAGGCTTCAGTCCTGCTACAGGGGAGAGGGGACATTAGATCTGGCCTGGCTCAAGGTCAAGGACATTCCCTGTAGCAGCGCGGTAAGTGAAGCCCCTGAGCACCCCACCTTGCCCTCCTCACGTATTGACAGGTCTTGGCTTCAGATAACCAACCTTCTCAACCCTTAAAGCAGAGACCAAGGAACCGAGACTGCCTTGTCCCAGTCCTGGCTCTGCCTCCAGCTCATCACAACACCCAATTTAACCAGTTCGTGCCCCAGTTAGCTCATGGACAAGCTGATGAAGGTATCAGCAGACATGCTGTATTTGCTGATGAGCTAAACCAAGGGGCCTTGGGATATTGAGGAGGAATATGCCTGTTGTAGCTACTTTGTGGTGCAAATCACAGGGGTGATTTGCCAACTTACTCCCAAATACACTCTCAGCTCAAACCTGAACTAAAAGAGGGCCTAGAGATGTTACGGCTTGTGACAGTTTTTGTGTATGCTGGTATAATTTTGTTTCCCTGGGCTTGAGCTGGGGTAGGATTTATTCAGGGAACTTTATGAAGCCAGGGCTTCATTTCTTCCAGGGCTGAGAAGCACTGGTCATTAACCATCAAAGCCCCTCGCCTTCCGGTCTCCAGCCAGCTCTGCACTGAGAAATTAAGGCCTGGCTGCAAATCAAGGATTAAACACTGCAAGATTTAAGGGCAGGACTGGAGAAGAGGCTGGTCTGTCTGACCTACAAATGGTCTGAAGAAATTGCCTCGGTTTATTCTGAGTGCCATGGCAGGAATGTGCACAGGGCTGGCTTTGATAGCAGGCACAGACACGGGCATTACAGCCGGCACTGCACCCAGGGCTGCAGGAGCTGCTTCCCTGGGCTTTGATTCCCATCCTTAATTAGCTCTTTCAAGTCAGAGGCGAGTTCGAGCCTGAGCAAAGGGAATAGGGAGAAATGCCAGAGTGCTTTCCTGCCCCCTAATCACCAGGCAGGCAGTGCTTGGGATATGGGATTGCTCCCTTGTGCTCAAACCTTGTTTGCTGGGGGATTCTTCTGATGCTCCTTGGCTGGGCAAGGACAGACCATGTGGAATGTGGATGGGAGTCTCATTGCAAGGACACTGATCCTCACTCTGCCCTAATTCCCCTTTACACCCCTCAGTGTCCTTGCTTAACCTTGCCCTGCTCTCATTCTCCCACACTGAAGGGACAAGTCCTTGATTTTAGTTGGGATCTCTCTTCTGCCTAGACCAGCAAAGCTCCCTGTGGAGCATTGCACAGGGAGAAAGGCTGTGCCCAAATCTGGCTTTGATTTTTTTGTTTAGCCGCAAGGCCTGTGCACATTCAAAGAGCTGCCTTTAGATTTAAGCTGGGAGCTTCCCACTGGAGTTTCTTTCCTGGGCTCTTAAGCCTCTCCATGCATTTGCATATTTGCTCTGCTTGTGCTACACACGAACGTTTGCAGTGCTGGACCTCTCCAATTAGGAGGTTTGAAACCTCTCAGTCCTGCCTTCTGTGGCTTTAGACAGGAGCAAAAAAAGGCCAACAGCTTTCTTGCGTCCCATGGGGTGAGTCCCAAACCAAGAAAACTGATGTCAGACTGAGTAGGGACAGGACTGCAGAGGCTGGAGAGAGAACAGGGCAGAGAAAAGTGTTAGAGCATATTTATGAGTGTACATCTTCACTGTGAATCAGAGACGCTGCAAAAGAACCGGGAGATGCTTGAATTAAAAGCAGGAAGTCTGAAGTGTATGACTAGGCTGTCCTCTCTTTAAATGAGCCTACTTGGAGCTGCTGGCAAGCCCTGCCTGAGATCAGCTGTGCAGCCCAAGGGAAGAGGTATTAGTGACTTGGCTGCTGAAAGAGGTTGCAGAGTCCAGCCGCTAAGCTTGGAAAATATTTGATGGTTGGTGCAGCATTTTGGAGGCTGGATGTGTGTCTGTGAGAGCCTGGTCTCCTCGGCTGACGTCCTGCTTGCCAGCCCAGCCCCAGCACTGCTGCTCTGCCACTTAGCACGCGTTAGAGGCAGCTCTAAAACAAATTAGAAAGCTATCACTGAGCCCTTCCCCGGGTTCGTGTGGATGTAAAATGTTTCTCTGCTGGTGCAAACAGACAGGAAACCTGCCTACAGTCCAGGCTGAAACTGAACTTCAGCTTTGCTGCCCTGCCTTCAGCAGCTGAAATTCTGAATGAGAACAGGTCCCGCTGATGTGCTGGGCACTGAGCATTTCAAAGTGACAGGGGAGAGATTTGAATTAGGTGCTAGGGAGAAATTCTTTACACAGAGGGTACTGAGGCATTGGAACATCTTGCCCAGAGCAGCTGTGGCTGCCCCTGGATCCCTGGCAGTGTCCAAGGCCAGGCTGGACAGGGCATGGAGCAGCCTGGGACTGTGGAAAGTGTCCCTGCCCATAGCAGGGGTTGGGACTGGATAATCTTTAACATCCTTTTCAACCCAGGCCATTCTGTGATTCTTTGTGGTATTAGCTGTAGGACTGAGGAGCTAGGTTCCCTTCACTGCCCTTGCCTATCAGGTCTGGCTATTAGTAACAAATAATCTTCTATTTTTTCTAATATTTCTAACTGACTCAAAGGGGATCCACATGACAGGATACTTCTGCTCCTGCCTTGCTGTAATCCTTGCTCAAGGCTGTTTCAGGGCTAGAGAAATCTGGGGACCATTCCCAGCACAACTCTCCTACCCTGAAATATGCACACAAGTAATTCCAGGGATGTGGGGGAACAGCGCTCTGGTCACCAGCAGCAAAGTCTGCAGCTCCTCTGGTCAGGCAGCTTGGTTACATCTGGAGCTGAGAGAGCTGATGTCAGGAAAGACCTTGGCTGGACAAACCTTGTCTCATGGTCAGTATTCAGCAGGAGGCACGAGGTCCGCAGATGTCTTGCAGGGCTGGATGTCCTGGAGACTTGTCCCAGTCTGGCTTGCAAAGGTCAAGGCAGAGATAAAACAAAAAAACCCCTCTGTGTGACGAGCCTCTGCTCGCCCCAGTGTGGTAGCAGAATTTCTAGAGTGGGAAAGGTGAAAGTCCAGAGATGAATGGAGAATCCTCAGTGTTCATTCCTTTCCCATCCCTGTGTTACAGCTGTCCTCCCGTTCATCTTCAGCATAAATCAGAAAAAAAATGACAGATTTTCATGTCTGGGCCGGTGATTTGCAAATTGGTGATGTTCACTTAGGTGATGAATGGTCTCAGGTAATACCTCTCTGCAAAAGCAGGATAATAGCTTATATTTAAGCAGTACACTTGACCCCAAATGCTTAGAAATTCATATAATCAGAGAAAAATGAGCCTGGGAAAAAAGGATTCTTATGAGGTCATCTGATTTGCCCTTCTGCCCTACTTATAACACTTCTGACAGATGTTTGTCTCACCTGTTCTTAACCTCTGGCTATGGAGATTCCTCCCTCTCCCTAAAATCTGTCCGTGCTGTGAGGAAGCTTTCCCTCATGTCGAATCTAAATCTCCTCTCTGGATACTGAAGCCATTCCTACTTATACAGTCAGAGGGCACCTTCAAACCCTTGGGCTCTGTGGACATGCAGGGTGTTGGCAAAGGCAGGGCTGCTCTGGAGGGAAAAAACCAGGCTTCTTAAAACAGAAAACCAGCTTCATGTTGGCTAAAGGAGGCTGTGGTTTCAATATCCTTCATAAACTTTGTAATTGAGCAGCCTGATCTAGTTGAAGTTACCCCTGCTCATGGCAGGAGGCTGGACTAGATGAACTTTGAAGGTCCCTTCCAACCATTTTGTGGTTCTACAACATAGTTGGGAAATGCTGGATTTCTTAAAAAAGAAAAAAAAGAAAAAAGGCGGTTTGAGAGGAGGATGGAGATGCAAATGTGCCATTTCTTTACAGGAATTGATCATTGGGGGATTTGTCGATTGTCATTATGATGACATAAGATTAATGGGTGCATTTTGAAGCCTGGTGAGAGCTCCACTCCTGGGACGCTCAGCAGAGAAGGCAGGGAAGCCTTCCCCTCTACCTTGGGGGCCAGGCAGGTGAACTGCTGTGAGACAAAAAGCGTGGATGAAGAAGAGGAGGGTACTGGAGACTGACCCCAAAGCCACCTGGGGGTGTCAGGGCTGTGGGGAGACGGAGAGGAGCAGGGATCCTGCTGGAACTTTGGCTGGCAATGACATCCCAAACCTGGGGTGCTGCTGGCATGTGACCCTGGCTGTCAGCTCAGGAGCTGCTCACATCCCAGGGCTGCTCTCCTCAGAGATCCTGGCCTCCTCCTCAGCCTGATCTGCCTCCCAGACTAAGAGACTCCAGTCCCTGCCATGAAAAGGTGTCACCTCCATCACTGCAGCTTCTACCAGATATGCAGCACCAATATCTCTCCAAGATAATCAAAGTGTCAGTCCCCAGCTCCAGCCTGGCTTCTGCCTTTTGCTGGTATTTTCTTTTCCTTTTGGCAGGAAATGGGGTTTGACTGTTTAAATTGCTGTATTCAGTCTCTTCCTGTTTTTCATGGCAGTGCTGTCACTTGGGGGAGAACAGAAATGTTTTCAAAGCTGACCTGCCAACAAAAGGCCTTGTGTGAAGAGCTGGGCAATATTTTCCCAACACTTTGCTACCAGAAGTGGATGTTTGGGTCCCAAGCCATTGTCTGACGAGTGACTTGGCTGTAAAGGCTTCCTGTGCTTCGGGTGGCTGTTGGTAACTCCCCAAAACCTCTTTGCAGATGCTGCTGGTGAAATCTCTGAGAGTCCTGCACCATCTCCATGCATTTGTTCCCCAAGTGGGCTCTGCTCTCCTGCTCCCTCCTGCTTTCCCTGCATCCCCTGCCCATCCCTGATGCCCACCAAGCAAGCACTGCTGTTGTCACAGGGTTTAGCTGGATTCAGGAGGAGTTTGTGGATTAGTCGTTCCATGCTGGGCATGTTTGGAGGCCAGCTGGGTGCACAGACATTTTCCTTTGGCGGTACAGGAATGAACACTGCCTGGTCCTTGGGGATGACCCTTGGCCTCCCTCCTGCTCCACCCCACCAGGTTAGGAAGGGCCATTTCCAGCTCAGGTGGTAGAAAGACTTTGTGTATGGTATGGGAAAATCAGCTTGACCCCTGGGAAGGGGAGAGATGGCCAAGATTTTTCAGCCTATTTCATATTCCTCTTCCTTCCAAGGCTGCTGCTTGTAATCACTGGTATTAACAGGGATGGCCAAGATTTTTCAGCCTGTTTCATATTCCTCTTCCTTCCAGGCTTGTGTTCATCGTCCCCAGTGTTAGCAGGACACAGGGCGCCTCTGAGACACCAGGATGGGGAGCAGCAGGAGGTGTTTTACAGGGGGGCTGGCTAAGGCACAAACCCACAGTTTATAGCCCAGGGACTCCTGGATCTCAGTGCTGTGCCCATCTGTTGCAGGAGGAGGGAATATCTTCCTTGCTCTTACATTCCTCTCTGGCACGGTGGGCACAAGATCAGGGTCATTTAGAAAGAAGGACCAGCTGGAGCTGCTAGAAAAAAGGGGTGTTTTAAGAGAAAAAAAATCACTTTACAAGCAAAAAAAGCAGGAATTGTCATCCCTATCTGTCATTTCTCCCATTTTCTCTTAAAAGAGAAAGGCTGGGCAAAAGGGAATGTTAGCTTTTGCTTAGTCCTTGGGAAGAGGAATGTGTGGAAGGAGGTCCATGCAGTCCAGGGGCTTTGGCACTTTGCACACCCAGCCCTGCCCATTTCTCCTGGCTGGATTGGTGAGTACGTGAGCCTGACTCTTTCCCAGGGGAATGGATCAATCACAGGGATGAGTTATCGGTTTCATTTTACCTCGTAACTCTCCCTGTCTGCCACTTGGGCTATCCTAAGTAAATCCCTCTGTGTGTCAGTGCCACTGGTGCTTGCACAACATTTGCTCATCCCAGTTGGACAGACCATGCACAAGTTCTGTGTACACGTCTTCACTCCAAATTTTACAGGCTGGTGTTTCTGTTTCAAAGGGTTTATGGACAGCTGAGGTCAGTTCTTGGTCAATTTTTAACAGCACTTTCTCCTTCTTCCTCTGAAAATGCAAATAAGAGCAGGAAACCCGCGTGAAAATGACCAAGTTCGGTTTTTGGAAGGGCAGCAATGCTGTAATGCCTCTCTGGGAATGCTCCCTGGAGACTGGGAGCCGGAGCAAACAGGCTGGTGGCTGCCAGATCTGTGTTTGTGCACTTGGTCACATCAGTTTGTGTTGGACGGCGCGTGCGGCGTCTGTGCAGAGCGCGCTGGCCCAGGGACCCGCCAGGCCCAGCAGCTGTGATAAGAGGTGACAAGTGTCCTCCTGCTGACTCTGGGGGCTGGAGAGGGTAGAATCTGAGCTGGGGAGGACAGAGGGAGGGCTCTGGCTCAGGGTTTCTGTGGCTGAGCTCCGTGATTTGCAAATCTCCGCCTGCGCCTTCCGCCTCCAGCAGGCCTGAGCATCACCTCCCCTGCAAAGCTGGCTCTGCTCTGGGGTGAGAAACACTCCCACAGAGAGAAGTTCCATGTTATCTCCCCACAGGAGGCAGCTCTCTCCAGGGACACAGCTGGTATTTCTCGTGGTTGTTGTCAGTGGTGGAAGTGGCCAGGGATGTCTGGGGCTGCACTCTTTGGGTTAATGGAGGGCAACTGAGTGTGAGATCGATGTTTCTGAGCCTGAATTTGAGCTTGCTAACCATTGCTAGCTCCTTTCCCAAGGGAAAGCTGCCAACAGTTTCTCTTTCCAAAACATCTCTCTCTGTTTCTCAGCACAGGTTCAGTAAACAGTGTTCCCTTTGCCAGAACAACTGTCCCAGGGGTTGTTTCCTATTCCTGAACCAATGGAGAGCAGTGTCAGTGCCATGGAGCAATAACAGACCTTTTTACACAGCGTGTTCTAAAAGCAACCATTGGGATTGTAAATAAAGCTTCTTTCTCTTCTGACAACTACGTGGAGTCAATCCATTCCGTGTCCTACCGTGACAACAGAGTTCATGTCTTCAGTGCTCCCAGTAAGGTCCTGGCCCCTCTGAACTGGGATTGGGGAAGTCTCCCCACTGCTTTCTCTGTGAGGTGAGCCCAGGCAGCACGTGGGTTCATTGCCTCTTTTCCCTGGGTGATGGTTCTCTCTTCCAGGTGCCACCTCTCTGCTTTCAGCCAGCAGGGATAAGGACAGGTCCCTGCCTCTGCAAAGTGCTCTGCATTCCAGGCAGAGACGAAAAAGTGGCTTTGGATGCTCTGAGGGAGAGCAAAACAAAAACTCTTAATCCCCTTCATCAACAGAGGCTTGCACTTAAGGGCTCTAAACCAGGGCCTAATTGCATGGAGAGGATGATTGCATTTGAGGTATTAAATAGGTTTCTCAGTATTAAACACCTGTCCTTGAAAGGATACTGCCTGACCAGTGGATGCAGAAATAATTCTGGCAGTAATTAATTACCTTCACCCTGAAACACCCCCACCCTGAAACCTCTCCTTCCCAAATCCTCATTGTCCTGGGGCAAAAAAACCCAAACACGCGTTGGAAACAACATTCTCAGAAACATTTATTTCCTTCCATAGCATAAAACAGGAGGAAACCCTCTGCCTTTAAGTGGCTGGGTGCCAAAGCCTCTCACAGAGCTGTTCTCTCACGTCTGGGTGACCCCGCTCACACAAAATGTTCATTGAGGGCAGAGCAGGACCCAAGGCAGCAGAGCCGCTGTTGTGTCTGAGATATTCCAGGCACGGCTCCTTCCCCCACCGTCCATCCCATCTCTGCACCAGTGCCTCTGCTCTCTGCTTGGGCAGCTCAGCATCACCCCAGGTCCTGCTGGTCCCTGCTGCGTGCAGGTGAGCAAAGTGCCAGACCCTCCATCCCCGCCCGCACCATCTCCCCGCGCTCCTTGCCACATGGACAATTAGATTTATTTCTGGGAACTGCTCTTTGCTGCCTCCCCTGCCAGCAACCCAGGCTGTTTTCTGCTGTGGTCAAGCCCTGCGGTCGCCTGTGGCTCAGCTTTGCATTTTTGGAGGCCTCCACATGATCTCCTCACATTCTCTTCCCGACTTCGCAAACCTGACCTCGCCTTGCCTCGCCAGGAGGTCGCCTGGCAGGCCAAGGGGAATGCTTGTGCAAGAGGGTTTTTTTTTTAATTTAAAAAAAAAAAAGGCAGAAAGCAAACCTCAGATGTCCTGGAAGAGCCAGAAGCAAAATGACTCCAGCTCCCTTGGTGAGGCTGATGCTATTTAAAGCAGCCGGAGCAGGGGAGGTTGTACAATGCCCATTCTGTTGAGGAAGGGGCAGAGGGGGTGCTGGATTCAGCTTTGCTCTCTGGAATAAATCCTGCACAGACCCTTCCTCCCTTGCCTGATGCCAGTGGAGCTGTTGGGGTGAAACACAGTGTAGGGTTTGTCTCAGAACTTGGAGGCTCAGTGAAGATATTCAGCCTCTGGGAGTGATCTGATGCACATGTACATCTATTTATATTCCAGGAATATAACATAAGACTTATTTATTTTTCCCACCCTGAAATTTCTCTATTTACCCAAATTGAATGGATGGGTTCCTATAGTACCTGGTTGGATAACACATATATTGGAAGACTGGGTAGTGTGGAGATGGAGATGAAAAAAGCTGTTTTACTCACGGAGAGATGCCTGAAGCACATCTGACCATATTTCTGTCCTAGCCTGGCACCTGCAGGGCTTTGCTGTTGTAGGATGTAGTTTTTGCTCTAAGTTTGTTTGAGAAGCATTTTATTAGGAATGGGACAATCTTTGGGTAACCTGGCAACAACTTTAGGACAAAATTTGGTGTTTGCAGAGCCAGCACAGACCTGGTTGTGCAGCTGTATCCAGCTTCAGGATGGAGCTGGAGTTCCATCCCTGGAAGTGTTCAGGGCCACTTTGGATGAGGCTTTGAACAACCTTTCTGAAAATTGTCCCTGCTCATGGCATGGGGTGGGACAGACTGGCCTTTTAATTTAAGGTCCCTTTCAACTCAAACCATCCTATGATTCTATATTTAAAGAAATACTCAACACTAGGAAAGGCAAGACACTCAGATAGGACTGGAACCAAATGGTAAAGACAGAGTTTCCTCTGTTTCCTCCATGCAGCCCTGGGAGCTGGTGTGGCTGATGGAACATGTGGGTGACATTAGGATCAGCAGGAACAACATTGCATTTCCCCGTTTCAATGTCATTACCCCGTCGCTGTCAGTGATCCAAAATATAATAGGATTTGTACAGCTGATTTATCCTGTAAACAAGCAATATTAGCCAGGCACGTATTTAGACAAGGAGAGAGAGTGGGAGAGGCAGAGTCAGGGAACGTGCAGCAGGGAATAATAAAAATTCACTCCTCCTAATGAGGGAATGACCCGGCACTCTTGGGTTGGGGCTGTTGGTCAGGATCCCACACCAGGAAACACAGGGCTGTGACTGTGATGGTGTCCCTGCACCCAGGGCTGGCTGCAGCCTCCCAGTTGCTCAGTCCCGCTTTCAGATTCAGGAGCAGTTGGAGCTTCAGTGGATTTACACTGCCTGGTACAAACGCTCTGAATTCCTCAAGCACCAAGATCTGCACAGATAAGCGGCTGCAAGTGTGAGATTCTCCCTTTTCAGGGCTCGAGTGCTTTAGTTTGTTGTTTAGACTGATAACCAGGCTTCTTCAAATTCATATTCTGTGAGATGATGGGACCAGACACATCTTGATTCTCCCTGATACAGATGCCAGCCCTGGATGTTGACTCCCCATTATTTGTTGAGCAAGCCAAGCTCTCACCATTTCCCAGTGCTGGAGAGCAGCAGCACATACATCTCACTCATTACGGCACTTAAATCACCTTTGCAGGACCGTGGTGAGGCTTAATTAATGCTTTTAAGAGGCTCAGGGCTCTCGGGGTGAAGGTGTTGCCTGCATGCAAAGCAGCCTTGTTGTTTCATTTCTGCAGCGCTGTTGGCGCGAGTGGCACTTTGCAGCCCAAATGATGATTTTTTTTTCCCTGTGTAACAAAATAATAATTATAGCAATTGTGATGCAGTGAATTGCTGGTGGTGCCATCAAAAGGAGGCAGCCAGACTTTATCTGACCAGGTGCTGCTGTGCATTCAATAGGAATGAGAGGGCTGATCAGGGAAATGTGACATCCTTTTGGATAAAATGCAGCGCCTTCTCTCGAGGGTGTCTTTCTGCTTACACAAAACCCCCTTTTCACCTAAGATTTCCTCCCTGTGGGACTCGTTCTCCCCATCTCAGCTACAGCAGCACCAGAGAATATCAGTGCTGCTGTGTTTCAGGTGTGTATCAGAGCTTTGCTGCTGCAGTAAGTTCTTACAGAAGAACTCTAGCAGCTTATTTGATCAATACTTCCCTTTTGAAAAATCCCTAAATGCTTATTTACCCAACAGTCCATGGCAGTTTCAAAGGCAGAGTCTCCACTGTCAATAATCTCTTTTTTTTGGGGTGTGAAAAATTTTAAGTGAATTTTTCAAAGCATGATCTGAGAGCCACAGAGATTATGTTCCTCTGTTTATTCTTCAGTGCCTCATCCATATGATCCTCTGAGCCAGCAAGGGGAAGTTTATGGGACCACAGGAAAGCTCAGCTTCCTTTTACACCTTTTACTGTCACACTTGCTGCTCTTCAGGTCACATCCATCCTTTTGGCTTGTAGGAATGAACCTCAGTGACCACACAGCTTTGGGGTGTGGTTTTCACCCTGCCTGCATGGCCTGGGGTGCTGAGGCTGAGATTCAGAATTGTAATGCCAGAAATCTTCTGAAGAGATGGAAATGCAATATGCAAGAGGGAGATTTGGCTGACACACTGATGTTTGGGGTTCGGAATGGGAAGATCTCAGTGAATGGAATGTTTTATTATCTCAGTCTGCATTGCTGCTGGAGGTCCTGTCCCTTCTCTGTGCCTACATCAGACTTTTGGGGTCTAACCAAAGCACACTTAAATCACAATATGACTTTTGTTCATGGGGGCATGAACAATTTCCCTCTAATCACAGCATCATAGAACGGTTAGGTTGGAAAGGACCTTAAAACTCATCCAGTTCCACCCCCCTGCCATGGGCAGGGACACCTCCCACTAGAGCAGGTTGCTCAGAGCCCACAGCAGCCCAATGCTGCTTCCAGAGCAGTCCCAGCAAAAGCAGGAACCAGAGATGGAGAACAAGCGAAAAAAAAAAAATCTTTGCAATTGTGTCACCATGGATGTGACAAGATCAGCAGATGATGAAAGTAGGGATCTGCATCTCCAAGGTGTGACACAAAAAGTAAAGAGAGCAAACTTAGCACCAGAATAGTTTAAATTTTGTGATATTGGGCTCTAGAAAATTTGTAGAGGCTCGCTAATGGATTTAGCTTGTGCACATCTTTACAAATTACGCACAAATTTACAAATGTTACCAATTAAGCACAAATTTACAGCACAATTTCTTTTACCCACAATTACTGCTAATCACCCAGCTCTGCTAAGCAAAAGGCCTGAAGACTGAAGGAACCTGTTGCTCTCTGCAGGAAAGGCAGCCTCCTCTTCAGGAAATTGCAAATTTTACGACGTGGAGGAACATGCTGTAGACTGTTGGGAAGACTTACACTCACAGCAGAGCAGCAACATAAATGCAGGCATAAAAAGTCTGTACTCCATTAAGATTCTGCAGCACTCTGGAAACTTGACACCAGTCCTTGATCTGGTGCTTAAACTACAGACCTAAAATCCAAATGCCTGTACCAGTTCTAGTCAATTTGAGTAACTTTCCCTCTTGTTCTTGTGTTCCTGAATTGTGCCTGAATGAAAACCTCTCAGCATAGTGGGTGCAATTTCCCCGTAATTGGTAAAGTTACGGTAACTGCACTGTCATTTGTATATGGTGACATGTAATTGCACAGTAACCACTGCTGTGGGTGCACAAGTGAAAAGCAGCGTGCAATTATAATGTATTTCCAAATGCTGGCTCTTTATCCTGCTTCTATTATATCACAGAGCACCCTGGGGAAACAGGGCTGGGTATTTTTGGATGTCATTAGGCTGCAGACTGCCCGCTGGAGAGGGGTTGCTTGGTGATCTGTGCTATCTTTGGTCACTGCCCATCTTTTTGTCCACAAAATTTGGAAGTGCAGATGGCAACGATCTACAACTGGGCAAACATG
Organism: Donacobius atricapilla; assembly: GCA_013397315.1. Classification (NCBI taxonomy): domain Eukaryota; kingdom Metazoa; phylum Chordata; class Aves; order Passeriformes; family Mimidae; genus Donacobius; species Donacobius atricapilla. The sequence goes on along the minus strand of WBMY01012605.1, from coordinate 976,852 downwards.
CAGCCTTTTCCTGACCCAGTGTCAGGAATGCCTGGGAGGGGGAGGGCAGTGACAGGCATCAAATTCTGGGAATGATGTGGCAGGAGGGGAAAGCCAGAGGGGCCGTGTCCATCCTGCACTGGGATCTCACAGCTCGGCACAGCAGCAGGACGAAACGTGATGGTTCTGCTGAAGTTCTGTGGGGAGAAAGGGCAGGAGAAATGGCAGGAGAACCCAAATCCATTGATTTCACAGGAGGCAACATGGCCAGAAGCAGAGAGAGTGCAGGAGGTCAGAGAGAGAGTCAGTTCAGCTTCAGGAATGCCAAGTACTAATGCCATGGGCAGGGCAAAGCAGTGCGCTGTCTTGGTTTGGAAAGACAGGTGTCTGCCAGGGAAAGCCGGAGCCTCCCTTGGAATGGAGAATGTAAATCCCCTCCCTCTGAATTATTATAATTTTGAAATTAAGGGGGCTTTCAGGCAAAGATATGGGAATAGGAATAACAGTTCTTTACTAGGAATATTAAAAATAAAAATGTAGTGGAACAAAAAAAAACAACCAAACAAAAGTGAAAAACATTGAGAGAGTCAGAGCACAGCCTGACACCCTGTTGCTCAGGGTGTTGGGAGCAGCCCAAATCAATCCTCCTGCAGTGCCAGATGTGGCTCTGGTGGAGCAGTGATCCTGTAGAAGGGTGAAGTTTTCCTCTGAGGGCCCAGTGCTGGTGAGATGGGTCTGGTTTTCCTCTGGGAATGCAGTGCAGACAGGCTGTGCTGGTGTTCCAAACCTCAGCTTTTATCCAGGTAGGAATGCTGGGCTCCTCCCCCTGGGTGCAGCATCTCCCAGTGGTGATGGAATTTTATCAGTGAGCCTCGATGGCCCATGAGCAGCAGATTGCCCCGGAGGGAGGGTGGGTCCTGGACCGGATAAAGAAAACACCTCCCCAACTGGTTTCAACAGATAGCAATAGAATACATACTTTTGGTTACATCTTGCATTGCAACCCAAGACACATCCAACCAGGAGCTCACCTTGCACTCAAACCATGCTCAAACCACCAAAAGAATGTGCACAGGTAAACAGGAGAAGCACAAGCCTTGGGTACCAGCCTGCTGCTGTTGGAATTTAAAGTCCTGTGGTTTGCAGGGAGATGGTTTCCATTATTTCCAGCTCAGCTCTTTACGGATTTATGGTTCACCCCTGCTGCAGGTGACCTAGACCCTAAATTTCTTAGCTTGTGTCTCTCCAGATACCATGAAGTTCCCGCTGAGAGGTTTTTCTATGTCTTCCACCTCTCTAGGTTTTTTAATATCTTGTTGAGTGGATGTGTACCCACTTTCACCCTCACTCAGCCCTTGCAGTCAGGCAGGAAAGGAGATCTTGCAGTCAGGTGATAGAAAAGACCTTGGATTTCTCCTTGCAAAGACTCAAATGCCTGTAACTGTTGATTTCTTACTGCTGTTGGCTCCCTGGCCCTGCTGGCAGCACAGGCATCCATTAACGTGTGTTCCCTCCATCCTCTGCATCAGCCAAGCCTGAGATAACAGGAGAGAGGAGCCAAGTACCTGCCACCACATGAAGACAGGGCTGTTAGGTATTAGCTGTAAATCAAAGGCAAGACTTGGCCACTGGGACAGCCTTTATCCCTGGTGAGTCTGTGGAATTGCTTTGGAGCCTGCTGAGATATCTGAGAAAAAAGGCTCTGGCTCTTTGATTGAGGAGGAAGATTCTGCTGGAGTGAAAGCAAGGAGGAGTGAGGGGTGGCTAATCCTTTATCGAGGCTCTTCCTCAAATGTGGATTAGGCTGTGTTTGGTTATCAAGGGCTGTCTCAGAGGCAAACAGTGAAAGCAGATGTTTAAGGGACAATTGGTGTATTATGAGCACTGTTTGCCCATGTCCCCTGATATTTGGTGCTTCTGCCACTCGTGTGATGCCAGTGTGCTCACTCCTGCTGGGAATGAGATGGGGACAGGCAAGGAGCTGATGTAATCAAATCTCTAACCCTTCTGTTGAATCTGGGGGTTTTGGGGGGCTCAGCAAATCCCTCTGGGACTGAGCCAGCACCAGCCTTTAAAGCCATCCTCTCCAGGAGGGCTTGGATGTGTTAATTATTTATTTGATAGGCTTAATCCTGGAGGAGGCAAACGCCTGCCAGAATCCTGTAAATCAGGGCCACTCTTTTGCACATCCTTCCTATTTCAGTGGTGACTGTGACATTTTGGCCATGACGTCACAGCTGCAGATGAAGCCCTGGTTGGTGACACAGGGAGAGGTGGCAGGAGCAGAACACAACCAGGTAAAGAGGCAGCTGGTGGGACTGGGGAGGGCATTTGTGCCCTGGGAGCTGCCAATCCATCTCAGATTAAGATATTTTGGATACTCAGAGCACCTTAGGAACCTGTGCTTCTTAGTTTCCCCAGGGCAGGGTGGTGGTGAGGAATATTCCCTCGGGCGCAACTGGGAATTCGGTGTGGGATGAGGAAGTGGCTGATTCCAGTCCAGCATTCCAACTGCAGCCCCTGTGTCCTCCCAGGTTACCTGCTGGCTGTGACTTTCTGGGTTGGATTTTAACTGCTCAGGATGAATTGCTATATAATATCAGAATTGCTGATATTGTTCCCACCTCTTTGGACCTTTCCTTTGCCTCTCCCTGCTATCCCAGCCACCCTGGCAGCAGTGTTAGAAGTGAATTCATGCCCTCACCTCCTCCTTCATCCTGGAAAGTCGTTAACATGAAATTGCCAGGCAGAGAAGCTCCAGAGAGTTTAACGTGGCTACTTTATATTGCTGCTAGGAGTGTCTGGAATTGAAAATAAACCTGTTCTTGCAGCTCCTGACCCTTTCATCATAAATCCAGGCTTCCTTACATGTCTCTCTTTGCTGCAGAAGATGACTGCATTTCTGTCTCTACAAAGGCCTGTGTGCAGCTGAGAGCCACAGCTGTGCAGGAGCCAGGCGGTGTTTATTTGTAGGGTTTTGCTTGCTGGCGGTTTTTTGGCAGATGATCCTCAGAGGAAATAACCCAAATATGTTAAATGGAAATAGTTTTCGTGTGGCGTGTGGCTTGCTGGCCTTGCTCCTGTTCCTGGGGGAGGGCTGTCCACATGGCAAACCACAACGCTGTGATTGCTTCTCTGGCACCCAACCAGCAGCACATGAGTGGACGCAGAGTTCTAGAATAGTTTGGGTTGCAAGAGACCTAAAGACCATCAAATTCCACTCCCTGTTATGGACAGGGATGCTTTCACTATCCCAGGTTGTCCCAAGCATCATCCAGCCTGGCCTTGGACACTTCCAGGGATCCAGGGGCAGCCACAGCTTCTCTGGGCAACCTGTTCCAGGGCCTCCCCACCCTCAAAATAAGCAATCTCTTCTTTAAATCTTTCTTTAAAAGATCTGCCCCCCTGTTTCTGTTTAAGTCCTTCTTATAAGGATGTGTTCTTCTGTAAATAATGCCAGGGGAAATAAAGACAAAATAAACAGGCTTAAATTTAATTTTGTGCCTGTGTAGGATGATCAGCCCCATGAAGGGTAGGTCTGAGTTCAGCTGGAGCCCATTCAGGTGAAGGAGGAATTACCCAGTGGCAATTAGATTAATGAAATCTCAACAGGTTGGAGACGGGCTGCAAATCAGTCACAGGTATTTGTGCTTAATGCCGTGATTTTGGGGGCTGTGTCCTCCCAGGCTCCTGCCTGGGATGGGAGGGTGGGGATCTCGTAGGAAGGCAGCCAGATGAGTGCATGGATCCTTTCTGGTCTCAAGTGCTTCAGCTGGAGGGGTTGGTTTTGGCTGTGCTCCTCCAAGGAGGATGCCTCCGACTGTGCCAGCTCTGCTGGATTTCTCTAATTTTACTGTTTCTCAGGGTAATTTTCTCGGGTTTGGGATGCAGCTTTATAACCCGCACCTTAGGTAAGATGTCTGCTGGCACGATGAAGCTTTTCATCATCTTGGTGGTGAAGAAAGCTGTCTTGTTTTCCTTGAAAACTTTCCTCCCTTTTCTCCTCTTTATGCCCTTTGGGAGTTTCCTGCTTTCAGTCCTGTAGTGATTCTTTTCAGCTTGGCAGGCAATTAGAGTGAGCACTTAGGCAGTTTGATTATACCCTTGAAATACAAATTGTGCTCATCTCAGGGCTTAAGAGTTTCTGGTCAAATTGGGCCTGACTTGAAGACCTGGATTCTTGGATCTTACATCCATAGGACAGTTTAGGTTGGATGGACATCAAGGGGCCACACAGTAGGGCTAAGGGGATTGTGTTTAGGCTGAGGGGATCATCTGGAGTAGTTTCGTGGTCACCTGGCTCTGTTGGAAGCTGCATTTCCAGTTTGGTTGGGTGGTTCCTTCTCTGACACGCCTCAAATCCCTGCTGATTATCCATTTCCATGTACCAGAGCTGGGTTGGAGATTTATCTTGGACTTTTTGCTGGCGTTTTGAACTAGCAGCATCCTGCCTGCTGCTGCTGCAGGCTGCTGATCTGCTCCCTAATTGCTCTTTGAGCCGGTGTTTTAGCTCTACTAAAAAGGGCAGTCCACAAACACTAATGACTCCTGCAGGCCAGAGCTCAGGCTAGCTGATCCCTCCTAATGGCTCTTTGAATTCCTCCTAGGTTTTATGTATTTATAAACACATTTAGGACACATTATTTTTCTATTCAGCAAAACCATCTGTAATTATTGCCTGTAATTGCTGGGTGAGGATAAAATGAATCAACTATCAGGCTCTTACTGCTGGTGAACTCAGGCAGGGAGCATCACTTTTTTTAGCTGTGTTTCCAGGAAGATGAGAGTTGAATCAAAGAAAATTGTCAAGGTCCTTTAGTACTGATATATCAAAACTAGGCAACCTTCCCGTACAGTTAATTATTGCTCTTACAGGCCTTAGTCCAGCAAAACATTTTAAGTGGATGCTTAACTTGAAATTTGTGAGTGGCCCCAGAGAAGTTATTATAGTCCAACTGCTCTGGCAGTTGTGTGCTGGGATATTTGGGGTTTTATTTGATTTGTTCTGTGGAGATCTGTGATCTGTATTAGCTTCACCTGCCTTGATGGTGCCTGAAGGTAGAAGAGATGCCTATGCTGTGTTTCTGGAACTCCCTGAAGCCCAAAGAAACACCCTTAGGGATAACTGGACATGACATTCATGTAAGTGAAAGGATCCCAGTGGAGCATCAACCTGGTGAAAATGCTGTTGAGTTCAAATGCAGTTAGAGCTCAGGCAGCAGTATTGATGATGGGTTTCCCTCTGGTTGTTGGGAGTTCATGGATATCTCCACCAAAAGCTGGAAAGCCGGCCGTGGTAGCTGTGGAAGCCCCCTGCCTCTTCAAAGAACTTCAGGGAATTAGAGCATCCCAGTAAGATGGAAAATCACAGGATGGTTTTGGGTTGGAAGGCACCTAAAAGGAAGGAAAGATGGATGCTAATGGCCTTACAAACAACTCGATGGGTGAGGGGTCTTTAGGATGAATGGGTATTAATGTCTTTGAAATGGGCCTTAATGTCTCTACCAACCACTATCTTGTCTATTTTATATTTCAGTGCAGATTTAGCTCAGTGGTTCTTACTCTGAATCTATGGGAATGGTGTGCTTTTTCTTTTTTTTTTTTCTTTTTTTTTTTTGACAGAACTTAGGTATGTTTAAGACATTTTCAGCAGACTTTCACTTGATTTGTGAGTCTTGACTGGTAAAACTGACTGGTAAAGCAGTAGGAAAAAGGCTTAATGTAATGTATCCTGCTGGGCTGTCATTCAGGAGAACCAACTTTCCAGTTCTTCTTCTGGCTGTAACTCATTGTGCAACTTTGGAGAGGGTTGTTTTTTTTTTCCACCTCTTTCTCCAGCCCTCCCTGATTCTTGTCAGCCTGCACAAATTACAGGCACAGTTATGCAAGGGATGGATACTTCCCAAATGGCTAAAAAATTGGTGACTTCAGCTGTTTACCCCCTTCTCCTCTCTTTCTTTGCAGCTGTTAACAATTGATGACAATTTCTGTGGCCTGGATATGAATGCCCCCTTGGGAGTATCGTCCATGGTGCGAGGTCTCCCCATTTTCACCGAGGATGGGGACAGGATGACCTCGGTGATCGCCTACGTCTACAAGAACCACTCCCTGGCTTTTGTGGGCACCAAGAGTGGGAAGCTCAAGAAGGTAAGACCTACATGGTCCTCTAACTCAGATTTTCATATTTTTATGGTGATTTAAATGTTGCATTGAGTGTGACCACAGTCCTTGTCCTAAAGTGTTCCTATTTTGAGGATAAAAAAATGGTTTGGGTTGGCAAAAAACCCCGTGTTTCACCCTCAAGGGATAGAGGTGATCTAAGAAAGGATAAAATCCTTCTTTCAAATGGTTATTCATCAGGAAATTAATGCTTCAGAAGTCAAACCACAGCCCCAGTCGCAGATGGACGTGATCTAATTTGCATCCAACAGAATTTTCTGTGTTCAGACCATCTCTAATTGAGCCGTTGATCACGGGGTGTCTGTGCATGCTGGAGGAAAACTGAGTGGGGCTGAAGTTTGGGAAACAGGATTCATGCTCTGGAGATCTTTCTTCAGAGCAGTGTGACTGGGCTGTGATTTCGCCACGAGCCCAGCACGGGATTAGTGGCTGCCCGGCTGACGTCAGGCTGGGGGTTTGTGCTGAAGGAAGAGAGTTTGCATCAAAGGAAAACTGTGTCCTGAGCCATAATGAGCTTTATGTTTATGGTTGATGCCACACAAACAGAATCAAGGGTGTGTTTGTGCTCCTCTCTGGGCATTCTCACTGGAAATGTGCCCATTGCATGTCTGGGGTTTGCCTTGTGAAGCGCTCTGAGGGGCTGGAGAGGTGGAAGCCTCTACCTGTGGCTTTCCAAGGAAAGAAGAGTTGTTGGGAATGAGCTAATGATGGACACTGCCTCCGTTTCAGCCCCTCTGTGCCAGTCTGCCAATGTTGGTCTGAATGTTCAGCCCAGGAGCGTGGTAAAACATTCCCTGCGCAAGGGGATGGTGGCTTTGCCGTGGTCGTGGAGGTGGGGGAGAAGCTGGGAAGGGAGGTGGGGCAGAGCTTTGCGATGTTTTAGGATCTAGTTTTCTCTTTAAATCCCTTTTGCAAGTAAAGACTTCCAAGCTGGGGCAAATGAAGTGCTGTGAAAAGGTGACCCACTGTGGCTTGTGGGGAGCGAAGGGAGTTGTTTGCTCATGGATGCTTAGGGATAGTCTGCAATCTCTGGTTTTATTCCTCTACCTGTTTCCTCACTTGAAAAGCCAACCTGGCTTGTAAATTCAGATGGCATTTCCCCCATGCTGAGGGAGGAATGGGATCCTGCCCACTGGCAAATGTCTCTGGCTTTGTTCAAAACAGAGGAAAGGCTGCTCATGCTTCTGAAAAGAAAATTGGTAGTTTTTTTATTATTATTCAGGTATGTGAAAAAGGAGCCAAATTTTTTTTTTAATGGTCATAATAAAAATAATCTCCTGTGCTGGCTATTAGATTTTGCTTCCCTGTCATGTGTGATATCATAATAAACTGTTCAGTTCTCCAGTCAGTCTCTTGGAGGAAGGGAAATGGGGTAGCTGAGATCTGAATGGTAAATATCAAGAAGATCTAGACACTTAATGACTGCTCTCCCTGCTCTCACAAGCTTTTGGCTTTTATTTTTGCTTCAGGAGAAGAAAGCTCAGCCACAGCTCTGTCTTTGCCTCTGCAGGTCGCAATGCAGAATCCAAGATCTGATTCCTTTTTAATAGGGGAAAATAGGGGAGAAAGCTTTCTGTGCTTTATGGAGTGTGGTAGAGAGCAGGGACAGCCTCATAGGGTAAAGAATGAGGAGAGGAGGGCTGAAGTAATTTGAGAAAGGGAATAAAATGAAGCTTTTTCCTAACGTGCTGAATATTCTTGTCGTAGTTCCCACACTGGGTGAGTTGGAGCAAGGCTGGAAGCTTGGGCTGAGATTTGCTCAGGTGAATAAATTTCCCCCAAAGAGGCAGGACACAAAACAAAATGGGGCTCCTCTAACCACGTGTGATTGTTTTGGACCAGTTGATCCAGGCTCCTGGAAACCTTTTGGTCCTGTAGGGTCAGTCCAATCCTTGCTGTGACTTCTGCAATCCCTGACTCTCCTCCTCACATTGTCCCCCTCCAGTGCTCCCAAGGGTGTCTGACCCTGGGACAGCAACCCGCCACCTCCTCTGGGTGGTTTGGCACTCAGGAATTTCCCTTGATGCTCCTTGACCCCTGCCATGGGCCTGTTGATGCTTTGTTTTCCACCTTGGCTCATCAATCAGGTGCTGCAAGGAAAATGCTGGATCAGGATTGCAGCTCCAGCACAATCCATGATTTTAGCAGGAAGTTTTGTTTTCTGTTCAAGACCAGAAGTAAATTGGAGTAAGCCTTGTAGGACTAGATGAAACTCCGGGACAAATCCCAGGAGCTGTTTTCTTTCTGTGTGTGTGTGCTTTTGGGTCCTGCCTGGCATGTCACACTCTGCTGCTTCTCCTGGTGCAGTGCAGCTCCTCGGTCAAACTGCAGTGGAATATTTTGGATGGCATGAAAGAGGAGTTCTGAGATTATCCCCAAGATAGCAGGATTTATTCTGTGCTTGGAAGACTCGCTGCAAGTCATTACAAGACAGTTTTGGGGAAACTTCGCTGCTTTTTTTCTGCAGTTTCAGTATTTTCCTCGCTGTGTGTTTTGTTTTTTTTTTCTATGTATGAAAGTGGCAGACTGTGTATCAGATTTTGATTTACGCGATCCATGAATGCTCTGCAAAATACCCACAGTCATAAAGCAATATCTGTTAGTTGATATACAAATGTCACATGTGTCAAAGGAATTTATCCAGTGGCTCACACAACTGAGGGAAAATATTGTGCTTTACAGGAACATATCATTAAAATGAATACTAGCAGAGTATCAGGAATCTGCCCATGTAACCAAGACAACAAAGAGAGAAAGAAAAGGAAAAACCAAGATAGAGATAGGGTAGGGAAAGTGTGAGTGAAACCGAATGACACGGTTGGCCCCAGCTATTCCACTGCCCCAGGCAAAATACATTTTGCAACCCTTGCTCATTCACAAAGCTCCATGTGCAGTCCATCAGGAAGGCACGGAATAATGTGCTGGAGGAATATTCCCTCCAATCCTGCTGCCTTGTCCGCAGTGCAGCCTGGCCCTGCAGAATGAAGAAATAAATAGGATAAAAATGAGGAGCTTCAGAAAAGGAAAAATTCTCTCTGTCCATATATAACACATAGAAACCACTGTCTTTGGATTAAAGGTTTAATGGGGGTTTGTGGCTGATTGAGGATGGAGAAGGGTGGCCCAGAGAGGAGAAGTTCAGTCCTTTGCTCTGCCAGGAAGTTTTGGTGTGTCCCCATGTCTCATTTTCTCTCCTGCAAATGGCAGGGAGTATTTTCCTTGCTCAAAGAGTGCTGGAGAAAATGAATGCATTAAGTTCTGTGAGGTGTGTGATCACCTCGAACAGCTTAACAGATCAGGTGTGATGGAAAACCAGCTGCTGACCACTTGTGGCATTGTTTAAAGAGAAAAATTTAATCTTGCTGTGCTTTGGTTAGAACCCACTGTCTGTGATTTCCTCCTGTGCTGGCTGTCGCATGGTGTTCTCATGTGTCTGTATCACTTTGGTGAGTGCTCCCACAGTTTTAGTGCAATCCAGGGATCCTGATGGGCTTCCTTGGCAGTGAACCCCTGTGTACCCTGGGGAATGCTTCAGGCAAAACCGGTGGCTGAAATGCAGTTGGCAACCCTGGGAGTATTTAGTGATTTCTTTCAGGAAATGCAAAAAAAACCCCAAAAAACAAACCAACTCACTTGAGTTGAACAAATGTTTTGTCTCCCTGCAAACAGCACAGGAACTATTCCTGGGGATGTTCTCCCTGCAAACCACTTTGCTGTAAAACATTCGGGTGCCAAAATTCCCTGCCTTTTTATTTTTCCTTTGCTCACGGTCTCATTCCGCACACGGCTTTTCACTCCAGTGGCAGGAGAAAAGCAGGGATGTACCCACGTGCTTGGTTTGGATTTTTTTCCTGGTGCCACTAATACCTGGCATCACTAAGGGAGTGCAGCAGTATTCCATATTCCTTGTGTTCCTTCCCCAGGCATTTAATTTATGGGTCATTGCTTCTGTGCAGATAATTTCCAGTCAAAGAAATACAACTTACCTGCAATTATTCTGCGTGTAGATGCTGGTGTAAAGGGAGAGTTGAGCTTACAAATGTCAGCCTGGGAGCAGCCCCAGGAATTGCATCTCTCACAAAACAAAGTTCTGGTCTATTTTGAAATGTTTATTTGATAATAGGGCAGTAGAAATTTTTGCTTATTTGAAACCTCCCTGTAAGAAATTGTTTGATTTCTTTTTATTCCATCCAAATATTTCACTCAAAGCCTTTTCTATGCTGAATTCCTTGCAGAGAGAGAACTTTAGCTTAAAAACCAACACTTTCACTCTGTGGGCTGTATTTCATTTTTCATCAAATACAATCAGTTTGTGGTCTTTGAAGGATTTTTAGATGTGGAAAGTCGTGTGGGGTGAGGGCTTTCATTCAGATCAGACAGCTCTGGAATCTGGCCAGCACTCCCCACCAGGTATCAACTGTTTAGGAGAACATCCTCAGTACTGCCCAGTTCCATGGGTTATCCATCCTCTGGATAACCCTGAACCCTTGGGACCCTGCTTCCCTTGGATCCAGAAGCAAAGCCCCACAGGGAGAATTTAAAATCTGAGAGCTGGGATTTGCAGCTCTCATTTTGGCCCCTCTCACAGCGGTGCTGGGGAAGTGCTGACTTGTGAACGGAAGTGTTCAAGGCCAGGTGGGATGAGGCTTGGAGCAACCTGCTGGAGAAGATGATGTCCCTGCCCATGGGATTGGTGTCCCAGTTCCAAGCAGGGGTTGGAATTTATCTCCCATCCGAGGAGCTGGAGCTGAGGTGGCAGCGCTGGGATTGCCATGCATGGAATGTCAGTCTGGTAACTTCAGGCACAGCCAGAGACCCCCCACTGCTTCTCCAGGCCAGGGGGTTCCTGAATACACACAAAACAAGGAGCCCTGCTCAGTCTTGATACTCCCTGGAGGGAATTCTGCAGCTAACAGCTCTGTGTGAAAGCCAGCAGGGAAACTCAGCTCCCTTCTCCTTCCCTCTGCTGCCTTGAAAGACACGGGGTTCTTTTGAATTTCATTTTTTTCCCCCAGCTGTTTGGCAGGTGGACTTGACTGCTCTGAAAACACGCTGGAGAGGCTCTGGCTCCTGCTGGGAAGATGGTTTCTGCAAGAGGGGCTGGTTCACCCTGGTCTCTCCTCACAGCTGCCAGAGCCAGCGGGAGTCTGGGTGCTTCACTGACTTGTGATGGAGCAATGCTGGTTCCTGTCAGAATTTGATGCTTGCAGTTGTCTGTGTCCTACCTTGATGTGCAGCCCCTCTTTGAGAGGTTGTTGCCAGCTCAGATGCCTGGAAATTAGTTAATTTTTCTGGCCGGAGCACTCAAAGTTGTGGCGTTTGTAGCTGTGGTGAACTCAGCACTTGATGCTCATGTTGGGTGAAAGGGGTGGTGGGAATCAATGTGGACACTGGGCAGTGGCACAGTTTCTCCTGGGTGATGTAATAATCATTCTCTAGTGATCATAAAGTCCTAAAACATCACCTAAAAATGAATGGATTCTGTTCCTATGAGGGAAATCAAAGATGCAGGGTAAGCAAAGAGGGGCACTGCCAGTAGATGAAAGGAAGGTGATCACCTTGGGCTCAATTCCCAGGCCACATCCAGATATTGCATCCAGTTTTAGGCTACCCAGAACAATAACTTTGTTGACAACCAGAACAAGCTCAGGAAAGGTTTAAGACTTTGGCCAGGAGCTGGAGAACCTGCCCTGAGAGGAAGGGATGAGAGAAATGAGCTTATTCAGGCTGGAGATGAGAAAGTGTGGAGGGACTAGGTAAAAGCATTCCCATGCCAACAGGGAGATTATTGAGGAGCTGGTGACAGGTTCTTCCTGTTGGTGAGTGGGGAGGGGATGTGGGACTGCAGGCATAACTTGGCTTGAAAAAATTCCAATTGGATATAAGGGAAAGCTTTTTGTCTGTGAGGACCTTGGAGAAGCAGTTCCCATTCTTGGGGACTTTCAAGGCCAGAAGGCGCAGAATAACCTGGTCTGATCTCACAGCAGAGCCTGCTTTGAACAGGAGGTTGGGTTAGAGACCCTGTGAGGTCCCTTCCAGCCCGGGTTACCCTGTGGTCCATCCTCTGCCCTAAACCCACATCAGAGGGGCTCTGGGCAGGCTCTGCTGCTGAACAGCTGTGGCCAGCACTTGTTTGAAATACCCACTAAGGGTTCCATCACTGCAGGTGGCTGCTTTGCCTTTCACATCCCTCATTTTCCTCATTTCCATTGCTCTGGGACTTCCAGCTACAACTTGTCCATGTCTCACACTGCAGCTTGTTGCAGCTTCTAACCGCAGTAGGAAAACTCCTTTTTTTTCCCCCATGACATGAAGGCTGCTGTTCCTGAGAAGAGCTGGAGCCTGCTTTTTGGCAGAGAGCAATTAATTTTCCATGTCTCTTCTTCAAGTACCCCTCTCTGCTTTCTGACTGCTCAGCAGTCTCCGTGCTGGTGTGCGGGGTTTGGCTGAGCTGTGCTTTCGCTGGGTGCTTTTCCTACATGTGTTGAGTGCTGCTCTTTTTTTTTTTTCCTGGATATTCTGCTTTAGCTGTGACTCAGAGTCTTGTCAGAGATGGAATCTTGTGATCATGCAGTGAGGTTTGCAAATAACTGTCTAATCCGTCCAAGCTCTACACCAGCAGTGCTGTGCTGTGTTTTCGCTCCAAGAGAAAGAGCAGGCTCCAGTGAGCCCACTGCAGCAGGGAAGGCAGATGAAGGTTGTGCCTTCATCTCTTCAAACCCTTCCTTTAAATGCAGCCTGCATTGGACAGCTTTGCAGAGCTGGATTTCCCCTCAGAGGGCTGAGGGTGTGCGTTGTGCAGGCAGGGGGATGTTGGTGACAAAACCAGCCACAAGGAGACAGGTAACAACATCCTGCTGCCTGTTCCTTGCTGGAATCCATGGGTCCTGCAGCTTCCCTGGGGACAGCTGGGTGTGCTGCTGGTTGTCACCTACCCTGTGGTGGTGGCAGGTGATTTTCTGCACGGTGGCAGCAGCTCTGTGGGGTGTTTAGGCTGTGCTGCCGATGGAAAACGTGCAGGAGTGGGATACAAGGAACAGCAAATCCGTTCCCATGTCCCTGTGGTCCATTTGCTTCTCTTTGTTCTCAGAGAACTGCTGTGGCTGGTGGTCAGCTTTGGTCTTCATCTGCTCCTTTTGCTGTCCAGGGTGACAAAGAGAGGCTGTTCAGCTCTCCGTACACTCCATTGGATGCCCAGCCAAAAAGGCTCTTGTGATGCCTTCCTCCTCTCTATCCCTTTCCTTTATGACTGGGATAATGACTTTTCAGGGAGCCCTTGAAGTGCCTCTTGCATCTGTCTTTGATTTGAATGCCTTTTGCCTGCTGACCCTTCTTAAGGGAAGTCGGCTTAAGTGCGGTTCTCCTAATTAGTTTTGCTTTAATTTAATCTTTTGAAATAATTTTATCAAAAAGAGGAAACCTTCTCCCCACTCCCTCATTTTATTGGCTTGTTTTCATGCGTGGTCTCTGGGTTTATTTCTCTATTTCCCTTGTCTCTAGATAGGACATCATTTGCATATTTGATTAAGCTCCATACGTTATCGGGGAGTTGAAAGAACAGCAAGTCCCTGATAAGGCGCTGTGCATCCATCTCTTCTTTTCACTGTCCTCCACTCTGTCCCCCTCACCACCCTGCTGCCCTATCTGTGCCCCAAATCAGCTCCTCAGTCTCTCACCTCCTCCTTCTCCCTTTGGCCAGATGCCTGATCTCTGCCTCAGCTGCTGATAGGGGATGCAGACATCACAGTTTGACAGCTCCCTGTCCTGAGGAAGGGATGGGCAGAGGACCTGGGCACTGTTGGGGATGTGAGCCCTGTGTCTTGGTTTAGGGCAAATTTGGGAGGAAGTCTCCAAATGGGGTCTTTCTGGAAAGTAAACTTAAACAGCCCCTCTCTTAACTGGTCTGGGAAAGAATTTCCTTGGAGAAAAGTGGGAAAAACCTATTTGTTTAACAAATAAAGTGTCAACAAGCACAAAAAATGAATAATATGGAATAACAAAACCTCTCGCGGCTCTGAAGAGAGATGGCAAAATTGAGAAAGCCTTTGCTGTGGGTGTTTAGTCTCTTTATCAGCTATAGTCTCTCTGTTGTTGAAAAATGCTGTTTTGGGCCCCGGTGGGCTGCAGGTGTGAGCTCCCAGTGCTCTTCTGGGTTTTTAGTCCAGAGTAGGTTTAAACAGTCCTAAGGAAAAAAAAAACCAAAACAAAAAAACAACAGTCTAGGGAACTAGACTGTTTTTAGTTAAAAACTAACTAAAAGCGCAGGAGATCTGTCCTGCTGTCTGTCTGTGCTGCAGACAGCACAGTCCAGGAGTAGAATGCAGAGGAGGGAGTGCTGTTTCTGCAAAGAAACCCCACGCTACTTCTCTTCCCTTAGTTCTCAGAACCAGTCTTGAGGTAGAACTCAACATGCAGCATAAACAGATAGAACTGGGGATACAAGCATTAAAAAGTCACCCCAGGACACCCTGGCAGTGAGATCCAGGTTCAGTTTCCTGCTCTTCCTGCTCAATAGCAAGGGGAATATGGGCCAGCCACATCCTGGAGGGCATCATGCACAGCTTTGCTGGGTGCTTGAGGGAGGGGGTTGTCCTACCTTGCTTTCACTCCAAGACCTGTGTGCAATTTTGGATGCCACAGTGTAAGAAAGATAATTACAAAGCCATTAGAAAGTGTCCAAAGGAGGGCAATGAAGATAGGGAAAAAGGCATTGCAGTCTGCAGCTTCCTACCGAGGAGCAGAGACTGAGCTCTTCTCTCTGTGACCAGGGACAGGACTCAAAGGAGCACCTGGAAATGTGTCAGAGAAGGTTTAGCTTGGAAATCAGGGAAAGGTTCTTCCACAGGGCCTCACTGGGGAATGGTCACAGCCCCAAGGCTGCCAGAGCTCCAGGAGCATTTTGGACAATGCTCTCAGGGATGCACAGGGTGGGATTTTAGGGTGTCTTGAGCAGGGTTAGAAGCTGGTCTGGATGATCCTTGTTGATCTGTTCTCACTGAGGATATTCTGTGATTCTCTGATACTCTTTACAGGATCCCATGGGGGATGTTTTGCACAGAAGTTTCATGTCCCCACTCTTCATGTTGACTCTGGCTTTGTTGAGTCTCAGCTGGGTTGTTTCCTGCAGGTCTGGGCTGACACCTTTAGCTCATCTCCCAGGTGCTGGAAATCACTGCTGCGCAGAGACAGCAGAGTAGGGCTGGAGGGGCTGAAAACAGAATAGCCACAGGATGCATAATTTTGAAATGTATTTTGGGCAAATATATGTATGAGTGCAAAAAAAAAAATTCTTAAGTAAACACATGCCTTGTAGGTTTTGTTCTCTGACTACTTTACTATGAAAACTATTTGCCTTAAGCAGCTCCCCCAGCCCACCTCTAGGAACCCTCTAATTTGAAGCCAGCTGTGGGACACCCCTGAGGAAATACAGGAGAATGCTTATTTCACAGTAATTTTCTCTTCCTTACCGCTGATGTTTAAGCTGGAGGAGGCTTTGTTTGGTCTGTGACCCATAATAAGGCATTTGTGGCGGTGATCAGAGTCCAACTGCTGGCCTGGCAAAGGCAGGGCGAGTTCACAGCAAACAAAAGTAGTGTAATTAGTTGTGCTGCTGGAGCTGGAGAAGGGACCACAGCTTGCAGGAGGGGAGCCTTGGAAGAAGAGCTTTACCCTCAAATGACAACGAAGTGTAGGAGCCAGAGGTTTGATTTATGAGCCAGCTTTTAATTAGAAGGCCAAAAGGAATGTGCCTCCCTTTGTTAGGATAAACAACGCTGGGCTGGGGATGGTTTGAAGATCTCTCTCCAGGTCTCCCCTGCACACACCCGATGGATGTCCTGATGTGTGGCAGCCCCTCTGATCACCGCAGAGGTTGTGACCTCCTGTGAGGGAACTTCAGTGCCACCAGCACACCCAGGAGTTGTGAGTGCTGCTGGCGGGGCTTTGAGAAATAAAAGTGGGAATGGAATCCCCCTCGCTCTTTTCCAACTTGAGCCCTTCTGCTGGTGCTCCTTTCATTTTGGTGTAATGCCTCTGTGGCTCTGTCATGTCCTGTTCCATGGTGGCAGCCTGGCTGGAGAACGCTCAAGCCTGGATGGATTTTGCTGTTTGTTGGACTCGTGTGTGAGGATTTGTGCTGGTTTTTGTAGCCGCCAGCCCAGCTGGTGTCTGTGGGAGTGAAGACTTGTGTTGCTCTGTGGGACTCAGGGATCTGTTCCTACTTGTTCTGACACTTGTCTTTTTGTTTGCTTTGATTTTTTTTTTTCCCTTCCCAAACCCTGTCCATGGCCTCTCACCTCTCCTAAATGAAACCATATGGAAGAGCTGCAGGTTCCTGGCCCTTCGTGGAATTAGAAAAGCTTTGATTTCTGGGTGAGGGTGTAGAAATATGGACTGAAGGCTAGACCAGGGCAGTTAATCGAAGATGAGATTTGCCAAGTCCCCCTGAGATGCTGTGCCCAGGGTGACCCAAAAGAATCTTCCTGGCTGTGACCGCAGCAGCTAAACCTACAAACTTGACCGTAACCTGGTGGTGTCAAATCTAGGTTGATGTCAATGATTTGACTCTCATTGCTTGGATTTCTTCATCGTGGCCAATGTCACTATGGCACCGAGGGTGATCTTTCATCCTCTGAACTAAATGGGCCATTGAATTATAAAGAGTTGGAGTGATATTTGAATTCAGATCCCTCCCAAAAAATAGGTTTGCCAGCTGGGTTGGTGTCCATACCTGACTAGAGAGGGCAGAACAGTGTTTCTGGAGATATCCCTTAATCCCATTGTGGAAAACAAGGTTTAATTTTTTTTGTAAAATTTAAAAAGTTTAATAATGAGATAATAGAGGAGATAGAAAGTAAAGGGTTAACAGCTGGGTGCTTGGTATTTAGTTAAGAGCACACTTGTCATCTTTGGAGGTACCCTTTAAATATTTTTCCTACTATGTTAGCCTGTTGCATATTCATAGCCTATTATGCATATTCATTATTTTCTACGAACTAGTTTTCATACTGAAGGAACTGTTTTACATGGCTACTCTTTGGGTCTGTTTCTTTAGAGTATGTGTGTTTTTTGTCCGTGGTTTTAATTTTTCTTATTATTTTTATTTTGGGCCTTGGTCTATACCTTTTACAGACGGTAGGGGTTTGATAGTTGGCCTGTGTAACACCATAGAACACCACCCCTAAGAGCTGTTCACCCAGTAGGCACCAAGCTGGGATCCCCCTTGGGGCAGAGAACCTGGAAGTGTGTGTTGGAATCCATTGGAACACTCCAAGGCTCTAAAGAGAGATGGTTTGGGACCCCAGGGAGTGCCAAGAGAAGCAAAGTCTGGAGAGGAAAGTTGGGAGCAAGTCCACTGTGGGTTTCAGCTCTGGTTACACTCTGTCGTGCTGAACGTGTTCTGCTGGTGATTCACAGGGCTGGGTCACTTTGGATAACAAAACAGCAGCTCCTGGGGGATTTTGGTGGCTTTGGGAAGCTTTGCTGAAGGTTGTTTTTGCAGCTGATGTGGTGCATTGGCAGAGGACCCCCGGCACACTCAATCTGTGACATCCTGGCAGTGCAAACCTCTGCTTCTCCTGCCAGCTGTGCTGAGATCCTCATGGATGAGCTCTGGAGTCGTCCTTTTTACTTCTTGTGATTTTATTATTATCTTTTAAACTGAAGCTGGCATTACATTCCAGTGATGTCAGAGGAAAGAGGCTGTCACCGAGACTGGCAGAGACCTCATCATATGAATTTTTCAGGACCCCTCCTGATGAAATCTAATTAAACACCACGACTGGCACTGTGCAAATCTCCCTGTGTTTGTCATGCGGCTGATCAGGGCTGGGTTATCAGGGGGAGTTTATGGCTTGTGATTTCTGCTGGGGTGGATGTGGTTTCACACACTGCAGGCGCTTTGATCTTCCCCCCCACTGCTCACAAGTTTCTGTGGGTTTCTCTTGGGTTTCGTGTGCCATCAATTGATCTCCTTGGTGTCTAAGGGAAGATGTGAGGGTAGAGAGGGAGAACTTGGGTGATAAGGACACTTCTCCTGCCCTTCAGACAGCACCTGTGTTCTGGGAAGTGATGGGACCCTGGCATCCTGTTAAGTTGGAGTGTCTCTTACAATGAGAATAACTCATTCTGTTGTTTTCTTACAGAACGGAGCAAAATTTTACAAGAAATAAATAAACCCAACCCAAACGCAGCCCCGTGCCAAATCAAAACTGATTGCTTCTCCCTCCTCTCTTTTTCAATACAACAGAAAAGCTGTGAAAGCTGTATGGTCTATGAAACAACCACTTATGGTTATTTGACCTCCTCCCCTCCCTTTCCCTCCTTTCTTTTTTATATTTGTTTAATTAGCTCTCACAGATATTTCTACTGTGAGATGGAAAAGTCAAAATCTTTTGATGCCTTTCAAGCCCCTTCTCCCCCTGTGACAATGTAAATTAATTCCCCAAATCCCACCTAAATTCTGAATTTGTAACTAATTTTTCCATTAATGGAGAGAGAGAGAAAAAAAATAGAAAATGTTTCCAAATTTGTATGTCTGTTTTCCTTGCACGTCTGTCTTAGTCTGCAGTATGTGGAGAGGTGGGAGATCTTATGAGACTGCTGCCTTTAGTCTCTTTGTTAAACTTCTTCTGCCAGGTTAGCATTTTTGTCTGCTTGGAAGCTGGAGGATTGAACTCACCTGGGAGCCCCAGTAGTGAAATAAATTATCATAATATAGCAGGAAAAGAATATATTTTAAGATGGTGAGCAGTGCAGGACTGCCCTGGTGTATTACATCTGTTCATTTTGAGATGTAAAATATGGCTTTGGCTTTGGGGCACATGACTGGGATATTCTTGTTTTGAGGGGAGAGGGCTGCTGGGGCTGAGGGCATGCAGGTAAATATAACATAAATATAATCCCAAACTCATTCTGACACTGATAGTAACTATAATAGCAAGTTAAAGATGAGCACTGATTGTTAATTCATGATTTTAAAGCCAACTTCTCAGTTTTTAGAGGAATCTGGTTCTTCTTAGAGGACTGGTAGTGCTGTAAAGCAGAGTTGGAAGGCAGGAAATTGGAAGGTCTGTTGTAATTAATATTCCAATGCTCTGCTTTAACAAATTGTTGTCACAATGGGTACAAGTGCAGGTGAAGGGCTGTTCACCAAGGTGTTTTGTGCCCTTGTGTTAAAAAAGGATTGATCTTTAGCTTGAACCATGGTACCTGGCAAGGGGGATCTGAGCTCAACCCCTCCAGAAAAGCTCTGAGCAGTCCCAGGCTGGGATGTGGCAACAGGAGCTGAATCCCCCCAAAGTCATTACACTGATTCTGCCTTTTTTTTTTTTTTTTTTTTAATTAACCAACATTGATATTCTGTGGGTGTTTTTTTTCCTCTTGGGGCTTTCACCTTGCTCATTTTGCAGCCCCTGCCTGCCTCCTGCCCTGTGGTGTAGCCTCTGTGCTGCTTCCTTCCCTGTTAAGGAAATCTCAGGCTCTTCCCTCTCCAAGCTCTCCCTGACATTGCCATGGAAGTGCTGCCCTTCTCCTCACTGCTAGGAAAGATGAGATCACTGGCACTAAATATATCCCCTTGTCCATGCCAGGGATGCTCTGGCAGACTCTGAAGTGACTTATTTTCTATGTTTTGTCAATTCTCTGTGGCAGGTGATTTCATTAACTGCTCTTTAATAGCTCGCAGGGCTGAGCTCTTGCTTTTTGCTGTTTTCACTCTCCTGATGGAAAGGTGCTGGTGGCCACCTTGCAGTTCCTCCCTTCATGTCAGCCTTGTCACCTGGTTCCCAAATCTATGTCTCTATTTCTATTTTTGAAATAAAAATAAACTGCAAAATTTGGAATTGGAGCCCAGCTCCTGGAAAGTTCACTCTCAGGGTTTCAGGCTGTGGTGGGATCTGCTCCCACTTATGTTCCCCGTGTGATCTCTGGATGATCTCAGACTTGTCTGTCTGCTCTCCCTATTTATCCTGCAGTTATTAAAACAAAGAGTGGGGTGGGAAGATGATGTTTGGGGCAGGACTGAGTTCCTCCTTTCCAATATCTGGGCTGGGGGTGGTGTCTTAGCAAGGTTTTTTCCATATATATTCTCTGGGACAGTCAGTGTGTGCTCCAGGATCATCCTCACTTCCTCAGTGTTTTATGAACAGTGTGACACACATCTCTGCTGTCCTGTCATCTATCCCTCTTTTCCCACTAATCACCCTGCCTGGATGTTCTTTTGACTTGCTTTTTAGGATATCCCACTTTTCCCTCCTGGTCCTTACCCATAAGCAGCTTCCTTCAAACCCTCACATATTTTGTTACTCCTGGGGCAACCCTTTGGCTCTTTTAATGTCCACTTACAGTTCTATCAGACTAAAATATAGGAATCCTGAACTCAGTTCCTGCTTTGCTACTGACTTTTATGGACCTAGCTTTTGGAGAGTGGGGTTTCATCTCATTAAATGTGGAAATCTCCATTCCCAGGAAGTCCTGCCAACTTCCTTCCCACTCCAGGGAGAGGAATCAGACCTTTTAGCACACAACTCATTCTGCTAGAGAATAAAACTGCCCCTAAATGGGGGCAGGTGAATTATGTCCAAAAAGGTTCTTTTTCTCTCCATTAGAGCTAAGGGGAGCTGAGGACAACTTGTTCAGATGTGAACATCCCTTATTTCTCTGTTCCCTGGCTGTAAGTGGCAGTAATGGTGTTTCTCTGCTTTGATAAAGGTCTCATCAGCAGTTTGTGATCATGAGGTGCTCCAACATTATGATAATAGAAAAGCTCAGTGCAGGGCTATTTTATGGAGGATTTTCCTGCTGGAAATTTGATTAACATGTCCAGATGGTGCCATTTCTTTTGGTCCTTTGTATTTTCTTCATTCTACTGCAGGTGGAATCCAACCTCCTCTGTGAAGGTCAGGGGCTCTTACCTGGGCCAGGCACCTGGAGTTGGCAGAGAATATAGAGGAGGTGGCTTGAGAGTGGGGACACTGGGCTGCAACTTCAGCTCAGGTGCTTTAAGGGGGAAAAAGGGGCTGGAACAGATCTGGCACATCAGCACCCCCTAATCCCTGGATTAATTCTGATACCTTTACAAACTCCCCCTAATCTGCTAAAAAGCTGAGGGGAAAAACCTTTACTCTGGCCACAAAGGAGAAGAAAGTCTGCAGAATTTATGGCATCTCCAGTGACCAGGGGCACTGCCAGCAAATTCAGGGAGTTCAGGAGTGGCTGAGCAGGCTGGGATCTCCTTGGGATCACACATCTGACAGCCACTGGTGAATTTTGCTGCACCAGCACCACGGGCTGCTTTGGGGTGACACGGCACACTTGAGGATATTTTGCAATGCCCAATCTACTTCAAAATGATTTGGAGACTCGAGTTGGCAGGATGGGGGTGGATTAAAGAAGCGTGGACGTATTTAGGTGTGCAAAGATGACATCAAGATACTTTCAGGTGCATGATTCCAGTTGCAGGGGACCCTGACACCCAGGAACTTGCAATTCGAAAGGGCACTAGTAACTGGAGCAGGCAGACCCTGAAAGGGGTAAAGGTGGAGAGGAATAAGTTCCATAGAAGGAGTGGATGGGAAAGGCCAGCCTGGGTTGGGAGTGCTGTGGAGAGCATCAGGGGTGGTCAGAAAAAATTCAGCGTGACATCATGGCAGAGCAGGAAGCCTTGATCTATCCCTGGCTCTGTTGCTGATTGCAGCACGACCTCGGGCAAATCACTCCCCTCTCCCCATCCCTGCCCTGCTCTTCCCTGAGCTCTTCGGGGAATGAGCTGTCACTTGCAATGAGCCTGTCCTGAGCTCAGCCACCCTTTGATTTCGTCTTGATGCTTCCCAGGCAGCTGAACCCGGGGTTCAAAGCTGGGTGCTGTTGGGTTTCAGATGCAAAAATTTCCATGTGCAGAAATTCCCTGATGGGAGTGGGGGCTCCTCCCGTGCGTGTTTGTGCAAGGGCTTGGGCTGAGCTCTGTCAACACGTGGCTTTGCCCAGCTCCCTGTGTATCCCTGATTTCCTTGCCCCCTCCCAACAGGTTGGTCATAAATTAGGTTCTGATGTGGGGATTGGATTTCACTCCAGCTGCCGGAGCTGTGGCACATCTGGGGTCCTCCTGTGGTTAATGGCTTCACAAAAATGAAGCAATAAAGGTTATGATGGCTGTGTTTTAACCCCGTGGCCCTCGTTCTGCTCAACAGGAAGGTTTGCCTGGAACAGTTAAAAACCCGCTGTCTGCATTTAAATATCTCCCAGTGATGTGCCATCTTTGAGCAGCTTTTTATGAAGTGACTTTAGTTTTGAAATTTAACAAAGCTGAGGCATTTTTTTTATTTGGGTTTTCCTTCATAAAAGTTGAACTGGTCCTCTTTAAAGTGAAAAAAACCCAAAACCCTGTCTCTAAATTATGCCATGATTTAGCATTTGCATACAACAGAGGAGTCGGTGTAAAGAAGAAAAGGGGGAAAAACCCACCTCACTTTGAGATTTTTCTTTTTAAGGGATGATTTTTCTGTGAAGAGCAGTTCCCAGCTCTGGTCATCAATGATCCCTTCAAGGGATGGTGCTTCCACTTTTGCACAAACTCCAAGCCACAGTCTGGAAAACTCAGATGTGACTTTGGGCACTGAGCTCTTGCTGCATCAGAAATGCTGACATTTTAGAATGTGTGGATTCTTAGAAATCAAGGTGCCTTTTCCCAGTCCTCCTCTCTTGATAAATATCAATTCCCTAAAAAAATCTCTACTGTTTTTTTGAAGGGAAGTGAAGTTTTGGTGTTCCAACCAAAACGTGGTTGTCTCTTGGGTGCTGTGGATGCTGCTAAAGGTGCCACTCTGATTCTCCAGCTGTAGGATCTGGCTGCCCAGCAGATTAAATCAATAAATGTATTTATCCTCCTAGCTCTGCTGACAGGTGTGGAAGTGGGACTGTCTCAGAGTTGCAGAGAGAGCAAAACCATTCAAGCTCTGAGCTAAAGTGGATTTACCTGGAAAAGAGGCAGATATTTAATTTTGAGAGTGGTTCACATCACCTCCTGGCCAGGGTGTCCTTGTGTGTACAGTCAGTGGAGTTCAAAGCATCATTTCTACCATCATGTGGAGATATCTGACTATTTTCTATATAAATATCTCCAATCCTTAAGGGGAGGGTCATGAAATTCCCTTCCTGACATGCTGCAGGGGTGACTCCATGGGGGACATCACAGCAGAAACTCTGGACTTACACCAAGCTGCACAACAGGAATAAACCTCAGCGTTCCTGGGCTGACAGCAAAATTATTCCCTTAATCACAGAAATTGTCCTTAACGAGTTATTCTGCTGCACTCAGGGAAGAGGGGCTTTTCCCTGACCCTGTTTCACCCCGAATTGTGTTTTATCCTTGGTCCCAACATCTTCAGAATGTGCTGATGGTGCTTGGTATGCCAAATTCTTGTTAAAAGGCAGGTCAGGCACAGCAGACATGGACTCAGAGGAGATAAACATCTCTCATTTATTTGTTTAACTCACTATTAATTGCAAAGGACAGCCCTTCACTCATCTGTTATGAAGTGTATTGACTTCCCCTCCACAGATTTCCAGGAGATTTGCTGCTCCAGCACAAATCCTGAGAGGGCCCTGGGTCAGTTTTTGAGGAACAGGGGGGTTGATGTTGGAGCTAATGAGCTTGTTATGAGACATATCCTGGGATCTCTGGCAGCTCCATCCTCTGCCACCGTGTCCAGCCAGCCTGCAATTAGGAGCAAGGTCTGTGACACTGCTTTATCCTAAATCTGCAACGAGACAGAAACGTCTGCTTTTCACTGAGCACACAGAAACGCCTGATCTGCAGAGTGGGAGCAAATTTTTCTTCTTTATGATTCAAAATCTTTAGAAGTCCAGAAGTCCCCAAGGACTTACCTCTAATTTTTTTTTTTTTTTTTTTTTTTTTTTTTTTTCTTTTTNTTTTTTGGGGGGGGGAGGTGGGGAGCTACTGCCTATTTTTTCCAGGGATTCAGAACTCAAGAATGGTGTTAGCCCAAGTAGTTGGAGCTGTAACCCTGGGCAGAGTGCTCATGAGAGCTTGTTAGGTAGTTGATATTGATAAATTGCTGTGGTAGAAGGCAGAAGATTATCTGGATGGCTGTGATAGATGCAGACACACAGACCTGGGGCCATGTTGCCTCCTTGTAATGGAATCCTGGAGTGGTTTGGGTTGGGAGGGATGTTAAAATCATCCAGTTCCAGTCCCCTGCCATGGGCAGGGACATCTCCCACTATCCCAGGTGCTCCAAGCCTTATCCAGCCTGGCCTTGGACACGTCCAGGGATGGGCAGATGGATCTTGACTGGAGCTGGAAGCGCTCATCTATAATTCAGAATGCAAATCCAAGATGCCAGAGCATTCCTGCAAGTGATTCCTTCTTCTTTGATCCTGATTAGTTAAATCAGGGAATGCAGGTGTGGAAGTGATCTCAAAAAATCCCCAAAGCAAAGCCACTGCAGCCAGACCGTTCCTCTGGGATGTTGCCATTAACTCAGCCACTGCAGAGTCTCAAGCCAGACCCCCGGAGTCCAGTGGCCTCTGCCTGACTTGGATCATTTCTGACTATTGGGTTTGCAGGTTTCATCCTTATTTTATTTTAATGAATGTCACAAGCCTGCAAGCTCTGTCCTATATCTGGGGACTGCTCTTCTGGGGGATTATCCAGCCATTGTCAGACCATTCATCTGAATTACCCCATTCATTTCAGCCCTATTCACTCCCAGCCATCCATTATCCTCACCTTTCTTTCCTTACCCTGAATATCACCCAAGCTGCTCTTTCTTCTTGCCCTGGAAACTTTAAATATAGATAGATATGTTAATTGGTATCATTACAACATACTGTCCCAGTCACCCTGCAGTTCAGGGAACATTTCATGTTGCCATTTAAATGATGAGGGTTTTTTCCCCCTTTTTTCTTTAATGCCACTGACAGCTACTTGTGTTTAATTCATTTTGATTTTGTTAGGAGGGGGAAGTTATCAGGATCGTATCATTAAAAATGCATGCTTGGGTTATTCATGCATGTTTCATACATCCCTGTGTATGATCCATCATAATTCAACATTAGCCAATGGGGATACCAAGTGGAAAGGCTCTGCTGAGCATACACATAATTCAATTACACCCATGACGTCACATTGATTGGATTCTTAATGACACCTCCAAGCCGTGCTGGGAAAAAAGGAGGGTTCCCACCGAGGCTGCCCGTGCCTGGGAGCACAAGGTTTGTGTTACTGATCCAGGCTGGCAGAAGTTTGGACCTGGGTAGGAGCTGGGCAGCTACTCTGGAGCTGAAGGACAGAGATGAAGCAGCTCAGGCAGCACAGCATGAACCCTGGGTGCTGGAATTCTGGAAACTCAGATTTTGGGGTTTTTAGTATATAGTAATAACATTGTGAGTCAAGATGGATGGCTTTGGGCGTTGTCTGAGTCCTTCTTCACCTTCTTCTTCCTTCTTCTTCATGGGTTTAGGTGGTTTTCTGTAACTGGGTGAAAACCATCACACCTGGGTGCCACAGGAATCATGCTGCTTGGACAGTAAGAGAGAAATGAGATGTTCTCCCTGCTGTTGTAGCAAAGGGCTCTTACCAGGACAGCAGTCCCCGTGGCACAGGGACAACCTGTCATGCTGCATCCAGTCCTCCTGGTCTGGGGCAGCTCTGCTGCACTGGAGCATTGGTTTGGCTAAAAAGCTTGGTGGGTGATAGGGAGCAGTGCGTGGTGGAATTCTCTGCAGCTGAGGAGGGAAAGAGAGAGATATATAGGAGGGAAATAGATTGATTTTTGATTATGTGATTTAAAGATGATGTAGCTGGTGGCAGCTTTATCCTCGTGTCACAGATCCTGACTTCGGATGAATCAGTAGTTACACTTTCCCTCCCCTTCACCTCCACGATGATCTTTCACCCTGTTAGTGAAATGAATCCCTGCTTTCCAGAGCCTGCTGGCAATATCCATAAAGAGGCAGTGCCATTCCTGGGGCTCCAGGTGGCAGAGGTCAGGGAATGTAAAAATTCCATTATTTTGAAAGCAAGGACGAGCTCCCTGTGACAGGAGAGATTTGGGCTGGATATCAGGAAAAGGTTCTTCAGCCAGAGGATGTTTGGGCACTGAACAGGCTCCTCAGGACATGGGCACAGCCCCAAAGCTGCTAGAGCTCCAGCAATGTTTGGGCAAAGCTCTCAGGGATGCACAGGCTGGGATTTTTTGTGTGGTCCTTTTTGGGGCCAGGGACTGGACTGGATGATCCTTGTGGGTCCCTTGAGATTAGGATATTTTGTCTGTGATTCCACCTAAGGCAAACTGGGGTGTTGATCTCAGTTTGGGTGTCCTGGCACTGCTGCTCCTTGGCATCAATCAGGTGGAGCAGGGATTGCTGATGCAGAGTTTTCTTTGATGGTCCTAAAAAAATAAAAAGAGGGAGGCTCGGCATCCCTCGCTGCCTCTCACTTCAGTATATTTAAAAATAACTCCTCTGTGAGTGTGTCCCAGCACCTCTCTGCCTCAGCACTTTTGAAGCTCTGGTGCATTCCAACCCAACACTGGATTATCTCCATTTTATTGGTGCTGGCTTACAAGCTGAGAGAACTAAAAGAAAAAAAAAATTCTCTCCTTACGGTCATGCCTGGGAGAAGAAATCACTCCTGCTGCTGACTCCTCCTGACTCCCAGACCTCTGCTTTAAGCACATGAGCATTCCAACTACCAATCCTATTGATTTTCAATTATGGCTCAAATGGAAGTGGTTGTAGCTTTGTGTTTACCCTCGGGAGACTTTGCCTTGTCATTGCTGCTGAGGAGCAAGCGTGGGGAAATTCGGGGCTGATGTGGATGCGTGGCTGTGGGGCCGGAACTCATTCCTGGGCAGAAACGGCGGTCACCGCTGCTGGTTAAAACAACAAAATCCCTTTTCATGGGACTGGATGTGCTGTTGGGGGCAATGCAGGGGGTGTGGCATGAAGAAATCATGGCTATAAATGCAGAGGCAGCATGGCATGGCAGAGAGTTACTGTTGTCATGAGAGTGGGGTATTTTTAAATTACATGGGGAGACTTTATTTCAGACGGGAGCAATGCTGAACCTCTCTGGCATGCTCGGGACAGGCCGGCAGGAGGCACATGAGAAGTTGGAAGCTGCAAAATTCACACTCTCCCTTCCCTGGTTTACAGTTTGGTCAGTGTTTGCTGCGGCTGCTGTGAGCAGGTGGGTGTGAGGGTGGCCTGGAACAATCACAATTCAAGGTTTGAAGGTACCTGCCTCCTTGGATTTCTCAGCAATTTGCCAAAGGCAGGAAATACTGGATCCGTTCCCTTGGCTGGGGGTGCAAAGGAGTTCAATAGTTTATAGATCCAGGTGAGGATTATGGAATCACAGAACAATTTAGGTTGAAAGGGATCTTGAAGATCATCCAATTCCAATCCCTGCCATGGGCAGGGACACTTTCCCCTGTCCCAGGCTGCTCCAAGCCCCATCCAACCTGGCCTTGGACACTTCCAGGGATCCAGGGGCAGCCACAGCTTCTCTGAGCAACCTGTGCCAGGGGCTCACGACCTGCCTGTGAAAAAAGTTACTCTTCCTCTTTTTTAAAAGCTTCCTTCTCATCTTCATTTCTTAAAGCTTCCTTTAGTCCCGAGAAGGGGCTGTGAGGTCTCCCTGGAACCTTCTCTTCCCCAGTCTGGACACCAGAGCAGATCCTCCAGCCCTTGGAGCATCTCTGTGGCCTCTGTGACAGGCCCATGTCTTCTGCTGAGGGCTCCAGAGGTGTGTGTGGTTCTCCAGATGAAGTCTCACAAGGGCTGAGTAGAGGCCCCCTCTTTCAGGGAGTCCCTGAAAAAGTCCCCCAAACCCAAGGATTATTGTTCTCCTCAGCTTGCCCAAGAGCTGGGATGAATTTCCCAGGGTTTGGGTTTGCCTGGGCCTTGGTGTGCCCTGCCCTGTCATGGTAGGACATGAAATAGATTGACTCCTTGTGGCTGTCAGAAGAGAAAGAAGCTTTATTTACAATCTCAACAGTTTCTTTTAGAACACGCTCTGTAAAAAGGTCTGTTATTGGTCCATGGCACTGACACTGCTCTCCATTGGTTCAGTAATAGGAAACAACCCCTGGGACAGTTGTTATGGGAAAGGGAACACGGTTTGCTGAACCTGTGCTGAGAAACGCAGAGAGATGTTTTGAAAAGAGAAACTGTTGGCAGCTTTCCCTTGGGAAAGGAGCTAGCAGTGGTTAGCAAGCTGAAATTCAGGCTCAGAAATATCAAGCCCACAGTGCCCCACGTGTGTGTCTGTGCATTCGTGCCCTGCT
Organism: Donacobius atricapilla; assembly: GCA_013397315.1. Classification (NCBI taxonomy): domain Eukaryota; kingdom Metazoa; phylum Chordata; class Aves; order Passeriformes; family Mimidae; genus Donacobius; species Donacobius atricapilla. The sequence goes on along the minus strand of WBMY01012605.1, from coordinate 948,383 downwards.
TCCAGAGCAATGCTGTGCTTGTTGCCTTGGCTTTCCCTGAGAGCCATGAGGGGGTTATTTATAGCAGCTGGGCAGCTGGAGCCTGGCTTGGGTTTCCATCACCTGCTCTCCTTGCCTGCATCCGAGGGTGCAGCAGGGCTGGATTTCAGCCTGGGGTGAGGTGCTGACCCTGACCCGTCGCTGCCCTCAGCCACAGGGCTCTGTCCTCATCCTCGTTTTCCCCTCAGGGCACAGCCTGCAGGGAATGAAATGCATCCAGGACCTGAATTATACATTGTAGGATGCTCTTAGTAAGGACTAAAGGGAATATTCTTCCAGGTGGTTCTATAGCTCCACACTTTGTGTTTGCCTTGAGCCAAACCCGTTTATTGTTAATAATATTAAAAATGAGCACCATTTCTGTGCAGGAGCAGGGTCTCTTTGCAGTGGTGCTGCCCTTTAAAAGGTCCAGGAGATCTTTCTGGGGTCCTGTAAGTCCGTGTTGATCATTCCTGAATGGTAGAGGGAGAGAATCTCTGTTAAATGGAATCAGGATCCTCACGGGGAAGGTATTGGGCTGCTCTGAGCTGTGGTTTTATCTCATTTCTCCTCCCTAGGGAGGGAGCAAGCAGCCCTACCTGCCTCTTTTCACTCCCTTATCAGCAGCATCTGGCATTATCACATTTGTTGTATCTCCTCCTTGCAGTGCTGACACCAGAGAACATCTCCCAGGGTTGACAACAGGATAAGAAAGCGGGGAATTAGCAAAGCCTGGATGCACGAGTGTCCATGAGGGCTTCCTTTCCAGCCTGAACATCAGCCCTGTGGTATTCAGGGGCTGACCACACTCCTTCTGCCTCTGCCATGGATGTCTGCTCCTCTGGAGGATGCAAGCTTTGACCACGTGCTGTCAATAACCAGTGGCCAGAGTAGTACGGAAAAATAAACTTTTTTGTTTTGTTTTGTTTTGTTTTTTTTGCTTGCCAGGGAGGCTGCTGAGAGCCAATTTGTATTTTTTCAGCCTGAGTGTGCCTGTGAGGAGGGGTGACAGAGGTGGAAGGGCTGCAGCTTGATTATAGGATTCCTTTTCCTGTTTTTTTTTTTTTTGGAGTCCCAATTGGAAACAGCTCCCCTCAGTGGCTCTGCTTCCAGCTCTGCTCCTTGGAGCTGACTCTGCATCCCGGTGGGAGGCCCTGACTTCCCTGAAGTTCACAACCTTCCCTCCCTGCTCCTTGCAGCTCCTGGAGCTGCACCACTCCCTGGAGAAGCACTGTGAGCTCCCTCCTCCCTCTGCCACACCGGGGAAATGCCCTTTGTAATGCTCCCAGCTTTTGTTTTTTGCATGAGCTGTGTTGGGGTGAACTTGGCAAGGCTGCCAGAACATCATGAATAAGTTAAGAGAGAAGCTGTGCTCGGGGTGTGCACAGGCAGGGAAAGCAGGCTTGGTGCTCAAACAGCCTCCAGAGTGCCTCGCAGTGTGGCATTTTATACCCCCTTCACATTTATACCTTCATTAATCCCACATTTCTTCATGAGTCTTCACTGGTCTTGTGTTTTTCCCCAGCCATGGCTGGCTTCACACAAGGTCTGCAAATTTTGGTGCCCTGTCCTGATATTTCAATGTCTAAGACATTTTTTGCTTCGAACAAAATGTCCTCAAGGCACAGAATTTGTGACAGAGTTTTGTGTCTCCTCGATGCCTCTGCCATCACAGCATCCTGTTGTCCAAGGCTCCTCCTGAAGGCTCTGGTTTTCCCACTACAAGAAAGAAATGTTGCAAAAGGTAGAAGGGGGCAGTGTGGTCATTCACTGCCACCAAATGCACGTGGACCTGTGATAATTTTTATTTCTTAAGTGATTTTTCCCAGGAGATGCAAAATCCGTGAGGTCGAGGTGAAATTTCCCTCTTTGCTCTTCCTAAAACCATCTTTGCAGAAGAATTGGCCTAATGAGGAGCACCTTTCTCTCCCTGGGAACATCTCAGCTCCTCTTCTACTCAGATGCTGGTGCTTTTTGATTTCTGAAGGCCAAGAGTTCTCAGTCTCAGGGATGTCTCTGTGCCAGTGAGGACGGCCACACTTCCCTCTGCTCTCAGCCTCTGATGCATCAGACAGATATTTTCCATCTCTTCTGCAGTTTATCCCATTCTCCCTCTGTCTTTGAGCCCCTTGTCACCATGATTTCATTCATGCTGTCCCCGGAGGGTCATTGCCAGTCACCTCTCTGCAGTTATTTCTGCACAGTTGGGGCTTTGTAACGAAAAACAAAACTCCCGATCTGCTTCGTTCCCAGAGCTGCTGGATTAGTTCCTGATTTCTTCCTTGGCTTCACTTCAAACCACAGCAGGTCAAGGAAGGAGGTAGATCAATGTCCTCTCCAAAATGTGACCTGATCCATATTAGGAGGACTTTTCTGACCCCACACTGCTGCATCAGGATTTGCTGAAGGGTCAGGGAGCAGAGCTCTGCCCCATTGTATGGAGATGTAGGACTGGAAAGAGCATTTTGGGTCAAATCTCTGTCCCTGCCACGTCACCCCCTTGTGTGGTTCTGATTGCAAACCTTGCAGGCTCTGTCCTCGCCTTCATCTGCTTCTTCTGCTTGCCCAGCCCAAGAGTTCCCTCACTGCTGGTGGTGCCACAGGGATGGAGCTGGTGTGTGGGACAGGTGAGATGAGATGGACCTAAACTGAGACACAGGAACTGGCTCTAAACTGAGGCACAGGAACTGAGACCCAGGAACTGGACCTGAACTGAGATACAGGAACTGGATCTAAACTGAGACCCAGGAACTGGACCCAGGAACTGGCTCTAAACTGAGGCACGGGAAGGTGCCTCCTCCACTAGATGTTGTCCCTGCTGGAGCCCAGAGGTGGCATCCTTGGGCTGGGCCAAAGGCACTTTTTTACTCAGTATAGGGAGAGAATATCACCCCAAACAAGGGGAGGGTTTTCATCTGTCTGTACAAAGTCGGTGAGACCAGGATCCCCAAATGCTGCTTTGTGCAAGGTGTCTGTGGGATGCAGCTGCTCCTTTAATCCCACCCCGAAGTCGGGGTGCAGCCATGGCCCCAAAGCCACAGGTGTCACAGAATCATTCTCCCAGAGACATTGGGTTGGAAAAGACCCCCAAGGTCATCAAGTCCAACCTGTGACCACCTTTTCAACTAAAGCACAGCAGTGAGTGCCTCCTCCAGTCATTCCTTGGACACCTCCAGGGGTGGGGACTCCAAGACCTCCTTGCAGCTAATTCCAGTGTTTGACACCCTTTCCATGATGGCGTTCCTCCTGATGTTCAGCCTGAGCCTCCCCTGTTTGCTGTGACGGGAGGTGACTCCAGCCTTGGAGTGATGCTTAAAAACCGCCTCTCCAGTGTTTTTTTTCATAAAGAGCAGCTAAAACTGTGCTTGGAGCATGTCTTTGCTATAAGTGCTTCCACCAGGAATATTTGATAGAGGTGTGCGCTCACCTCACACAGAGCAGCCAAATTTGATGAAGGGATTTATTAGCAGATAATATGAAATGTGCTCCTGGTGCTGCCTCCTCTGATTTCATGGTGCAGGACAGGGTTAGTTTTGCCTTTTTGTTTCGTTTTGGGCTTTAAGTGCTCCTCTGGTGGCTGCTTTTCATTCTGCTCCTGTGTCCTGGGGGAGCTGAGTCAGCACAGAGCACCCAGCCCCTGCTCAGAGGAATTTGTACTGGTTTTGTTTGTTATTTTGAGTACAGCCAGTTCTGCTTTGCCTTTAATAGACAAGCAGGAAATATCTCTTGGTCCTCAGATAGCTGAGTCCATTGCTTGGAGGAGAGGGGAAGCTCATAGGAAACTGGTGCTTGAGTGATTAGCAAACAGAACATGATTTTGTTGCAAATGTAGCTCTCGATACTTGAGGTGTCAGATGCTCTGAGTAATGATCACGTTTTAAATATAGTTTATAACTTTCTTCTTGTGCATACACCGCCTACTGTATCTGCATGGTGGAATTTACACCCAGGGTGGCTGTGTATAGATGATGTCTCTGTATAATTACACCTCCAGAGGAAGAGAGAGATCTGTCCCTGTTTATTTTTAAATATTATCTATATCTGTGTATCTAAAGAGAGAGGGGTTTACGCAGATGGAATCTCTTCCAGGTCGCATTTCAATAATAATTACAGCTTAATGATGCTGCGGCTATTTTATTTTATCTTGTATTATTTTAGCTGCTTCTAATAACTGCTAATTTCCCAGCCACAAAGGTCACGGCGCGGATGAGAATAAACACGTCGTAAACTGGTTGTAGTAAATAAATCCACTCCCCTGAAGCCGTAGTACTGAGCACAGTAAGAGTGCAAGGACTGGGGAAAGAAAACCCTTGCCACTCATCTTCTGGCTGTATTAATGGCAGTTGTGAAACGAAAGATCAGACTGTGGTTATTGATTGAAGTCTCCTTGACGTGGGGTTAAACTCTTAGTAAGTGGTGTGTAGCTACAGGACCCTTTTTACAAGACCTGACCCAAAGTTATTCACTGGTTACCACCTCCACCAGTGCCTTCAGCTTGGGTTTTTAAAGCTCCATCACCTATCCCCTTCCTCCTTGCTGTTGTGTTTGGGTGTTATGTGTCTGCTGAGGTTTTCCCGAGCTTATTTCCTGCACTGGAGGAAAAATCAATCTGGTCCTTGTGCCATAAAATGTCACCTCTGATTGGAGATGGGAGACAAGCTTTGGAGAGATTCAGTACCACCAAAATCTTACCCTAAAACTTGTAACTGAGATAGTTGCTTCGGTTTTATTTGTTTGGACTCCTGGTTGAAGAAAATTTGATGGGCCACAGAAGGCTGGGGCTGAATGGCTGCTTGGTGTAAGGAAATTACCAGAGAATCCCAGAATGGTTTGGGTTGGAAGGGACATTAAAAATCATAAAAGATGATCAAAAGATCATCAAATTCCACCCCCTGCCATGGGCAGGGACACATTCCACTACCCCAGGGTGTTCCAAGCCCCATCCAGCCTGGCCTTGGACACTTCCAGGGATCCAGGGGCAGCCCCAGCTTCTCTGGGCAACCTGTTCAGGAAATTCAGGAACAGTCTTTGATCAACACTGCCAGGGATAGAGCTCATGGAGGGTGATGAGCTGCTGGCTGTGCCAAGGATTAACTGGAGAAGGAAAGTAATCCCAAGGCAACAGGTGGGATATGCTGAATTTGCAGGACAGAGAGCCCATCCCAGAGTGAGGGATTGAGCTGCTGAGGTGCCAATACCTTCACGCAGAGCAGTTTATTTTGGATGTCTAGGCTGTGTGAAGCAGGCATGGTTTGCTTTCTTTTTTTTAGCTGAAAGGGTAAAATCCTGGTCCTGCTGAAATTGCTGTCAGAGTGAACAGCCCTGGGGATGTCTGCAGGAATTCTGTGGAAGGGGAACGAAACATCTTTTGTGGAGTGAACCTTTGTGGGAGGAGGGGAATGGATCGTTCTCACCTGCTCCCATCCCGCTTTCTGCACCGCTGCTCACATCTCAGTTATCTCCACCGCTGGTGTTGTTTTTTCCCTCCCCCTTCCAACTCCTCTCCACCAACTGTGCTGGCTCTGGAGGAGATAAAGCACGGCCTGACACATTTCTGTCTGCAGCTCTCCTCCTGCATGGCTGGGCTTCTCACACCTCCCTGCTGGGAGGAGCGGAGGTGGGAGCAGCTTTGCTGGCTGCCTGCCTGGCTGGTGCCTCACCATCCTGCTCCCAGCTCTCCCAGGTGGAGTGCTGATGTGAGACAGGGAACATCCTCGGTGCTGAGGCAGGAAAAGCCTTCGTGTTTCAGAGGCTGCTGCTTGAGCTGGCTGCTTGGACACCACTTTCAGGTCCACTGAGGGTAAATGTTTCTGCAGGTCAGGTGTTGGACCTAGATGGGGAAGCTCTGAGCTCTGTCCGGCCCCCACAACCCTGTGATCAAACTCTCAGTCATGCCTGATCCTTCATTATCCCACCCAAACCATTCCATGACTTTCTATCACCTCGCCAGGGTGGTTTTGGGGTGGCTGGAGGTCTCTTTTGGCAGCCGCAGCCTCTCCCTCTTCTCACACACCTCTATTATCTCAGGCAACACCGTCACACACCACCTGAAGGGATTTATATTTTTGCATCCAGAGCCTCTCCTGGATATGCTGGGGGCTTCCAGCGGGTGAGAGGTGATGTTGCAGGAGCTCCTGAGGATCCCATTAGGGCAGCCCTTGGCTCCTGGCCCTTCCCTCCCTCCCTCCTTTCCCATCGTTTGGAAACACCAGAGAGCAGGGAGAGACAGGCAGTGTTGCGTGAGCACCCTGTGCTTCTGCTTTCCATTGATAATACATCCCCGGGATCAGCATTCACAATTAATTCAATTAAAAGGGCCTCATCACTCATTTATGAGGCAGGGAGGCTTATGAAGGGCTGTGCACAGGGAACATCTCTTTGTGTGCTAAGGATGGAGTTGTTTCTGGCTGGGTGCTGTTCTTGTGGTGTCTGTGGGGGAGGCTGAGCATTTTCTGGTGTGGGGAGGGCATAAGACTGGAGGCCTGTGTGTGATGTAGCAGGGAAAGCTGACCTAACACTGAGCTGTGCTTTTGGCATGATTTGTGAGGTTTTGGGTCAAATCTAAACCATTTTAGTGGGGCAATGCAGTGCAGGGATCCCTCCTGGGGGTGCACAGGTGTATCTGTCTCTGAAATCCTCGGTTCAGCCCTTCTAACTTTCATAATAGCCCCAAATTTTATACGTTTTCCTCCCCAACTCTGTGATGAAAGCACTTTTTGTGGTTTCCTCACAGGACTATACCCTGTCTCTCACAGATTTTGGCTCTCTGTCCCTATCCTCACTTGCATCCTGCCCCTCAGACCCCTTGTCCTCTCCAGGCAAAGCTGGAGATGATCATCACAAGAGCTCTCCTCTCTCTTCTTCCACATCCACATTGAGTCTGTGGGTGTTCTGTCATCAGGGAGAGACTTTTCCAGCTGAGGATTTGGGCTCACACTATTGGGCTGGAACACGTGTCTTTAGCTTTCCAGATTCTGGCTCACAAGCTTTCTCTTGGAATGAGCCGGGAAGGGAAGGAAATGCTCAAGTTTTGCACTCAGGTGAGGCTGGATTTTTTTTGGATTTGGGAAATTTGCCTGACAGTGCAAAGGTGCTGTAAAAAAGGTGATTACTCCACCCCTTATGCCCTTGGGAACTGGGTAAACACTCCTGGTAAGTCAAAGTCCACCAAATATCAACAGGATTGTGTCACCTCGTGGGCAAAGCCACCTGTGAAAATGATTTCTGGGTGACTTTTGTCTCAAATTGCTTTTTCTCCTTTTATTGTGGCTGGTTGAGGTTCTCCAATCACCATCACAGCTCCACACCATCTCCAGGATAATGAGGATGGAGCACCTTGCTGTGCCCAGCTCAGGGTGGCAGCTGCTGGTGCCCCACATTTCCTAGAAGTGACTTGATAGGGAGCTGTTCCCAGTCTCTGTCCTTTCCCTTCCTTATTTCTGAGCAAAACCATAATTTTGACAGGCCAGTGATGCAGAAAATAACTTGCTGCTCTCCAACTGTTGCATCCCTTGACCCCAATTAGAATGTGGTGCATGTAGAAGTGTCAGCTTCTTGCTTTCTTGCCGTTCCCCGTCTCCCTGACCAAAATTGCCATTACAAAGATGACACCTGAGTGCTTCACAGGGCAGAAAGCACCGCTGACCAAAGAGAGAATCAGAGTGGATGTGAAGTCCAGCTCCTCTGGGGCTTTTCTGCCCTTGGTTTCAGGCCAAGGAGCAGGAAGACTGTCAGGAAGGAGCATGGTGGTGTTTGTTGATGGTTGGACTGGATGGTCTTAGAGATCTTTTCCAACTGTAATGATTTTATGATTTGATAAGATATTCCAGCCTATGGGAATATCTCCACTTCACCTGCCTTTATTGGGGTGGACCTATAGGATTGGCTGATGCATTCATACGTGAAGTTTCAAGGCTGAAGCATTGAAGTTGTGGCTGCCCCATCCCTAGGAGTGTCCAAGGCCAGGTTGGATGGTGTTCTGAGCACTCTGGGATAGTGGCAGGTGTCCCTGGCCATGGCAGGGGGTGGAATGAGGTGAGCTTCAAGGCCCTTTCCAGCCCCAACCATCCTGTGATTCCATGATAAAACTCTGTGTTGCTTGCGGAACTCCGGGTTGGTATCAGAGCTTTTCTTTTCAACAGCTGATGCCCTTAGGTCTTTGAAGGATGTGTCTGTGGAAGGGGTGTGAGGTAGCCCATGGATCAGTGGAATTTCAGTGGGACTCAGGACCATCCAAAACTCGTGTTCTCTTACCACCCCATGACCTTGCCCTTCATGTTGAGGACCCATTGGGCAGCTCCCTCACGTCCTCCTGCAAGCTTGGCATGAACTCTGAGGCCAAGAGAGCAGAAAGCAGGGCTGGCTTTGTGCCTGAGCTCTGAGTCTGACTTCTCCTCCCGCAGCTCTGAAAGCTGAGCTGCTGGGATGGGACACGGGGCACATCTCGGCCCGCGGCCGCCCCGCGCTCCTGAGGCACGGCCTCTCCTCGGGTTATCTGCCTGTGCGATTCAAGGGGATGGCAGGAGGGCAGACTTCCAGGCTGTGACTCATCCAGTCTTTTCCCACTGCTGCTGTAATTCAAGTGGAAATCTCAGAAGATGGTAAAACCTTCAGGCGTGTGAAAGATGCCAGGATTTAAGTGCGTATGAATGAATCCAGGGCTCGTTTTTGAACTTGGAGAAACAGGGTAGGCTTGCTGCGATCTCACTGCCTCTGCCTGCTGCCATGGAGTGACAGAGCAAGGGAGAATGTCTTGCAGCTGGGAGAGAGAAGGTTTAGATTGGATATTAGGGGAGAAAAAAATCATTATTGAAAGGGTGGTGAGGCCCTGGCAGAAGTTTCCCAAGGCCAGGTTGGACACTGGGGCTTGGAGCAGCCTGGGACAGTGGAAGGTGTCCCTGTCCATGGCAGAGGGTGGAATGAAATGATCCTTCAGGTCCCTTCCAAACCAAACCATTCTGTGATCTTAATGGCTGCACTTGATCTTAAATGTCTTTTCTGATCTAAATGATTCAATGGTTCTGTGGTTTTATCACAGTAAAGCTCAGGACCAGCACAGGGGCTCTGCTGAGCATGCAGAGCAGAACAGTCCATCAAAGCTGCTGCCTTCCATTTGGGATTTCCCTCCCTCCTGGGTGCCCTGGGACCTCCTGTAATCACTGGGGATGGTCCTGGCCGTGACTTCCCCTCCCTGACAGACCATCAGGATTCATCAGCACTCTCTGGGCACTCCTGCTGGATTCCTTTGTGTTCCCTCTGACACTCCCTGTGGCCTTTTTAGGCAGATACTCCGTTGAAGGTGGAACATCCTCCTGTCAGGGGGTGATGGAGCTCGCTGCAAGGGTCAGTGCATCCAGACCTCAATCCTGCTCCTGACATTGAGTTTTTTACCAGGCTGCTCATCCTGACTTCCCTGCAGCCTAGTGCACAGGGGGGGTCCACCCCCCATGCCTGGGTCTTGGCCGTCCCTCACAGGTCCTTGCTTGGAGGCGAGGGAAGAGTTCCAGAAACCCTCCAGTGCTGCAGCAAGGAAGATCCTGCTGGCTGGAAACCCCATGAAGAAAATCCAAGCTGTGATCAGAAAAGCTGTTTCATCACTATTTTGATTTGAAATAACTGGAGGTATAACTCATGCCAAAAACAAAACCACCCCAAACACCATTTTTTTGGCCCTGCAGCAGCTCTTTTGTCCATTAAACAACAGCAACGACCACCACTGCAGCTTCCAAAGCTACTGAATGAACAGAGCCCTCTCTTCCGTTTGTTCCTGCTGTGTGAGAAGCAGGTGATGCCAAGGTGTTTTAGAGTCTCAGCTCCAAGGAGGAATCATGTAATCTGTGAGTGACAGGAGTAATTGCAACACTGATTGAGCTGTGGTGGCTCCACTCAGAACACTTTTGTCTCTGCACTTGGGATGAGTGGCAGATAAAAGATCTGCTTCCTAATTTGTGCCATGAGAGAAGGAGAAATGGTGTGGGAGGGAAGAACTGATCCCTCTGAACGGATCAATCCCTTCATTCATCTTCTTCTGCACTCCGTATTGGGAGGATGAAGACTGCTCCTCTTGAAAGGACCATTCCCACTGAGGAATGATGCTGGCATGAAGAAGGTCCAGAAACTCCCCCTTTTTTGGACCATCTTCCCCAGAGATGATAAAAAGCTGTTCTGACCAACACTGCTGTCAGCAATCCCCTGCCTTGGCTCTCTGGCTGGAGAGCTCAGAACGAGTTGAAAAATTGTCGTAATGTTTATTCTACAGAAGAAAAGCTTTAAGCTGAATGTATCATGAAGTTTTGGCTGACAGCAATCAGGGTTATTTTTTTCCCTGAAATAAGAAAATAGCTGCCCAACCTCCAGACTCATTTTAACCTGAAAAATGTCAGTGGCTTGACAATGGTTTGAAAAAGGATTTCTGGATGAAAACCTAATGAATGGCTCAAAAGTTGATTAAGAAGGAGGGGAGATGCAAAGTCAAAGTTTTCTAGCTAGAAATAGTGATTTATTATCCAGCTATCTTTGCAAATGACAAAATAACTAATTAGATACAATTCATAATCAGAACTTAAAGCTGCCATGGGTGAAAGATGGAAGGCTTTATGAACAATCCACAGTCTCAAATTCTGATTTAAATGTAGCACAGTGTGTATTGAGAGTTAGTCAAACACACTGAGGTGCTGGGAAAGGCTTAATAAGAGTCTACAATTCTGACCCCCTGTAGAGTTTTTTCTGATGCAGGATTTGAAAAGGACGTTTTGGAAACATGTTTTATATGGTAGTAGTCTTTTCCCATAAAACATCAGCCATAATGATTATTTTTATGCAGATCCTGAGGCACAGAGAGATTAAATGACTTTCTCAAGGTCAGACAGCGAGTCAGAGGCAGAACCAGGGAATGAAGGCGAGTTTTGATTCAGGGGCTGTGGCACGTTCTCAAGCCGCCCTCACTCAGATCTCCAGGGCTGGATGCACTCAGTCTTTCTGGCCCTGATGTCCCAGCATCTCCTATACCAGTTAGGAGGATTTCAACTCTGGAAGTGGATTATCCCCACCGTTTTTTGATTTATCTTTGGAATCAGCATGACCTTCATGATGAGCATGTTGCCCTTGGTGGGTGAACTCCCTGGGGATCATTGTGGTGATGAATGGCTTCTTCAGTGGCCTCTCAGTACTTAAAGGGGACTTCTGTAAAAGGGGAGAGTGACTTTTTCCATGGGCAGATGGTGATAGAACAGAGGGCAGTGGTTTCATACTGGCAGAAGGCAGCTTTGGATTAGATGTTAGGAAGAAATTCTTTGTTCAGGGTGGTGAGGCCCTGGAACAGGTTTCTCAGAGAAGTTGTGGAATGTCCCATCCCTGGAAGTGTCCAAGGCCAGGTTGGACAGGGCTTGGAACACCCTGGGATAGTGGAAGGAGTCCCTGTCCATGGCAGGGGTTGGAACTGGATGATCTTTAAGGTCCCTTCCAACCCAAACCATTCTGTGATTCTTATTTGGCTGTGCTGTCACTCAATATCCAAGGTGGAAGCTGTGGGATCAGGCAGAGGCTTTCCTGCATGGCTTTCTACTGGTAAAAAAGCTGTCCTTGATTTCTAATCCCTACGGGATGATGCTCAAAGCCTTCCCTGGGATCACCTGAAGATTGGAAACCTTGAAGTGCTGCGACATTGCTGCCTGTAAGGACACGTGCAGTGGTGAATCTTGCGTTGCTCCTGCTGCTTGGCCAGTGCTGGGGAGGGACTTGCATTCTGGCCTTTCTGCAAATGTTTCTGTTCAGCCAAGTTCAGCTGCACCAGCTCCCAGGGGACACATGAACTGTAGGAGTTGCTCGCTCACCCAGTAAAGTCGAATAAGTCAACTGCATTCCTCTCTGGACATTGTTTGTGTCTCCAGATATCTCCTCGTGAATTATTAGCTATGGAAAAGGCTTATTGCCAAGATACTGGGCTTAGTTTAGTCTCCTGGTCACTGCAGGTTTCTTTCCAAATACATTTTGTTCTAAGTGGCTTGAATGCTGCTCCTCCTGACATTTCCCCCCGGCCTCTCCCCTGCAGTCTGGTGGTTCTTGCTGTCAGGAAGTTATCCCTCATGCTCAGGCTACTTCCTATCAGTCTGTCACTTTTTCAACTCATTGGGCTAATCGTTCTCCCAGTACAAGAGCTGTCTCTCTGTGCCCTTTTGCCCTGGTCTCCCCAAGAGAGCCTCTTCTTGCTCTGAAAGAGGCTCAGACTTGATGACTTTACAGGGCTTTTTCTGCCTTCGTGCTCTGGCTTCTTAGAGTCTCAAAGATTCTGGATCTGACCTGCAATGAACTCTGGCAGAATGAGCAAAAGAATAGATTTTGTAAAACAGGATCATGGAATCATTTAGGTTGCAAAAAAACCTCCAAGATCATTGAGTCCAATCATTCCCTCAGCACTGCCAAGGCCACCACTACACAGTGTCCCCAAGTGCCACATCCACATGGCTTTTAAATCCCCCCAGGAGTGGGGACTCCACCCCTGCCCTGGCCAGCCTGTTCCCAGGCTTGACAACTCTTTCCATGAATTTTTTTTTCCTAATATCCAACCTCAACCTTGCCTGGTGCAACTCGAGGCCATTTCCTCAAGAAAGCAATGAAGATATCGGAGTTCATAAATCCCAGGGGTTTAGACATTCTCATAAACATGAGGATTGTAACCATGAAGGGGTGAAATGGTCTTTTCTGTCCTGGATGTACATTATTTTTGGGGGGCATGGGGAAAGCCTGAGTTATTCCAGCACTGAAACTGTTTCTCAGATTTGCAGCAGGGTTTTCTAAAGATGTGAAGAAACAGGGAAGAGAAGGCGGGGAAAAAAGCAACGCAAGAAAAATGATTTTTGATGCTCACCCGAGCAACCAGGAAAAGGCTGAAGGCCCTTTCTCCTCACAGATTCAGTTCAGGTCTGGGACACCACTGAAATCTTCCAGACACCCCATCCATTTAGGGCTCACAAGGGCAGCTCTTCCATCTTGGCTCCAGATGTGCACAGATGTTGAGCCTTGCCCTGCCATGCACCCTCATTTTGGCATCAGCAGCACTCTCCTGCATCCCCAGTCACCTCTCTGGAGGACACCTCAGGAGCGAAGCAGCTGGACTGGAGAGGAGAGCAGCAGTGCTCAGTGCTGATTAAGCACTAATGTAATTAATAGCCTCTTACCATCCTTACATTACCAACAACGTCAGCGTGTCAGTAACTATTTGCAATATAACTTACACAAATGTCATTTTGCTACACTGAGCACTTCATATTTTGCGATTCTCTGCCACAGTAATAAAATCAGTCAGCCAGTCGGAAGGGAAACACACCCAGGAGATATCATTATTAATGGCACTGGGCCAGGCTTTCCACGAGCTGTGTGGGAGGCAGAGGAGCAGAGAGGAGCTCGTTCCTGCACTGAGATGCCCTCAGGTCCCTACACGGGATCACTTTGAATCCAGCTGGATGAGGGCTCAGTTATCCAGTCAGAAAAGTTGGGAAGGGTTTGTCAATTATCTCCTCGTAGCTAACATCAATCCAGCGTGTTATCCAGGGCTCTGCACAATTCGGTTTTAAAGGTCTCAAATAATTTCATTTGTCTTGAATCGATTGTTTCCTGCAGTAAAAGATCTTTCCCTGTGCTTCCTGCTTAACATCCTGAACCCTGGGCATCCAAAGGCTCCTCTGCCTCATGAGCTGGGGGTTCTGCACTAGTAATGAATGCAGGTGGCTTTGATGCCCTGGGGCTTTGTTTTTAAGTCATAAATTAGTAGATGGATTGGATCTTGGCATCCGTAATTGGTCATTTGCAGGGAGAGTCGATCCCTGACCTTGTAGTCCGGCTTCATTGTGGCCTTGCAGCTCTTAGGGGTGGTTAGAAAAAAGGGAGAAAGTGAATTCATCCACAGGCAGAGGGTGAGGGAGCACAGTTCTAAACTAAGAGGAGAGGTTGAGATCAGTTGTTAGGAGGAAATTCTTCTCTATGAGGGTGGGGAGGCCCTGGCACAGGGTGCCCAGAGAAGCTGTGGCTGCCCCTGGATCCCTGGAATTTCTGAGGCCAGGTTGGATGGACTTGGAGCAGCCTGGGACCCTGGAAGATGTCCCTGCCCATGGAAATGGGGTTGGAACTGGGTGATGTTTAAGGTCCCTTCCAACCCAAACCATTCTGTGTTTCTATGATTCGTGGGGGTGTGAAGACACTTTATTACTGAAGGTGCCCAAATCTCACTGTTTTAAGGCAGAATATGCTGAAATATCCTAGAAATCTTCCATCAGGATGCAGCTCCCAGTAACAGCAGTGCCAAAATTCCTGCTGACTTCCCTGGGAGCTGCACAGATCCCAAAAGGACTTTTTACATCCTGTTGTCTTCTCTGACGAGAAAAAAGACTTTTCCAAGTGCCACCTTTACACGAGTTGTTCTGTTGGTATTGATCTTCCAGAAAGACCCAGCTTTGCAAAACCGGGATCAAATAATTTCCTGCTGCTGTCCCTCTGTTATCCTCTGAGAGATCCTAAACCTCTCTGTGCAAATCTTTCACATCAGGATCTGGGAATATTTGTGGAAAGTGTGTGAGACCCATTTTTTATGGGTGTCTATGCAAGCAAAGAATGTGAATTTGAAGATATTTTGCTGTGGTTTCAGACCTAACAGCAGCCATGGCAAATTCAGATTTGTCTGTTAAAAAAACAAAAACAAACAAAACCCCAAAACAACCACATAGGAAAAAGGGAAAAAAATCCCAGCACTTGATGGATTAAATAGTGCATTGACTGCCTAGAGCATCGGAGGTCTGGGTGGGATAAAAATGCACATGCCCATCTGGCACACAGCAAATACTGAAATCAGTGGAATTACATGAAATGTAGACTTTCCCCCTCTCAATCCCCACTTTTCACTGTCGCATTCTGATTCCAAGGCCAGGCAGTCATAAATCACGTACGGAATAGGGAAATGTGGAGGCTGTGTCAACCAACACAGGTGCCTGAGCTCCTGCAAGCTCTCGAGTTTTCTTGCAGAAGAACTGATGAGCAGAAGTGGCTGCAGCGAGGAGTCTCAAAGGGCTCAAATCAAGCAGAAGTGTCAGTCAAGTAGCCCGACAATGCCTGGAAATCAGAGCTGAATTCTCCAGGAAGAGCATGCCCGGGGAAAACGATGCCATTTGTTTGCAATTCTAATACAATGACTCAACAGATCACTTGCAAAATGCTCCTAATGAAAACGTGCATAATGGATGTGCACAACCAGGGGCTGTGAGCAGAGAGGGGAGCTGGATCCAGGCTTTGGTGCTGAAATTTGAAAGTGGTTTGGTCAAGCTCAGATGGATCTGATGTATCCATAAAGTCCTGGGAGAGCATGGAAGTGAAAGATCTCAGTTTTTGCTGCTAAAAATGAAGTTTTGGTAAAGAAGGAGGTGTTAAGGAGTGGTTAAGTGCTTGGCAAAAGCAGCAAATGTGGATGCAACATATTAAGTCTAAAACGATTAAAAAGCACCTGGAACCTGAGGCAGATCTCCTAATAGACATTATTCCTCTGTTTTCCTGTCCAGCTTTTAGTACTGTTTGATTTCTGTTGCTGTTGGGATTTGGTGGGTTCTTTTTTGGGGTGATGGGAGGAATTTCCATGGAAATTGGATAGAGGTCAATTCTTCATTGTCTTTCCCGCTGTAAGAATGAGGGACTTTTTGCAGGGAATAAGTCACTTCTGGATGAAAAATTGCAAGTTTTCAGTATTTTTAATTTTTTTTTCAGTCATACCAAGGAAAAGCAGAACCTATATCCTTCTTCCAGTCAGAAAAAAGCAATTAGGCTGCCACAGGAAAATAGGTGCTATGGGATGACCTGCTGGGGATCTGAATAAAACTTCTGAGCCAAGTGATCTCAAGGATTACCCTCTTTTTGGGACTTGTTCTGTGGACAAGGAACAAGCTGGTTCTGAGGGTTACTGGTGATCTGGTCCCTGCTTCTCCTGGAGTCTCACCTGTTCAGGCAGAGATGGGAATTGCTCAAAAAAAAAAAAATTCTGCAGTATGCTGTCAGTCCTCATGGGAGGTTACAAGAATTTCCCTGGGAGTGGAAAGGTGTTCACATCCACAGTGAGGCTGGAAGCAGGAGTGTGATAGGAGAGAATTCCTGCTGTGCAGTCCATTTGTCCCACAGGTTGTGTGGGGAAAAATACCAGATTACACCCACGGAAAAAAAATGCCAGGTCTAGAATGCTGGAATGCTGTGCCCTCACACATCTGCTCATGTTGACTTCAGATCCAGAAGGATCCATTGCCTCCTTCCTTAAAGGAATATTGGGTAACAGAACAACAAATTCCTTATAGGATTGGCCCAGACCTCCTGTATTTTTCTTTCCTCCACTGTGCAAATATGTGTGTTGTGGCATTAAATATAGGCTGGGATGATGGGAATACTCTGCTGCTTTGGCACTGAGAAGCTCCATCAAAGAAGGGCAGGAAATTGGGTTCCTGACCTTCCTTCCCTCCCTGGGATGATGCCTAAAAGATCAGGACTAATTTGTGTCAGGGCAGAATTTCTGCTAATTATATTTTTTTTAATGTAGACTTTTTTCCTCTTTCCTCTTTATTAGGTTTTTTTTTCCTCTGTCTCCTTCTCCCACTGCTTTCTGCTTCTTCCATTTTCTCTTTCCCGTAATGCTTCCCTACAGCAAAATAAGATGAACTTATGGTAAAACACACTTTTTATTGTCTACACTGGAATTTGTGCTACTCCAGGTGACCTTTTTCTTTGTCTGGACTGTGAGAGGTCAAATAAGAGGTAGAGTTGTCTTTCATCTTCATACAGGTGCTTGAGGTGATGCCTGGTCGAGGTCAGTTTTAGGACCAGTCCAACCTGCTGTGTATCCAAAAAGCCAGCAGAACCCTGAGGAAGAGTGTGAAGGAGGACCAGCTTCATTTTTCCTGCTTCCAGTAGCATGGGTGTTGTAAGGAACAGTTCCGAGGGAATTTTTTTAAAAGAAGTCTTTGGGATTTGCCTCAATTTTTCATGAGAGGCAGCTGAGGTGTCTCAGCATCCTTTGGAGCATGGAGGTGGCTGCTGTCTCCTGGGAAGATGGAGCTGCTCTCTTCTTCTCTTTTCTCCAGCCTTTAGGATGGATGATGGTTTTATGAGCCCTGGGGATGTAAAAGAGACCTGCTGGCCCAGAGAGGAGGAAAGCAGGGGGAAAGAGTGACTTTAGGGCTGTTTGGAGGGAAACTGAGAAGGCAGGAGTGTGTTTTTAATTGATTGTTTCCATCACCCATGTTTCTGAGAGTACCTGCAAAACAGAGGAACTGAACTGGATTCATTGCTGGCTCTTTTCAAGATAGAAAAGCCCTTGACTGTTTCATGGCTTTATATGAAGGGTAAACACCACAGTGAGCTCTATTTGACAGCAGGACCTGGATATTGTTATCACCTCTTGTCCTCCTTCTACTTTAAATTTACATTTTTATTTAAAGCTATTTTCTCTCCTCCCAGCAGATGGAAAACCTGGAGTTATCTCCAAGGTTATCACTGGCTGTCTCTTCCCAAGGTCTGTAGCACAGGTAACTGGGGGAAAGTCAAGCAGCAGGGAGAATGGGAAGGCAGCTCAGAGCAGGCAACAGCCAGCCGCAGATTTAAGTGGGAGGAGAGCTCAATAACCATGAGGCGGAGCTTTGCCTTTGGAAGAAGTAAAGAGGCTCCCTCTTAAGTCAGATCTTTCTTGCTCTTTCAGGAAAAAGCAAAACTGTATCAAGCCCTGGGAGAAAGGGACAGCCCAGGCTGTGGTTAGTGCTTCAGATGTGAGGAGGACGCAAAGAGAAGGAAGAGCTGCAGATAACTTCTCTCCTATCAGCACTTGAGGAAAATTCAATGCTGATGTCTCTGCTTGGATCTAGACTTGGAGGGGTAAAGTCTGTCCTATCACAGACCTGCTGTAAGCCAGCAGCCCCCACCTGTCCAGGTGACACGGCAGGTGAATAATCTCCTTCAAATACTTGCTTTTACTCATGGGCATTGAAGCTTCCTTTTGAAACATCAGATTTGATGGTGGAATTATGGGTGGTGTACACAGGAGAAACCATCTTTTCTGTTGCTGCTGAATTCCTCAGAACAGGGTGGGGGGAAAAGAGGTTCCCAGGAGCAGTCCAACTTTTGTGGAGGCTTGATAAAACCATCCCTGCTTCTTGTTGGTTTTCATTTTCTTTTAACACTCTGTAATAAAGGGAAAGGATTTCCAGGGGCTGTTTCTGGCTAAGGTTCTGCTGGGGATGGCTTTGTGCTCTTCATGCTTTTCCCCCCTCTCCTCTGGTGTGCCATGTGGTTCTTGCCTTCAAACCTCTTTCTTTTTAATTCTTTTTTTTTTTCCCCTAAGGAGAGATTTTTTTTTTCTTCTGCAGAGATAAACATGATGACTTTTTCATGAGCATGGAAAAGCTCAGAAGCACTTGCAAAGCCCCAGCTCTTGTTTGATTTGTCCTTTGGACAAACAAGGCACAGTTCATAACTGTCCGTGGAGGAGAGATTTGATTGATTCCATGAGGAGCATTGCAAGGAGTTATGGTGGATTTAGGCTTTATTTGTCTCTTTGGTTTTTTGTTTTTTTTTTGTTTTAAAGTGGAAATATATAAGGGAGAATTATTGATTTCACTCTCCCAGAACTGTTACATTAAACCTGTCTTCCACAGGTGTAACTGTTCTCTGATTCACTGGACAACCTCTCATCTTTAGGGGAAATTATTTTCCTCCGCCATAGTGTAAATTACATGTCAGACTGTTTTTAGGCTGGTTAGTTCAGAGACAGCACTACAAAAAGGAGGCAAATTGGGTTTTATTGGGGGACAACTTCCTTTCTCTCCCAAGCTGGCTGTTGTGTGTCATAATGGAATTTCTGATGCAGAGTCAAGCGTTCGTGGCTTGACAGGCCTGGACAAATGTAATATCCCAACAGGATCCAAGGCAGCTTTTCTCTATTATTTACTCTTATTTACTTATTTATTCTGTTTTGAAGTGGAGGTGGCTCTTAGTCAATATAAAACCCACACTGTGCTTTGTGATAAGGGAGGATTTATTCCTGTTGGGCATGGAAAGGAGCCCCAGTCCACAAGGACATCCCGGCCATTCTTGTGCTGCACGAGGCATTTCCAGAAATACCTCTCCCTCTTTTCAGTTCTCTTTCCTTTGTGTGAGGCTGGAATAACCCTGGGAAGAGGGTTTACTCTGGATCTGACTCACACACCTTGCTCTTGGGAGCAGAGGAGATGACGTGAGAGGATTTTGTGGGGTGTCAGACCTTCACTTGGATGACACAGCTGAGATCCAGAGCCAGGGCTTGGCCACCAGGAGATGGGAAGGGCAGAGGAGGGTGACAGAGAACAGGAGGCCACTTGCCCATACTTTGCCAGTGGAGATTCAAGGCTGAGAGAGCAGAAGAATGGGCACACATTTGTCATGAACGTGGATTTCAGAGGGGAAAACATCCTTCTGCCCATTTCCACTACGTGGTTTCCTAAAAGGAGAAAGCAGGAAAAAATCCTAAAACTGATCTGCCATGTCCTTAGGTTTTTTTCTGCCCAATCTGGGTCCGCCTAAGAAGAATGTCTGGTTTGGGGTCTTTTTTC
Source organism: Donacobius atricapilla (assembly GCA_013397315.1). NCBI lineage: Eukaryota > Metazoa > Chordata > Aves > Passeriformes > Mimidae > Donacobius > Donacobius atricapilla. The sequence continues at coordinate 928,764 of WBMY01012605.1, read as the reverse complement.
ATTTCCCAGTGCTGACAACACAGGTGTCCATGAAGGCTTGAAAATTCCATCAATTCTGGAATAAGTGCTGAAAAGTGGATGTAGGCTGGGTTCAGATTTCAGCCCGAGGGCACAAACCTGAAAGAAAAAAAAGCTTGAAAATTAAATACTTCAGGGTGACAAGGAACTTACAGCTTGTAGGTAATTGCAGCTTTAAAATAATAATTTATGTCTGCGCTTTTAGTCCTGTTTTTTTTATCCTTTTGGTTGTTTCCTCTCCTTCTGTACATCAGTGTCTTACTGATGGAATGAAACCTGAGCTCAAAGGCAGACAGAAAACTGGAGATAGAATATTACCAACCCCTGTTTTACAACTGATTGAATTTAGGAATTCGTCTGTGTGACTGTAGGACACAAAATATTTCCTCTGAAGGCCTGAATCTCCATTTTCTCACCAGCTGACAAAAATCAAGGAGAACCTGGGAGGCCAGAAGGTTTCCAGTAAAGTCTGTGGTGTAGTGAAATGAGGGATGCAGAATCTTCCAGGGCTGGGTGTAGGATCCAGTTAACAACACACCGGACAAGCTGTTCTGATTTCAGGGTTTTCTCTGTGCCACTGCCACCAAATTTCTCTGAATCCTTGGCCAAATCCCTTGACTTGGTGTTTAGGTCCATCTTTTTAGAAAAATGAGGCAGTTCTGATAATGTGCATGTGGCAAGGAGGGGATGTTGAACTCTCCAGGATGCAACAGGAAATCCTTACTGAAGGCTTGGCTCTCTAACATTGGCTAACATAATTTTGGGGGTTTTTTGCTTAGTTTTGCCTGGGGTTTTTGTTGTTGGTTTGTTTGTGTTTTTTTCCTCGTGAATTTGCTGGTCTAACTTTGCGGATGTAACCTAACCCAGTCACCTCAACTTTGTAGCCGTGCATGTACTCTGAGAAATGCTGGAGTGATTATGCATGAACATTAATTAATCCCCAGCATGGTGGAGCATGTTGGGTGTCAGGGGGACAGTTATTCTCTTCCACTGCTCGCCCTGTGTATGAAACTGTAGAAAAAACCCACAGCACTTAGAATTTTGTGTTTTATTTTTTTTGCCTGTTCCCAGGAATGCCCATTTAGATGGAGGTTTTCTCAGTCAGGGACCACTTTCCAGCAGCGTACAGTGCCTGGCACAATGGGACCCCACTCTTGGTGCTGACCTCGAAATGTTGCCATAATAATAATAAGAGTCTGTGGCTTTTGGCACATCACCCATTAATCACAGCAGCTGTCAGGCAAATCATTAGATGGGAATAGCTCCCTGCAAGAAAAAACAAACACAACAGCACCCTGTGGCTCATGGAGCTTGAGTCCACGCTCTGGAGGGTGCCAGGGAAGGAAGGAAGGGCTAAGCCGTGACATTTCACTCTGATTTGTTAACCTTGGCTGGTGTTCAGCTGCTCAGTGCTCAGCCCAGAGGGGTCCCCAGGGACACCCAGCCTTTGAAATATTTACAGTGAGCACAAGCTGCACTGGAGGTGCACCGAGGCATCAGGGACGGAGCTTGCCATGGGCAAGAGGCGTTCCAGGGATGGTTTGTGTGCTGCTCCTGTATTTAAAGCCTGTGGTGGATTTTTCTCCCAGGAATTTTGTTTTGTGCAGGCCTTGAGCACCCAGGATGCCCCGAGGCGGGAGCTTCATTGTTTGACAGGTGTTGTGCAAAGAATTTTTTTTTTTAACTTCATGTCCATGGAGAAAGCAGGGAGCTTTATCAGGCACTTACCTCAATCCCATGGAATTTGGTGGTCTGATGCCACAGATAACTTGTTCCTGTGCAGGTGAATGTTTTCAAAATTCGCTCTCCAGAGGTAATCCCTGAAAATTGCTCCCCGTGTTTATGCGTGAAAAATTCCCTGGTGCTAAACTGGTCCATCTGCAGAAAGCAAACTGGTCCATTAGAACATCTGCAGAGAGCAAACGCAAACAAAATGAGATTACTGTCAATTTGTGTTTATTTGAATTACTGGATAAGTCCTAGTCATGGATCAGGGCTAAACGTACAAATAATTGATTTTAGGTTCAGTGGCTCAAAGCAAAAACATGGAAAATCTTCTGGTTGATCTAAACCGCTCCTTTCCCCACTAGTTTTCTGTTAAAGTGAAGGCATTTAAAAAGCAGCAAGAGAGTGTAATGCTTTAACACTGAACATTGTTGAATATTTGAAGCTTTGTGAAATGTTTTCCTCCTCACTTTGATACTCTCTAATTTTTGTCATTTAAAAAATCTACTAAAAATTCCTTCAAAATGAAATATCAACATCTTTAATGCTGCAATTTTACAAAGAAACTTCTTGAATTTTTCCAAGCGATTAAGAAGTATTTTGCTGTGTGTAATTCTTGCCCTGTGTTGGTTGATGACAAATCAGCATCTCTGTCCAGTTTTAACTCAGACCCCAGTGTGACAGACGCTGTTTAAAGAGTGGGCATGAAGATTTTTAACTGAGGATTCTGACACTTTCTGCTTGAGGAATTTTTTTGGCAGAGGCCAAGGGCATTACGGAGTTTTGATCAGTTGGGTTAAATTTGCACTGTGAAGTCTTAGGGGAATTGGGGTGAACTGGGACTGGAAGTTGATTTGAGCCCTCTAACCAAGACCTGCTGTTCTGGAGTTGAACCAGAGCTGAATTTCAACCCCTTCCTCTTGGACTCCTTAGAAATTACAACATTACAGACATGGAAACTGCCGTGAGGCATCACCTTGGGATTTGACATCTCACAGGCTCCAGGTAGGAAAGAGCAAAGTGTGATTGAACCAGACCAGTGGGAATAACCAAAACCAAGATCCCCTGTGTCAAGTGCTGAGGACTGAGCTGTTCACCTCCTCCAGGTGCCACCTCTGTGAGCACAGTGTGTCCCTGTGTCCTCCACCACAGCAGCTCCCTCTGGACTCTTCCCACCACACCTGNTCAGGTTCAGCCCTCCCAAGGCATCACCTCCACCCTGGTTTGTTCCCTACAGGCAGCACTGGCACCTGAAGGCTTTTGGGGCAGCTTTGCAAACCACCAAGGCCTAAGCGTGCTGGTTGAGGAGGCTGTGAAGCTGCTTGGGTTGAGATTTTCCGGGAGGAGAAGTGAAAATAAGGGTGGTTGCAGAGGTGAGCGTGCCTGGAGCATCCCTGGCACCCCATCCCCGCCACGGGGGAGGTGTCAGGTCACTTCGGCTCCAGCTCAGGAAGCCCCATGGAACAAACGATCAGCATCATTTCCCAAAGGTGTTCCCTGCCTCTGGGAACGCGTGGCCCCACACATCCCAGAGCAGGTACTCTGGGAGTGCAGACCCCAGCAGAGTTTATTGGTAAATGATTAAAACAGGCTTGAGCTGCTGTAGGAACAAGAGGTTGCCATGGAAACAGTCTCCTGATGTGTCCAGGTTTTGAAACCACTTTTCCCTACTCTCCCGCCCTCAACGCTTCTTCTTTTCTCTGCTGTTGTTTTGTTGGAGATTTGCTCTCTAAATGGAAGTGGTGCAGGTGGGCTCTGGGGACCAGGAAGGTACCGAGAGGAGCTGCTCATCCCAGGGAGGGCTGTGAGGGTGGGAGACCCTCTCCGCTTGTAGGGACCCTGGAGGGTGGGGTCTGGATGGACCCTGGAGGGTCACAATGTTGTGGGAGCAGGGGAGAATATCCCAGGGAAACCCGCCTGCCAAAGGCAGCCAGCTGGGATGCTCTGAGCCTCTGAAGGGCTCTACCCCACTGGGGTGTGGATCTCAGCAGTGACTCTTCTCCATCCCCTCACCCCTCTTAGGAATGGTGGCAGTGGTGGGAAGCCACCTTTGGAGCAATGAGAAATCAAGCCAGTGCCATAGGGAGTGGTTCTGAGAGACAAAAGAGGAGCCCCCTCCTCCTTCCCCACCCCTGCTTGGGCTCCCCACCTTGGGAGAGGAGCTTTAATTTCGCTCAAGTGGATGAAAAGCAGCCCCTCCCCTGTGGTGGTGTCATTATGCAGCTGTGGTGAAGGGCCATTGACGACCCCTGCAAAGCTTTGAGGAGAATTTTCCTCCTAGATCATTCAGTCCTCCTTTCAGACGTGGAATTTTTTATTTTTTACTGAGCTCTTGCTTTGTTTTTGTGCTTTCTTCTGAAACACAGGAGCATCTGCATAAACACAGGCTCCTCCCTGTGTGTTGCCGCTTTTGTCCCTTCTCTGGGAATTCCCCTGGCTCTTTCCGAGTCCATCCTAAGCTCTTCAAATTCTGCATGAAACTCCTCTCTGCAGGAGCTATTGAGGATATGATACTGTACTGTTATATATTATTTTACTGTATTGTATGAAGGAGTTATTTCAGTGTTTCACTGCATCCAGAGCAGGCCTGGGAAACCCTAAACCTGGGGTGGCTTTTCCATCGTGTTCTAGAGGTTCCAAAGATTTTCCTCTACAACTCCCTGGAGGGTGGAGCCAGGTGGGGTCAGGCTCTGCTCCCAGAGAAAAAGGGACAGGATGAAAGGAAATGAATGCAAGCTGTGCTAGGGGAGGTTTAGATTGGATATTTGGGAAAATTTCTTCACTGGAGGGGTTGTTGAGCCCTGGGAAGTGCTGGAGTTGCCATCGCTGTAGGGATTTAAAAGCCATGTGCATGTGGCACTTGGGGACATGGGGCAGTGGTGGCCTTGGCAGTGCTGGGGGAACAGTTGGACTCGATGCTCTTGGAGGCTTTCTCCAACCTAAATGATAGCAGGAGTTATGAAATCCGAGGTAACCTTCTGTGGACTTGCTAAAATATATGGAAACTCTGTTAATTTTTTTCAGTATCGCGTCATTGTCCAGACTTCCTCAGCAGGAAGGAAGTTAACGGCACTGCAGTCCTTATTTGTGATTTATTTTATGTATTGGTGGTAAAATCCTCAAGTAACACAGGCCCGACCTAAGTGACCTGCCAGGCCTCCCTTGGGCTTCATGGAATCGCAGAATGGTTTGGAAAGGACCTTAAAGACCATTCCAACCTCCTGCCATGGGCAAGGACACCTCCACCAGAACCTTCCACAGGCTCTGCTGAGCCATTACAGCATCCAGGCCTATGCCTGCCTTGGATCTGAGCTGCTCTCCAAAGGTGCCTTCTGAGGGAAATGGATTTGTAGAGAATTCTCAAAGCCTGACAGAAGGCTCACAGTCTTGTACACCTGTATGCAAACTCTGAGATAAGATATGCTGACTTAGACATGCCATGGAATAGTTCAGACGTTGCTGAGAGAGAGATTGAACTAGAAACAAGTTTCAAATGATGGTCTTGCAAATAAGACTAGATACTTTGGAGAAATAGAACTATGAAAGACGTATTGTAGCAAGACCCACGCGGGGTGTTTTAATAGATGATTGTCTTAGAAGCATTAGCAGCATTGCGTGGCAAAAGCTGATAGGCCAAGAAACACTTCCAATGGATTGTAATTAGGAAATAGTTTGGCTTCTGATTGTGATGGCGTGAATTGTAACATCTGTACTGTCTCACCCTTCACATGAGACTGAAAATGGAATAAAAGCCCTTCAAACTCCTCTCAGTTGCCCCAAATCTGGGTTTGAAAAAGGGTTTTTCTGACATCTTCTTCCTCTCATTGCTTGATGCAGCAGCAGCGACTGGTCTCCTAAATGACCTTAAAGTTATGTGAGGTGAATCCAGGTCTGAACACTCCCTGTGATATTGGATCTCACAGGAGTTAATTTGGAAACTTTTGCGTTGTTTATCTGTGTAATTCCCCAAGCTTAGGCTACACTGACTTATTTTAAATTACGAAATGGGTACTTTTGGGCAAGGACCTCTTAATGCTTTGCTTGCCCAGCAAGACCTGTTGGTAAGTGGGGAACACCCAGCAGCCAAAACTGGAGAAGAAACCTCCAAAAAGCCCAGCCCTTTTGGTCCAAGCTTGTAGGAACTTCTGTACATCCCCATGTTGTGTGTTATTTCTGGGATTTTCAAATTTCAAGCCCTCCCTCAAAGCTTGGACAGTTCCTCACTTTCATGGCATCTTAAAAGGGACCAGAGAGGCCCCGGAGTCCTTCTGTAGGAACGTCTCAATCAAAGGTGTCATGAAAGGGGTTTAATTTCAAAAGCTCTGAATTACACCTGGATCAGGAAGGACGTGGTAATGGTGGAATTGCTGAGCTCAGGAGGTTAAAGAATGAAGGGGAATTCACAGTTAACATCTGCGACACACGGAGTCAGGATGAGAGAGCCTCCGTTCTCAGAGCAGCTATCAAAGGCATTTCCCTGTTCCCCATGCTTTTGGGAGATTTTTAATTACTCTGATGTTCGTCAAGAGTCACTCGCGGCCAAAGAAGTGGATTCTTAAATCCGAAGACGCTTTTTCTTTTTGCTCCCAGAAATGACGGCTGAGCAACAAATCAACCCCAGCGAGGCAAGGAGGATGCAGTGAGCTCAGAGCTGCTCTGAAGCCAGATCAAATATCAGTTCACATAGCAGCCCCTGCCTCCCTCTGCACGAGGATGATGACAGGAGAATCGCTTTGAAATCCTCCGGAGAAAAGCATCCAAGACAGTGCTCTCCTGGGAAAGCCTCTCCTTTCCTGGCGTTCTGTTCTCTGATGTCAGAGGTGCCAGGTGGTGAACCTGTTGTGTGGGGAGGGGCAGGGGAATTGGAGAAGGGGAATTAGGCAGGTGTTTAGCCAGGCAGGCAGCAGCCATTCAGCGCTGGCATCCCTGGCTTCACCTCCCAGCCACCTGGAGGACCCCGGACTGTGGTGGTAATTGGGAAAACACTGGAACAATGAGCAGCTGGGGCCACACAGGTGAAATTCCAAGCAGAACTTGGGTGGGAAGGGTGGAGGAGAGTTCAGGTGTGTAACCTGGGTGAGCTACAGCCACGCAACCAGATTTCCTTGGAGCAAAACGTCCGTGGAGGAATGGGTTTGGGATGGTGCTGGAAGATACGGGCGCAGCTCTGTCCCAGTGTGTGGAGCTGCCCTCGGTGTCTCACTGGCAGTTCATGATCTTCCTGCTGGCACATCAGAGCCTGGCTGAGCTGGGGAATATTGCATAAGCCTCACTGGGGACCTCGAGAGCAGATTAATTCCTTGAGCATCTTCCTTCTTGCCGCCGGTGAAGTCTGCTGCTCCGACGAGATCCAGGGAGGCAGCTGGGCAGGGCTGCAACCTCCCCCCGACAGATAAGGCATGGGAGGAAGAAAGAGATCCCTTCCTCCCAAGCCCAACTGGCTTTTTTGGGAGAAACCCTTTCTTGTGGCAGCTTGCAGTGTCCAGCTGCAGAAGGGACCAATCTCCAGGTACCATGGTGATGATGATGGTGGTGATGAGACAGTCAAGTTAAGGCAAGGACAGAGTGTGATTAAGTCCCTCTCCCTCCCCCCGGCAGAGCTCAGACTGGGAAAATGCTTTGGATGCGGTGGCCTGTAATTATGTAATTCTTCCTCGTTATCTTTTCTAATTGTTCTCAGTGCTGTTTCCCAAACTGATTGGAAACAATGGCAGATGGGGGTGAAGTGGGAGGCAGACGTGAGCATGGCAGGCTGCCAGCGCAGTACAGCGCTCTCCAGAAAGGGAGAGAGGAAAGGAAAAAGAGGGAAAAAAAAAATATCCATGGTGGAGACTTGGATGCCAGGACCTGAATCGAGGGGACACCTGAACCAATGCCAGGCTGGGAGGTGCTGCCTGGGGATGTCTCATTCAAACTCATGCATATGCGATTTTCTGTGTTACATTCAAGAAATTCCAAGCCTTCCCCCATCCCTGGCACACCTCTGCTTCCACAGAGCTTTGCTATTTTCTTTTTTTTTTCCCCCCCAGTACTCCAATGATGCAGTTTGAACCCTCACTGGGAGGGGCTTTGCCTGGAGAATCTGTGGTCTTCTCCCTCTGGCACTGAGTTGTTTGTTTGCTTGTGTGTGGGCGAAATAAATTTTAAAAAGAGGGGAATTTGGCTTGTTGCAGTTGTGGGTGAGTGCAGGGCAGAAGGAGGGGCCTTGGGGGGTGTATTGCAGTGAGATTTCCTCTTATTTGGCACAGGTTTCATGGGAACCTTGGGGTGTAGCTCCCCAGGAGCTCGTTTTTGTCACGTTGACTCATTTTCTCTGCTGCTCGTACCCCACTGCCCTCTCCTTGTGTGGGTGAGGGTTTTTTTTTGTAGGAATGTGCATCCCAGACATGTTCGGGGGTCCAGCAGAGCCCCCTGCTTGCCTCTCACTGCCAACCCTGCTAATCCTGCAGCACAACGGGAAGGGGGAGCTCACACTGCTGCTGTGATTTTTGTGTGGAAAAGGCCAGAACAAGCCCAGGTGGAATTCAGAGCACCAGTTTCCCGTGGCAGGGGGAGAGGACAGATGTCTGTGGGGTCATAGGGCATCTCACAGTGGCAGCATCACCGCCCCTGTGAGAGCAGGGCTCACTCATGGGCTGAGGGGTGCCCCTACAGAGAACAAACCCCCTTTGTCCATATGAGATCAGCACCAGTCTCTGGAGGAGGCTCTGAGCCACCCCGGGTGATCTACCTTGTGCTTTACCGGGATGATTTACCTGGTGCTGTTTTACCTTCCTCATCCCAGTCTCTGAGTGTTTAACTTCTGTCTCAGCCCCCACATCCTGACACAGATGCAAGCTGGGCAAGCTGCTGAGAGGGGGAAAACAGAATTTATCAGAGCTGCCCTCTCCTCCTCCTCCAAACCCAGAGCTGTTCTGCTGTTTTTCCATCACTGCTGACTTCTCTGTGTGCCTGCAGGCTGCTGCTGCCAGCACTGTCCCAGCTGGCCCAGCCTCTCTGGCTTCTCTGCAGGGTTTTCCAGGATGGAGAGGGGAAATTCTGCCTGAGGTTTGTTCTTGGTGTTGGATTGGAGGTTTCCTTACTGCTGCGGGGTGAGTGGGGTCAGGGAGATGGGGCTGAAAGGTGCAGGAGCTGGAGGCTGCAGCTGGGGTGGTTCAGCTCTGGCTTGTATTGGGATTTGAGGGGTTTAAGCTGCGGTGATCTTCAGGCACCCCTGGGCAGGAGTGGAAGAAAAAGAACCAGCAGGGAATGGCAAAGAGATGAATCCCAGCTCCCAGCACGGCTCCCTGGGTGCCACCAACCAGGTGGGCACCTCCAGCAGTCGCTCCTGTGGGTCTGGACAGCAGATTTGCTTTTGCATGAACCTGGGCAGGGCAGCTTTTGTCAGAGGCTGCAGAAGTTCCCTTTGCTGTCTCCTGAGTGTGTCCTGGGCTTGCTCAGTGCTGACCGGCACACAAGCTGGTGGTTGGCAGGTATTTTCGCCAGCAGTGCTTCTTTTTGGCTGCATAAATACATTAACTTCTTCCTTTTGCTCAGTAGACTTCTTGCCTCAGAATTTCCCATGATGGTACAGCACAGGGAGAAGCCCAGTTCCTTCTATCAGTTTTGTATTTGGACATTTTAATTCCATTTTTTTTCCTCATGGGATTGTCATTTTCCTTGTGTTATGAGGCAGAAAGAACAAAAGATCCCTCTGTCATTTTCTAATATACCTTTATCATCCCCCTTCACATTCATCTCCTCTCTGAAATGCACAGTCTGAGAGCTCCTGCTAAATCCCTCCTCACGAGCAAAGGTTTGCCATGACCTTGATCAGCCTTGTCACAGCTCCCTGGACTGTATATGGGGCAGATCAGTGCCTTTTGGGATGGGCAGTGGCATGTCCGTGGAACTCGGGACAGGATGTCCCATCTCAGACAAACAGGGGAGCCCCACCAATGCTGGACTGCAGGAGAGCATCCTCAGGGGAGTTACTGGTGGATGTTCTACCAGAAAATGTGATGCTGAGGGAGATTTTTTTCCCACACCAGCCACCAAGGCAGGACCTCAACAATACCTGGCACTGGGATGTCGGGGCTGGCGTAGGGATGAGGACTTTGAGAGGAGCAGGTGTGAATGGGAGGGAAATATCACCTCCTTCCCAGGCGCAAACCTTCCCTCTGGAACAGGGAAATGGTTCTCCCTCCAGCGCCAGGATTGATTTATTTATTAATTTGCCTGTGTGTGAGGTGTGTATTTACATTTGCATTACTTTCTTCCCTCTTTTTTCAGAACACAGCCCCAGGACTGTCTGTTGGGAAATACAATCAGAGCAACTCATGTTATTTCAGTGTGTTTCACACAGTTTTTTTTTTCCCATTATTAGTCTTTTTCTTTTTTTTTTTCTCCCTTTCTCTTCCTTTCTTTCCCGGAGTAGAACAAATACAGTGAGACTGGCAGAAAATTGGCAAGCTTCAGCAATCCAGAGGCAGTGATTTTTTTCTAAGTATCTTAATGGAGTCTGTATGGTGGGTTTTTTTTTTTTTAATGTTTTCTCAGCCTGCAGGTTAAGTATTTAAAAAAGAGAGAGACAATTCATCAAACCCCTTCCCCTCCTCCTCTTACCTACCCCTTTTAGAAAGTCCATGAACCTACAAGAAGTCTTCTGAGTTATCCATATTTCAGAAGTCTGCTGAATTGGTCACAGGCATTAATGAAGGAGGTGGAATTATCCTCCAGGCTAAGTTTTGGATGTAAATATTTAGACAGAAACCAGACTCACCTGCATCAGCACCCTTGCAGCACTCCTGCTGCCCCTCCATCTTTCTCCCTTTTTTTTTTTTTTCTCCCTGGAATATTGTTTTCCAGTTAAATCTCCTCCAGATCCCTGCAGACCTTGTTTCCTTCTGCACAAAGGCAGCAGCACCAGCGCTGTTTTCTCCCCTTGGCCTCGAGTTGTGCCAGCAGACGTTGGGAATCTGGAGGAATTTCTTCACCAGAAAGGTTGTCAAGCACTGGAACAGGTGGCCCAGGGTGGTGGTGTCCCCGTCCCTGGAGGGATTTGGGGATGTGGGTTAGTGGCAGTGCTGGGCTTGTGGTTGGGCTTGATGGCCTCAGAGGGATTTGCCTGCCTAAATGAATTTATGGCTCCTTTTCCTGGATTCACTGTCTGTGAGGGAGTGCTCAGCTGGTGAGGAGATCTCTGGATCCACACCCCTCCTGTCATGGTCTCAGGTTTCCTGATTTGGAACAGTGAATGGAATTGGTTGTGAGGACGATCAGTGTCTTGGTTTTTGGTCATTAAAAATCCAGAGAAATTTCCTTCAGAGCTGAGCTGGGAAATGCCAGCCTCTCTCCTTCAACCAAGTTCCTCAGTAGGACTTTGCTTTGGTTCTGTTTACCTGAATACCCCAGCTGTCTGTGGATTTGCGACTAGTTTTACCCAGTACAAAATCCTAAAGGTTTTTTTCCTTTTTTTTTTTTTTTTTTTGATGAACAAACTTTGCTGGCTCAGTTTATCCTTGTGAAAGATTTTAACAACCTGCCAAACACTCTATGCTCTGCTTCTGTGGCTCCAGTCTGATTTCTTGTGGTCCTACAACCCCTATAGGTTGCTCTCAACTCCATCCTGTAAATCCATATGGGGATATCTCAGCCAGTAGTGAATCCCATTTTCTGTGTCTCTCCTACCCATGGCACTGAAACTGCTGGAAAATAGATTTCAACCTTCAAAATGATCATTCAGAGTTGTCTGTGGGTGTAAGATGATGAGGCAAAACATTCACCAGGGGCTGTCATTTACCCCTGCTCCTCTCTGGGCCTCCTGATGATCCAAAACCCAGGACAGAGGATGAGGCTCTTGTTGGAATGAGCTTCCTGACGCTCAGCTCATCTCACACAAGTGCATTAAGCATTACGGTATGGACTTAAATAAACAACACAGAGCTCAAAGGGAAATCCTTCATGTGATGAAGATCTAGTGAGTGACTAATTTGATTTAGAACAAGGCCTCTGAGCCATCCTTCAAGGGGCTCTGTGCCAATATTTCCAAGGAGCCTGGATTTTTCTGTCTCCAACTGCTCTGCACTGGTCAATACTGCCACGAACTCTACAGGAGAGGGGCTGAGCTGTATCCAGGCTGTGGGATCTTCAGCACTAACACAAAATGATAGATTATTCAAGACTGTCAAGCCCTCTGTGGCCTAGAGAGCAGGGGTGCAGGGTATCCATATTTTTGGCTCCTCCTTGGACAACATTGACCCCCTGAATCAAACCCCTGGACTGAGGATCTCCACAGCTCAAACAGGCTGTGGCACTGCTGGTGCCATAAAAATGTTGCCAAGGTCCACCACGATCCCTGTCCTTTCATCTTGTCCTCCAGTTCTACGTTAAACTGACACAAAGATCAGGAACCCCTAAACCTTCCTTACTTTGCCACTTAAACCCCTCTGTTTTGGGAAGCCCACTCATCTCTGGCCCCTGAGGAAGCATTTGCAAGGCAGAAATGCTGCAGTGAAAATCCCAACCCGAAGTTGAATTCCTGGAGTTTATTTTCCAAGTCTGAAAGTGACAACTTGTTGGCCTTGAAGATTTTTCACCAGCGCCAGAATAATCCGGAGGGAGAGATTTTCTTCTTCTTTCTCAGACCATGGGATAATTAGCAGATTTTAATGACTGCTTGGGAAAGCTGGCTAATGAGCTATTAAAAACACCCCTCACCCCCTCCCCCTTACCCAGTCCCTAAATGAAAGCCCCAACACAGTCTGGTCATCGTTCTGACCGCGTGCATCTTAAAGATATTTTTCTTTTCAAGCTAATTGTGGCTGCTTGGTGTTTGCTGGGGAAAACTCTGCTTGGGAATGCGGCAGGATGAAAAATGGCCTGTTCTGCTTCCACAGAAGTGTGAAGTACAGCTGGAGTGTGGTGCAGGAATTGTGGGATCCTTTTGGTTGGAAAAGGTTGAGTCCAGCCATTAATCTAACACTACTACTAACATTAACTACTAATTTAACACTACTCCTGGCTCACTCATGAGAAATCCTTGGCTCTCTGCTGGTCTCTCAAAGTCCAAATGTGTCCTGTGAGCCAAATTCCTGCCACGTGGATGCTGATATCGCGTGGTAGCACCAGGGCTGGGGCTGTTTGGTGCCATGAAACTCTTGTTCTTTAGAGCCATTTTCACACTTGGTTTAGCGACACCTTGTCAGCCAGGCTGCGCTGCCTGACCTTCCTTGGGGTGTTCTCTTCAGGTAACAGGAAGAAATTCTTCCCTGGGAGGGTGGGGAGGCCCTGGCACAAGGTGCCCAGAGAAGCTGTGGCTGCCCCATCCCTGAAGTGTCCAAGGCCAGGATGGACGGGACTTGGAGCACCCTGGGACAGTGGGAGGTGTCCCTGCAGATTTTGGAAGATCTTTAAGGTCCTTTCCAACGCAATTCTGTGATTCTGAGCACGCTGAGCGTTGAGGTGAAGGGAGGACACGGCCAGGGTGGTCGGCGCTTCCCACGTGTCTGTCCTGCGTGACTGTGGACACGGCGGGAGATCGCCCTCGGTGCCTCCCGTCTGTGCTCCTGCAGACACTGACAACTGTTCCTGCTCTCTCCAGCGGAGGTGGACAGCTTTTCAGAGCAAAATAGCTCCACGCCCTCTGACTGTGAACTCTGATGCTGTTTAGCTCGGCTCTCTGCATGGTCTCCCTTCATTAGTGCTCCTTGCCTCTTCTCGGGGCTGTTTTCCTCCCTCTTCCCTTCTGCCCCGATGTAAAGGGGTTCCAGAGGGACAAAATGTTAGCGTGAGAAGACTGAGGCCCGTTTTTCTTTTTGAGGTGAATCTTCTCCTGTCACTTGCCATTCCCTTCAAGAGCCCTGGCGTTGTGCAGCCCGTGGAGCTGGGGTGGCAGCTCCTGCTCAGGGGCTGTCGCTCTCCCCATCTGCTCTCACCACAAATCCTGCCCTGCCACGCCAGGAAAAGAGCCTCTTCCCTGCTTTTGGGGAGATGCTGACCTGTTTCACCTCTTACATGAGGACAAAGGACCTCATTGTGACACAAATCAAAGCATGTGGGGTTTTTTTTAGGGACTGACAAACGACAGGGTTTGTTCATGGCAGAGTCCATCTCCTCCAGCCCTGGCATCAGCTGCAGAGAGGCTCCACATTTCCTCCTTCCTTTGGTGTTGGTGAGCATGAGCTGGAGTCTCAGCTGGATTAACTGGTGTTGCCCCAGTGACTTTTCATGGGGTAGTTTGGATGTTGCTTCTCCCCAGGTCCCATTCAGCAAACAAGAAACGTGGAGAAATTAAGTCCTCCTACGTGGCTGATTTCCTTTTCCAACCCCTCATGTGCAGCTCTCTGATCTCAAAGTCTGTTGTTATGGAAATAATACAATTACAGTCACAATTACGAGGAAACACAGTCTGCCAGAGGGAGGAAAAGGAGACCAGTTCTCCAAGGTTTCCTTAAGTATTTGGTGAGAGGAAGAGGAGGGAGAGACACAAGTGCCATGGGGTAGACCTGTATTGGTTTCCAGCTCTTTCTCCCAAGCATTCACATAATTTTTTTGCTCTTCTGTAGATAATGACCAAACCTTGGTCCGTGTGCTCACTGCTGCTCTCCACTAGGCTAATTAATACTTCTTAATCAAGCCAGCGGAGGTGGACAGCTTTTCAAAATGAAGCAGGTCCCCAGCCTGCAGCTGTGGGCTCTGATGCTTTTCAGCTTTGGCTCCTGTTGTATTTCTTCTCTTCATTAGTGCTCCCTCAGTCTTCAGGGGGCTGTGGTCCTTCTTGTCATCATCCTTCCCTTGAACTTCCATCTTCCCCTTCCACTTCCATCCTCCCCTTCCACACCACTGCTTTCACAGGTGCCTGCTCCTTAGCTGGCTCCTGTCACAGAGTTTCCAGCTGCCCACTCTTGCAAACCTCTGGAATTTCTTCTTTCAGGCCTTGGTAGCAAGAGTGGTCGGTGGTGAGGTGATGCCTGAGATCCTGCAGGGAAGATTGATTGAGAAGCCCTAAGGATCCCAGATGCTGCTGACCTTTCCAGTGCCAACGCATCAGACATTTGCAAAGACAGTGTAAAAAGAGATGTGAAACAATGAGGGATGAGTCAGAAAGGATGAGATGGAGGCTTTGTTTGCGTGTTGGTTATCAAGACTGTAGGATTTGGGAAAAAAATATTTTTATTTCCTGGCTTTGTTCAAAAAGTCTTTGAACGAGGAAGATGAAACCTTAATTTTAACTGTCCTAGGGACAGGGAGTATTGCTGTCTCTGGAAGCATCTAACTTGGGGGTGATCACTGATTTCTCTGAAGATGAAAATGTTCTTTTCTTTAAACTATTTGCTGTCAAGCAAGGGCTTGAATGCCTCCGATTGCTCAGGCCTCGGGCAGTGACCCATTCCCAAGGCCAGATTGCAAATGACTCTGTGCTGTTTGATCCGACAACATTCGTTCCCCTCTCCTCCTTCCACCCCCAAAAAATGCTTCAGGGAGAGAAAGATGGGGAGAAACAGAGTGGAAGCTCTGGAAGGCTTGTCTCAGTTCCCAGCAGTCACATTGCTCTCGTCAAAGCCAGCCGAGTGGAACTGGTGACACTCACCAGAAGAGCTGCTCTAAATTAAGCAAAGCTGCAGAAACTTTGTAAAAAAACAAGAGCTGACGGCTCCAGACCGCAGGAGGGAGAGGTGACAAGTGTGGTTTGTCCCGTGGAGGAAACCAGTGTAGAGCAGAGCCCTCCGGAATGGCTCTGCCGAGATCTGCATCGTGTAGGCATTCCACGGGTCTCCCAGTTTGTTGGAAAAGCTGAAGCTCCATCCCTGGAAGTGTTCAGGACCAGGCTGGAGCTGGGCTTTGAGCAGCCTGGTTGAGTGGAAGGTGTCCCTGCCTGTGGAAGTGGGGTTGGAATGAGATGATCATTGAGGCCCCTTCCAGCCCAAACCACTCTGGGATTCCGTGGTGTCCTCTGGGCCAGTGTGAGGAGCAGGGACCTCACTGGGAGTTGAACAAGAAACTGACAAGATGTACAGGCACAAAACAAGTAGAGGAAGGGTTGATGAGGTTTTGTTCTGGGAATTATTCTTGGTTTTGAGCGTCCCATCCTTTACTGCAGTGAGGATATTTACTCTATTCTGGATAACAGGACAGAGATGGGCTGGGATGGATGCTCATCCTATTTACATCTTTTTATATCCATTTTGCAGCACTAGGCAGAGTAAGGAGGCTTTAATGTGGAGTCCCTGTTTTCCCTCTCTGGCCAAACCCGGGTGTTTTACACATTGTCTGACTCCCTAAGAACCCCTCCAGAGGGTAGGAAGAGGTTGAATTTGCCAGACAGGTTACACTGCTCTGTGGTTACCTTGCTCTATGGAAATGCCCTGCATTATGTTTATTTTTGATGATTTCTTCTTGATTATGATGGGATTTGATGATTTCTCCTTTGGCTTTCATACAGTTGTTGGAGATACATAGAGGTTTTCCCCAACCTTAACAATTCTGTGATGCTGTGACCTGGTGATTTGGTTTGTAGGAGCTGAGGGCAGGGAAGGATAAGTTGGAGTGTCCCAGCAAACTGCAGCCTCATTTTCCTTCTTCTGCTCCCCCTCTTCCCAGCTAGAAAAGGATCTCTCTTGTGTGCAAGGTTTATCATGCACTGGCTGTGTCTCATCCTGGAGAAAACCGCTGCCGCTTGTGACTTGGGGGATCTTTCAAGATAAAAGAGCCCTGTAAGAAAATGCTTTTACTGTTGAGCATTTCGTTATAATTGCAATTTATTTTGAATAGGGTCTTACACCAAGAATTTAATCTAATTTTGATTATCCAGAGGATTTAAACCTCTTCAGCTCCTGTTTTAACTTGCAAAAATAAAACTCCAATCTCCCTTAACTCATATTCCCCAGCAAACCCTCTTACTAGGGAGAAGTTTTTTTATTGTACCTGAGGATATTGTGCTCAGTGAAACAGACCAAACACAGAGTTCTCGTTAACTTTTTCCTCAAAGAAAAAGCTCCCCATGGCTTTCCTTTTTTTTTTTTTTGGGGGGGGGGAAAGCACTTTATCTTGCTGATGTACTGCATTACTCAGGGTGCCACCTTTAATTCCTACAGATTGCTTAAAGGAGGATCCTAAATATTCTTCCCTTAAGGGGCTCTTGCCAAGCTCAGTGCAGCCCTAAGTATGTAGTGAAAAAGTGGGATGGGAAATGAGAGTCAGGAAGGACCTGAGCCAGTTGCTGTTTTCCTTATTAACAATTAAAGTTTGAGGCATCATTGAAGAGGGATGTGGTTGTCTCTGTCTGAGACAGAAAATTGCTTCTTGTTTCTGATGGATCCTGCCAGTCTTTGCCAAGGACAGGGCTGCTGTGGCTTACCTGGAAAAACTGCTGCAGCCAGCATGGATTTTAACTGTAAATGCCTGGGATAATGCTGCATCCAGATTGTGGAGCAGAGGAGTGAACATATTTGGACTGCTCTGCTCATGTCCCAACTTTCAGAGTTTGACTGTTCCACCAGTAACCCTCCTGCCACGAAGGTTTGTGTTCCATTTACTGGAAAACCTCCTGATAACGCTAAAGAAATCTCTTCCGGTGTCCACCATTGACAGGCACTATAAAATATTGAATGCAACCATGAAAATTATATGTCTAATTTATTATTTAGCAGTGTGCATTTCCACTGTATAGAACCAGGCTAAAGTCAGGTGTGGTGGGTACAATAACAATAAATACATGATCTTCTGAATGTCTAATGTGGGTTTAGCCATGGTGATCCCAGAATGATGGAATGAGTGTGTCAAATCTTCAAGAAGAGGTAAAAAAATCTTCTGCATCTCCAGATAGCACCCAAAGCAAACGGGGCCCCAGTTTTCTATAGAAATCTCTTCATGGGATCTGAAAAGAAACAGCAAAATCCCGGTTAAATACTAGTTAGACACAATTATTGTTCTTCCTTTAATCTAATTAAGCCTTCAATTTAGTGAGAAAAGCAATTAGCATCTGAAAAGCCGAGAAGGGTGGTAGAAACAGTGGAGGAGGCAGGTCCCACACAGTGGGAGAGAGGAAAAAATGCTCTCACTACCAGTGCAGATGGGAGATGCCATCACTGTATATGGCCATAAAACCAATGGCTCTGCGCAGCCCATGGTCTTTAATTTCAGTGAAAACAGGAATTTTAGTTCCCCAAATTGATTTTGAAAATATTTTGTGAATTTACAATGAAGGCCAGGAATGAAAAAAACATAAAATCAGAGGGTTTTTTTTATTTTTTTTTAATGAAAGAACATTCCTTCCATCAGTTCTGTTCATGATCTTTTTTAGTTCATTTTTGTGGTAGAGTCGTGGTTTTGTGCTAACTCTGTAGTTTCCATGAGGACATTTGGTTCTTTGGATGAAATGCGCTGTGTTTTGGAATGATCCTGCATGGAATGATCCAGGGGTTTGCATGGATATCTTTTAGAGCAGTTACAACAGAGTTTGAGCTCCTTCCCAGAGAAACAAGGCGAGAATGGAAAGTGCCAAGGTCTGGTTTCATTTGTGATTTGTTGGTGTGTGGAAAGTTTGATGGAAGGAGTTGATCGCACTGGAGGGACTGCTGGGCTGCTTGGGAGCTGGGGGCACAGATTGGGGGAGTGCTGTCACCAAGGCAAGGTCTTCACTCAACACAACTTTTAATTATTTAACTGTCTCTGCATAAAATCTAGCATGGGACAATATTTGGTGGTAGAAGTGGAGAGATGTTGGCAGGTTTTTTTTTTTTTTAGTGTGGCAGTTGTAGGAAAATACAATTGGAAACTTAGAAAATGGTGAAAGGAATAAGCAGTTAAGACTAGGAAAGAAAAAAAAAATGGAGGGAGGCACTGAGAGGCAGAAAAACCACACTTGGGTATATTATTGCAAGGGTCTTAATTCCAGGACATGAATGCAGTGATTCCAAAGGTGTTTTGAGAAAATACTGCTGCATGGGGATGCCCTTGAGAGATGTGACCCAAATCCATATTAGCTGCATCCACGGAGGGATGTGGAGTTATCCTAGCTAAGACAGGACCCATGGCATGGCACTGAGGGATGTGTTGGCCAAGCAACGAAGAGCTGCAGTAAAAACTGCCGAAATGTGAGCCCAGCTCAGCAGTAAGAGGATCTCTGCCTAGAAAGTGCTGGGATGGGATTATATCAAGTGCTTTCCACACACAAATGTATTTCAGAAAGTGCCACAGAGGTAATTGAAAAACATCAATAACCATTGATAAAAACACAGGACTGGACACGCCTGGCGGAACCTCTGTCCGCAGGAAGCGGAGAGTGAGGATCCATAAAGGATTGAAATGAATTGTTATTCCCTTGCTACTTAAATGAGATTCACGGGAAAGTTGCTGATTTTTGCATGAAAAGATGACCTTGTCCTGCAACCAGATAAATCTCTAAAGTCTTTCCACCCGCTGGAATTGCTTTATTGGAGTTGTGTGAGGAATTTATTTGGTCCTTGGTCAGGCAGTTTTGCTGGAAGCAGCGCACTTAGCTGAAGTTAGGGATCCCAAAGCATTAATTTTCCTCTAACCTTTAAGCTGAAGTGTTTGGACTGGGTTAGCATTTGGATAGGAGCCTTAAAACCCCGAAGTGGCAGAAGTTGGAGCAGTGGAAGAATGGGGTGCATGGAATTTTCTGGAATGTGCTGATGTTTTGGCAGGGTGTTAAGCTTGAGTTGTTAAAGTTTTAGTCCCGACTTCCCTGTGGTTGTTTTTAATGGACAGTGCCCCACAGCCCAAACCAGCAGACTGAGGTTATGGACCTCAGCATCCTGGCCAAGTCCAGCTCAGGCCTTCAAAACAACTTGAGTGGGATTAACTGTTCTGTGGACATTTTCAGAGTTCTTGGATTTATGGACTAGTTTCTTATTAGGACTGTCATGCGCAATGTTTTCCTCGTAGTATCTATGGATTACTTTAGTTTTTTCTCACCTTTTTATGTGGCTAGAGAAGGTGCCTGTGGACCAGAGACTAAAAAAACCCCCGAGTCCTAATATTTTCCAGATCTTCAGGTGTTGAGTAGGAAGGGGTATTAAGTGGATCATCTAGAGATGATGTGAAGGGTTTTAAGGCCACCTGTGGAAACCTCTCTGGGAGAATTTGGCTTTGTCTTCCTGTAAACCAGGGCTGAGATTCAGAATCCTTCTAGGAGACTTAGTCAAAGATCTTCTTTTTCTCTTTTCTGAGGTTTTCTTTCCATGGCTGAGAAGGGAAGAGTTAGGACAAAGCTGTAGGAAGGGAAAGGAGACATGGAAAGAGTGGAGGCAAAAGCGATGCACACTTTAGAATAATGGAATGGCTTGGGTTGGAAGGGCCCTCAAAGATCATCAAATTCCAGCCCCCTGCCATGGGCAGAGACCTCCCACTATCCCAGGTTTCTCTAAACCTTGTCCAAGCTTGTCCCAGGGATGGGGCAGCCACAGCTTCTCTGGGCAACCCTCACAGGGAAAAAAAATTTCTTCCTAATATCTAATCTAAATCATCCCTGTTTCCCAGGTGGACGTTGCATGGGTAGGCTGTAAAGATTAGGGGATGTTGGATGACTTGTGCAGTTACAGAGAGAAAAAAGCTGTATATCCGGAAAGTGGGTGCAGGAACGTTATGGGTTGGGGAAATAAGTATTTGGTTGTTTCACCCCAGTGTGTGAAGTGAGGAAACACCCTGACACTGCTTTGTTTGGGAAGCAAAGGGATAGAAGTGGGACATTAAGCTTGGGACAAAGCAAGCAAGAGTTGAGCCACTTGGATCCGATGGGAATGTGGGGCTGCAGGAGGCTGAATCCTCAGGTCAAGAGCTCTGCTAGGACGGTTCTCTGTTGTCTTCTCATGTGTAACGAAACATTTCGGCTGTCTCTGATGCTGTGCTGCTGATTCTTGCCTGTGTGAAATCCCTATCTGGTCACTGAGCAACATTTGGAACTCCTGTTCCTATCCTCACCCTTCCCATAAATTTAGGATTGATTTATTCAGCCTCCATCTCAAATGTCCAAACTGCTTTGGTGCCTGATTGTTGTCAGGTGGTGGCTGCTGGTCCCTCCAAGAGCTCTGATCTTTTTTGACCATTTCCATCCCCCATTCCATCAATGGATCAGCTGGGAGAGACAGAGGATTCCTTTAGGAATCTCTTTGCCTGTGATGGGAACTCTGCAGTCAGATCTCTTGTGGGTTGGAACAGTTGAGTGTTGTTTGCAAGTGGTGTTTCCTCAGACGATTTTTTTAATGCTTCTGCTTAGTCTACACTGGAATCCCCACATTTCTCCCTTTTCTCTCAGATGTATTTGATCGCTTTCATGTAACTACTGGGAAAGGCCTCCCTCACCAAAATGCTTCTGTTCTTGAAAGCATTTTTTAAAGGATTTAACACAGAAGATCCCCCCATTGAGCCATGGTCCTGATGGTCCTGGGAGGGACCCTGGTTCTGCTGAGGTTTCTGCTCTTGCTGTCACCTGGCAGTGCCATCTCTGTGCCCTGAAAGCCCAAGGTAAAGCACCAATCTCGTTTAGGACAAGACCTGCACTCAGAGTTGTGTCCTTTGCCCCTGCAGTGTCCCCTGTGCACCTTTGGGAGGAGGGTGTAAAAGCATCTGGTGAAGCAGCAGCTCCTTAAAGGGATCTCAAGTGCCTGGAATGTTATAAATCAGCTCATTCCCTGGGTATTAGCAGTGAGGATCTCAGCCCCTGTGTTCTCGGGATTTGGAGGATTTTCCTCTGACCTTTACAGCCCTCAGAGCACCCTGCAGGGACTGAATTCAAGGGTAGCTGAAGTTCCCTGTCCTCTGCCAGCAGCCTGCAGTCACTATCCTGTCCTGAGGACCAGTTTCGTGGGTGGCATTTCCAAATCCAGCAGAAAATCCCAAACTGTGTGGGCAAGGAAGAGAGGAAAGCCAGGTCTCTATTAATCCCACTTAAAGGAAATCTGGGTGTGGGTGAGGAAGGAGCTGTAAATTCCCCACTTAGCTGAGTTTGTGTTGTGGGTGATGGTCCTGCAGTGTCCCAGTATTCAGAAAACAAGAACTGGGAGTGAAATGGAACTGGATCCCTGGATCCATTTGGGATGAAAAGGCAGCACAGATGTGTAAATTCTCAGTAATATTGATGTGGGTAATGCCAAAGACAACCTGTCCATCCTTGGCCACTGTGCTGTGAGCCAGGCTCAGTGAGGTTTAATGAGATGAGATTTTACCCTGAACCTGATGCTCAAGACAAACTCAGTTTAATTTCTGATCTTCCAAAGCTGCTGCAGCTCTGCCTCAGCTCCCTGATGGCAGACTCCTGCTGGTGCCATACGGAGGAGTCTCACGGAATTAAGCAACAAACTTTTCATTTTAACCAACTTCTGGCCTGAGGAGTTCTGTACTTACACTGAGGTCCTAGAGGATGTTAAAAAATAGCTAAATGTAGTAACTCTGTGCAGAGGGGATCATCCTCAGCTAGGCCATGGAATCACAGAATATTCTGGGCTGAAAGTGAGCCACAAGGTTCATTGAGTCCAGCTCCTGCACAGACACCCCAAAATCCCACCCTGCCCTTGGGAGCGGTGTCCAAACTCTCCTGGAGCTCTGGCAGCCTTGGGGCTGTGCCCATTCCCTGGGGGGCCTGTTCAGTGCCCCACCACCCTCCAGGAGAAAAAACTTTTCCTGATATCCAACCAAAATCTCACCCAACACAGCTTCATGCCATTCCCTCAGGTTCTGTCATCTCATTGACACTTGGATGCACACCGGGGTTTGCCTCTGCTAAAATCCGGAGGATGTTTCTCTATTTAGCACCCTCATTGGTGCTTCAAAACCTGCTTTTTATCCTCAGAAGTTCCAGTGTGTAAATTCTTTTCCTTTCTTTTTTTTTCTGCCCCCCTCCTCTACACTTCCAAGCAATTCTAGAGAGCAAGAGGGATAAGGGGGCTAAAGCTGGTGGCTTGGGACTTGATAAATATTTTCCCTCTGGAAGATTTAGTGTTTGCAGAAGGTGTGTGATTGATTCTGCCAGTCACTTAATTGAAGCAAAATGAAAAGTGAATTTCCAATAAGCTAAACCATTATTCATCCCAGATCTCAAATCTGCACCCAGGCAGCCCTCAGCAAACCTCAGGCTCCGTGTGAGTTATCAGTGGAGGGCTTGGGAGGCTCTCTGTCTTTCATTCCTGTGCACTGGAGGTGACTGTGGGTGCTGCTGGGGCATCACAACATAAAAATGCTGCTGAGGATTTTCATTCAGCCCTGGTGGGGTGCTGTGAACACTGGGATATTGCAGTGACAGGAGGTCCAATAAATAACCCAGGAGATGGATGGCTGTAGGGGAAAGTGGAGTTGGAGTCCACTCGCTCTGTTCCTTGACATCTTGGGGGAAGTTTTGCTTGTGTCTGGTCAGAGTTTGTGTTAACTTCAGCAGAGCTGGGGACTGGCTGCTGGGTTCCCAGCACAGTGAAATGAGATGAATAAAAAAGACAAGTGTGGCACTTAATTGCAGCTCCTCCTGGAACCAAATCTGTCAGCCTTTAAACAGTGACATGACAGCAAACAATACAACACACAGATGCAGCTGGGATGGGTAAAAGGCGCAGGCAGAAGCTGGATTGGTTTTTATTTCCATTTGCAATGAGCCGGGAGCCTGGGAAGGCTGTAGGCAGCACATCCCACATCCCTGCCAGGCACTGAGTGCCAAGTCTACCTGGCCAGGACCCAGAACTGCTCCTCCTGAACTGTGTCATGAGAGAGGAGCTGGTGACGAGACAAGGTGACAAGGGCTTGCCAGGAATGTGGCAGGAGGTTTATGCAGCCAGGTAAAACGTCACTGAAGGATTACACTGCCCTGGAAGTGTCCAAGGCCAGGTTGGATGGGGCTTGGAGCAAACTGAGATATTGGGAGGTGTCCCTGCCTGTGGCAGGGGGTTGGAACTGGATGATATTGAAGGTTCCTCCTGACCCAAGTCCTTCTCTATAATTCTATTATATGGTTTTATGATTACTGTTAATAGAGGGGTGTCCTCTCTGTGGGGAAATTCTGGGCAGCAAAGGATGGGCTGTTCCTGTTGAGCAGCTGCAGTTTCATGTCAAAGCCATGTATCAGAAGTCCTGCTGCAGTGCACATGGGCAGGGTGGTAACTTGTTAGGAATATGATAGGAGTTTGGGGACTAAAGTTTAATATATAGCTCCTGTAAAATATAATAATCGTGGCCTCCACATGTGCAAGCCAACCCCCACACATGGTTTGGATTAGTGCTGAGGGTGGGTGTAGTGACCATATTGGAGAAGCAGAGCACCTTCTGCACTAACATCACGTCTCCTGCGTTAAATGTGATCCCAGCAGCCTTTAAAAATGGGATATTCATCTTTATTCAGAGCCAAACATGAGTAAGGAACATAATCCCAAGTCCTGATGCAGAGATCATGGGTGCAGAAGGGAAATCTTTGAGCTGAATGAGGATCCCACAGTTAAAAAAACCCAACCTGCAGCAGTGTGTTAGTGATGGTATTTCTTATTGTGGCAAATGGATTGTATAGAGAAATCATAGCAAATGTAGAGCCTGAATTGCTCACACAGTTGAGGCTTGCCTTCAATGCGGGACTGAATTTCTGGGGCTGGCTTCTGTCGTGCTTCCTTTGGCAACCACCCATGTTCCTCCTTCCCTCTTTCCCTGTAGCATTCCAGTTCAGACTGCCAGGACATCCCACCCCAGGTGAGCAGGGCTGCATTGCCCAGACCTGCACCTTGCCAAGCCCTTCTAAGCAGAGTCAGAAGAGCTCAGGGGACACAGCTCGGGGATCAGCTGTAACTATGGGCTGTGTGGCAGCAGCATTACACAACTCTGGCTGATCCAATTAACTTCTCTCTTTGGTCATCCTGCTCATAAACTCCCCTCTATTGTTAGTGTAAAAACCCTCAGTGGTGGGAGAGCTTTGTTGGGGGGTGGGTGGGCATGTGTTTTATTAAAATAAGCAGGTCCTGCTGAGTTGTCATTCCACAAATTCATCCCAGTGGTGCCTCGGACAGGTGAGCTGCTCGAGTGCTTTGCCATCCATGACACTGGGGACTATTTTTGGGGAACAGCACAGGTTTCTCACAGTGCTCCAGAGAGATGCCCTTTTTTAGGATGTTAGAAAGTGAGGAATGATTATGAACCTCATGTGAATGTATGTGCAGATGGAATCAGAGGGTACAGCCCACACCATGGGTGATTTTATTTCAATTCATGTGTTCCTGCGCCCGTAATATTTGCGTGGTGACTTGCAAGTGTTGTTTTTTTTTTTTTTTTAATGAATTGAGCTTGGAGGGGTCACACCCTTGCTGAGGTGTGTTGTGGCTATCAGTGTCTTTGGCATCACCTGCCCTTTTCATCCTGGGATGGAAAGGAGCTCAAACCCCTCAGCCCAAACTGCTCCAGCATCCCTGTTTCTCTGATCCTGTCCACTCACTCTCTGTATCCACAGAACACACAGGCAGCTGAGGAAGGAGGCAGGTGAGTGATGGGAAAGTTAGTTATATTTTCCAGTGGCTTTCCCTCGGCGCTGCCACCATCGACCTCGGCTGCACCCGCGGCACTCACAAAAATGAGAAACATTTCTCATCGCAAGCCCAGGCCCTGGGCTCTGTCATTTTTTTTCCAAGAGAAATGCTTAAACACCTACCAGGCTCCACGTGCTGAGAGAGGCTGGAGAGCAGGTCCAGTGACATCCAGCTGAGCTCCTGGGAGCTTTGGGATGAAGCAGGAAAAGGAGCTGCTGCCCTCAGCGAGGCCAAGCAACTCGTCCTCACCACTGAAATTTGGTCCAGTAACCTGCTGGATTTTACTGCCTTGTCCCAGCCAGCTCTAGGTTATAGAGAAGGAAAGGAAAATGATGTATGTTTGTAAGCAGAGCTGCCCAAAATATGGGCACAGCCCGGGGATCAGAGAGTGTCAGCTTCATGTTCCACCGTGAAATGATGCTGCTGCTGATCCAGGGTATCCTGAAGCCTCAGCAGCTGCAAACCCAGCAGCTTTCCTTCTTCCAGCCCTGTTGGGTCTGGCAGCATGCCCCCCAAAATGCATCCAAACGAGTGGGAATACCCACTGCTGAGTTAGTGGCTGATTTTCTCATTGAATTGTTGAGTGGGTTGGGTTGGAAGGGACTTTCAGGATCACCCAGTTCCATCCCCTGCCATGTGCAGGGACCTTTTCCACTAGACCACATCACTCCAAACCTGGCCCTGATGAGAGGCAGTAAAACCTGGGAATGTTCGTGCAGCCTCTGGGTGCTGTGTTGGAGCAGGTTGGTTTGAGGAGGATGTAAAATCATATAAACCCAAACTCTGCCTCTCCCCCTCAACCTCTGTGGAGGCTCAGCCTCTCAGAGTGGCAGTGAGCTCCTCTTAGCTCCCTGGAGTCCCATCACAGCAAGAGAAGGGTTGGTAATGTAAGTCAGTGCCAGCTTATTCCTTCACTTATTCTGTCCAGCCAGAATGTTCCTGCTGAGGGTAATGGAGTTTCCCCTCCTTCCCCCCGCCCTTGGAGAGTGTTTCAGAGTCTAATAAATGCTACTCTCAGTATATTCTTTGTTGATACCCCTCAAGTTTCCTCCAGACATCCCGAGTGATAATCAGTCAATATCCTTCTTTAGAGCCATTCCATCCTGCTGCTTTCCACCTTTGCTGTTTTTCCGATCTGAGCTCCACAGCTGAGCCCTACTGAATTCCACACACCCTCTTCCCAGTCTGTAGAAAGCTGGATTAGCTTTTCAGTAGCCTGGGTCGTCTTGTGAGAGGGAAAAAAAGGTGTGTTAGAGGGCAACCAATTTATTTGTTTAATATTCTGAGAGCAGCAGCCTCTTGTTCCCTCTGTCACGTGTGCCTGTGTATAATAAATCTTCTGGGAAGCAGGGGTGGATAGATCGGGAAGGTTTTACAAAACCAGCCCGTGGTGTGCGGAGTCATTTGGTTTGCTGAATGCCCAGGCTGCAGCAGAGTGCACAGAAAATTGCTCTGGCAGGATCAAGAGGTCTGAGATGTTTGGCAGCAAGAGCTGTGGAGGGCAGAAAGTTTCCCAGCTCCCCGGTGCTGCAGGTGGGAGGGACCCTTCAAGGACGTCGCATCTCATAATTTCCGGTTTTGTGTCGGTGTTTGCTGCAGTTTGGGGTCACACCCAGGTCTCCTGAAGCTCAAACAGGGACCTGGGCACGTGGAGCATTCCTTCATCTTCAGTTAACAGGCTGGCTGTGGCCTTTCCCTGTGACTGGCATGATCCACAGGAGATGCCTCTTCCCAAAAAGCCAGTGGAGGTTTGTTTCCAGCCCAGCTGTTTCTGCTGCCTGTAAAATGCACTACAAACTCCTCATCTTAATGCCCAAAAGGATGCAGCCACACGCCCCTCCAGTGGTACTAATAACATAATGTAAAATGAAATTAATCCACCTGCTAAACCCCAACATGTCACCAGATAATTATCAGCAACACACAATCTCCTCCAAGGAAGATCTTATTCTATTAAAGAGAAATTGGCCTGCGCTTTAGCTGCAAGAATGACAGTGTGCTCTTTAGATGAGGCTTCAAGTCTTGGAGTTAAAGCATACAGAGATCTCTGATAAGCAGCTCTTTTTTTTGCCCAGAAAACTCCAAGGCTTATTCTGAAATAAGGCTATTATAATTATTTTCAATAATGATTGTTTTTGCAGACTTGCATCTGGGGTTTAGATGCCGTCTAATCTTGCACAGTTAAGAGTTCTTGAAGGTCAGATCTTTCTACTCAGCACGGAGTTCATGGACTAACACAGCAATGAATGTCTTCAACACCTCTACAAGAGTTAATTTGCAAATCCCACCTGATCTGAGTAATTAAGGGATCCATGATACACTCCCAGGGATTACAAATCCAAGTCTTGGCAGGAAGGATGTGATCACCTAATGAATGAACTCTGGGGCAATCTCTGACTTGCTGGGTGATATAGGAAGCACCCGCTCTCTCCATTTCCTCACTTTTTTGGCAGGGAGGATCTTTTTGCTGTCCCGCTCTCCTGAGCACCCTGAGAGCCTTCAGCTGGTGAGATCAGCATGGGACAGACTTTGCTGGATTTTTTTGCAGTGAAATTTTCATTCCCCTTCTGCAGCCCTGATGGGGCTCTGAGCATCCTGCTCTAGTGGAAGGTGTCCCTGCCCATGGCAGAAGTTGGAATGAGATGATCTGAGGTCCCTTCCCACCCAAACCATTCTGGATCACGCTGAGAGCTGACTCAGGACCCTCACGTTCTGTCTTCTCCTTGAATGACAAGGCTGCCCAACCTCAGCTGATCATTAGCTGAAATCCCACCCTCTCCTACATTACTGGGTCATGGATCAGCATGGATCAGCTGGACAACTGTGAGATGCTTTGATTGAGCTGCTGTTTCCTGAAACATCAGCCTGAAGCCCTGACAGAGGTAGGATAGAGGCTGGAGGGAGCTTTGGCCCACCTTGGCTCTCAGCATTTCCCATGCAAAGTTTCCAGTGATCAGTTAATGGATGAATGAAGGAAATCGTCTCTCTTTCCACCAGGAGGGAAGGGGCTCCAAGATTCTTCAGTTCACAGGAGTTTATGGAAGCAGGTGTCTGGATACAGCAGAGAGACACAAGTCAGAGCTGTCACTTGGGGCAAATCTCAGTGTGAGCACAACCCTGTTATAGGGCACCAGACACTCCACGATGTGGGCCTGGCAGGAGACCCGTTCTGAGGGAATGGCAGGAGGAGTGGGCCTTTACAAGCTGAGCTTTGCACTGAAGTATTTGTTTAATAAATGTGTGGCCAGATGTTAGTGCTTGGGAAGGCAGAAATTCCCTTTGCACGTGCAGCAGGAGCAGATGAGGTCTGCAAAGCCCTTGAATTATGGTGAGAGTTTATGAGCCTCTCTCCAGAGACTCAGAAAAACTGGGTTTAAATAATTTTATTCCTTTTTTAAGTACAAAACTCTTGAGTGGGGGGACCTCTGTTCTGCCCCAGTCCATGGAGAGGGGAGCAATGCATGGACAGCAGCTGGATTTCTGCTTCCAGCAATGGGATGGGATGTTGGTGTTTCCTTGATCTTGATTGCCTGCTCACAGGCAGCCAGAGCCCTCCAGCCATGGAGAGGAGATCTTCCTGAGCTCTTTTCCACCCAACAAGCATCTCTCTTTCCATGCTCCCAAAATCCCAGTGCAGCCGTGAAAGGGTTTCGGGATGCCAAGGCAGAGGTCAGGTTTTGCTACCTGGAAGGGGTGTTTAAGAAGAGACACATGAACAACCTGTGGGAGCAGGACCAGAGGAGACCAGGAGGATGTTCAGAGGGCTGGAGCCCCTCTGCTCTGGAGCCAGACTGGCAGAGCTGGAAGTGCTCACCTGGAGAAGGCACCAGGGAGAGCTCAGAGCCCCTTCCAGGGCCTAAAGGAGGAAGGAAGAAGGATAGGGACAGACTTTTTATCAGGGCTTTTTGCAATAGGACAAAGGCAGTTGGCTTTAAAATGAAGGTTGGATTTAGATAAGTTATATAAGGAAGTTTTTACAATGAGGGTGGTAAGGCCCTGGCATAGGGTGCCCAGAGAAGCTGCGGCTGCCCTATTCCTGGAATTATCCAAGGCCAGGATTGGAGCAGCCTGGGATAGTGGGAGGTGTCCCTGCTTAGTGCAGGGAGCTTGGATTAGGTGACTTTTGAATGTCCCTTCCAACCCAAACAGTTCTGTGATGGGTGGGAGGTTCCTGGATTGTGCCCATCGCCTTCCCCACGTTCTAGCATTTCCCATTTGGCTTCCTCAAAACACCACCAGCAACCCACCAAAACACTACAAACCCTTTGGAATCCCTATCCCTTGTGGCTGTGTTCCGGCAGGGCTCCATGTCTGTGACAAATGCATTGCCAAGGATAACCTTGCATTTAGAGCTTGGCCGTGACTGGAATCTTTCCCTGCTCTCCTGCAGAAAAAAAGTCCCTCATGGCTGTCAGAAATGTCACCCGGATCGTGTGACATGGAAATAGGGGTGCAGGCAGGGTGGGCAGTGGAGGAAGCATGTTTCCTCTCCCAGGAAGGCAGAGCAGGAGCTCCAAATTGATTTGGGAAGGTGCAGGGGATCAGGCACTACGACTAATCCCTTTTCTGAGCGCAGCTCACCTCTGCACTCTCCTCCTCCCCTCTCCTTTCTTCTCGGTGACTGATTTCCACCCCCTCCTCTCCCTTCCCCTCTGCACATCCTCTTTTAACTTTGCCTGGTGATCCCTTCTGCAGCAGCCAGTCTGTCCTGCAGCTCGTTGGGTTTGCAGGTGTCTTGGTTTGCAAAGACAGGTGTCTGCCAGGGAAAGCTGGAGCTTCCCTCAGAATGGAGAATGTAAACCTCCTCCCTCCAAATTATTCCAGTTTTGCAATTAAGGGGGCTTTCAGGCAAAGATGTGGGAATAGGAATAACAGTTCTCTACTAGGAATATTAAAAATACAAATGTAGTAGTATGGGAAAAAAACCAAGCAAATGAACAAACAAAAAATCCTAAAAACACTGACAGAGTCAGAATATGACCTGACACCCTGTTGGTGAGGGTGTTGGGTGCTGTTCAAATAAGTCCTCCCGGAGTGACAGATGTAGTTCTGTTGGTGTAGAGATGATTCTGTAGAAGGGTCCAGTGCTGGTGAGATGGGTCTGGTTTTCCTCTGGGAATGCAGTGCAGACAGGCTGTGCTGGGGTTCCAGACCTCAGCTTTTATCCAGGTAGGAAAACTGGGCTCCTCCCCCTGGGTACAGCATCTCCCAGTGGTGATGGAATTTTATCAGTGAGCCTCGATGGCCCATGAACAGCAGATATTCCCTGAGGGGAGGATGGGTCCTGGAAGGGATAAAGAACGCTGCCCCAGCTGGTTTTAGGAGCTGGCCCATGCACGGAAGACACCCAGTCCCTCCCCAAAGTTATGAGGGATGGGCCATGGAAGAGCACCTCTCCAACCGGTTTCAACAGATGGCAAATAGAATACACATTTTTGGTTACCTGTTGTGACCCAAGACAGCGGATGACCTGTGCTGGGGGACAAATCCTGTTGGGACACTTCAAATACTGTATTATCCACAGTGATGGCCAGGAAGCAACAGCTCCCTAAAGGCAGTGGGGATGGGGGAACACCCCATTGCCAGTCCCTGCAGCATCTTGAGGACCACTGTGATGCTGTGGGGCTTTTTGGAGGAGGGGGATTTATGTTTATATTTCCCAGCATTTGTTTTTGAAGCAAGGCCACACAAAAATAGGGGCTTTTGAGTAGAGCATGGAGTGACAGGACAAAAGGGAACGGTTTCAAACTGCCAGAGGGCAGAGTTAGATGGGATACTGAGAAGAAATTCCTGGTTGGGAGGGTGGGGAGGGCCTGGCACAGGTTGCCCAGAGAAGCTGTGGCTGTCCCTGGACCCCTGGAAGTGTCCATGGGCAGGTTGGACACTGGGCTTGGAGCAGCCTAGGATGGTGGACGGTGTCCCTGTCCATGGCAGGGGGTGGAATTAAAAGCTCTTTAAAGTCCCTTCCTATCCAAACTATCCCATGATTCTATAAATCTTTCTGGAAGGGCTTACTGATTTTGATGGGGGGGGCTTTTGTGCTGAAGAGCAGCTACTTTGTTTTCAATCAGGAGGTAAAATTATGTACTTTTCCTTTTTAAATGAACTTTTGCCTTGCAAGAAGTGTTTCTTTCTGCCATGTTCACTTAAGGAAACCCAATGCAAAGCCTCTTCACTGACAATAAAGAAGCCTCCCAATCTCACTCACAGAAATATCCAAATATGACATTTTATCTGCTTGAGCAAACTCAAACAGAAGCCCCAGCTTGTAGAATTTGCTGTGAATCAGAAGTTGGGGTCCCACATAACTCTGGTTTTCTAGCTGCAGGGCACAGAAACTTGGGGTTTCAGACCTAAACCTTCCTGTGACTCAGGTGGGAGCTGGGATTTCAGATCAAGTCTGTTTTGACAGGAGGATCCTGAGCTCTCAGGCAGCAGCAAATCCAGTCCTGCTGGAACCAATTTTCTTTGAAACCTCAACCCTGGTCAGTGATATTTCTCCTTGTGGATTTTCCAGCTTCTCTGCTCCTTTTAGGCTGCAAAAAAGAGCAGAGACCAGGCTTGAAGGCATATTGCAGGGCAGGGTGTAGGTGTTCAAACCTCACTGCCCATGGAGCTGTCTTTTGGTGCTTGATCCCAAATGTCCCCTCACGTTGACAGAAGCCTTCCCCTGCCTTCAGCGTGTTTCTGCTCATGGGTTCAATCAGCGCTCTGCTAATTATTCTCCTTGATTAATTGCTTGGTAATTTTGCTGTGTGTTATGTATTTGTTAGTCCAGTGATGCAGCAACTGCTGTGTCCTGGTGCTCTGTGTGTTTCCCCTGGCCCTGCTCTCCCAGGAAAAGCAGAGGCTAAACAGGGACAATCTCCTTAATGGAAGTGACACCGCTGGCCCCAGACCCTGTGGTCACCTCTGCAATTAAACCTTAATGAAGGCCAGTCCTGGCTGGGCAGGAGATCAAGGCAGGTGCAGTGGATGGAGTAAATTTTGGCATGTGCCTAAGAGCCCTGAGACCTCCAAATCTGAGGTTGCTGATGGTTTGTGGAGATCTCCCACCCCGCTGAGGGCTGGGGAGATGTCCCACGTAAAGCCTGGATTGGATTTTCAGGCTGTGCCAGGGACAGGAATTCCACCAGGCCCAAGCTGTGGCCCATGGCTGTCCCCAGAGTTTAATTCCCAGCTCCCAGCTAATGCCCTGGCAAGGTTTGGGGTAGTTTGGGCTGGAGGTCACCCCAAGTCAGCAGTTTAGTTCATCCCTGGTAGGAGTGTGGCCATGAACTGGTTTAGGAAGCAAGGGGAATATAAGCCCTGCTCTGATTTATTGCCTTATCTACAGATGTAACCACCCAGTCCTCCAGAAAACACAGGGAAAAATGCTCTAGACCTGCTTGTCTCCCTGACAGCAACTGCTCCTCAAAACCCTGCTGGGATTAGGTGTGAAACCACAAGGTTTGGTCATTCTTTATGCAATTTCTTCATCATCTAGGTGTCCCTCTCATTAGTGAATGAAGTGCTCTCTCCCCACATCCTTTTTTGAGATTTAAGTCACACTTGGCCAGAGGCCTGAGCATGATCACTGCAAATAAAGCTTCCTCTACTGAGCCTCCCAATAAAGCATCTGTACTTATTTAAAAGAGCAATAAAAGAGCCCTCAGAAGCCTTATGAACCCTGGGAACTCATTAAATTATCCAGAAAATAGTAAATGCTGTTTTCCATGGAAAAAAATCATCCAAAGACTGTTTTGGATTTTTTGTTTGTTTGTTTGCTTGTTTTGCTGTCAGAAATCAGATAGATGGAGGAAATTGGGCTTTTTGCAAGTGGTTCATTCAAAATCCCCATTCCCCATCCTAATAATGCTTGATGGGAAATTTTCAATTAGCCCTGATCATTATCAACATTTTGCAAATTAGGGAGACTCAGGCACAGAAGCGTAATCATTTGTTTATGGGCGTTGTGCATGTCAGAAAGCAGATTAGGGCTGTCCCCTGGGCGATTCCTGATAGCCTGGCCAGTTCCACTGGGGCCTCTGGAGCTGCTGAACTCCGTGCAGACTTGCTCAGAATGAGAAGAGGATGTTTGTTCAAGGCTAATTTTAATTATTTTTGTGTCTCTAAAGAGGAAACCCTGTCATAGACCTGGGAATCGAAGCTGTCCTTGCGTGTGTATGTCCATCCAGCTCTGGCTGGTCTGGTCTCAAACTCGGGTGACACGGGAAGTGTAGAACGTGTGACTTCAGTTTTCCAATCTGACCTTCCTGCCATGGTATAGGATCTTAATTTTTTCTTTATGTCCTAAATTAAACTTAGAAATTAAAAGAATCTTCCAAAGCACAGGAAAAAAATCAAAAATCCCCGAACTCTATTTCCTTTATGGTTCTTAGAATCATGGTATGGTTTGGGTTGGAGAGGACCTCAAAGGCCATCTCATGGCCAAGCTCCTGCTGTGCTCAGGCACACCTTCCCCTAGACCAGATTTTTAACTGCAGCACTCCAGAGCAGCTTTGATTCAAACCATAACATTTGGCAGGTGATCAGTCCATAAATATCCCAATTGCTGATAGAGTTTTAAATTAAATGTGTAATGAGATCTGTTTTCTTTTAAATTTTTTTTCCCACTACAGTTGCAGAAGGAATTTTAAAATTTTTTTTTTTTTAGTGAATCGAGTGGGAAAGGGAAAATAAAGTACCACAAATGGGCTGCAGTTCCAGAGCTCGATTCAGCTCTGCTTAGTGCCTGCTCATTCTTTATTAATTGTAAGAGCACTGCTGCCTCTCATAGGTGTTAAGCTGGCTCCGGATCCCTTGGGAAGCTCATCTGTGTTTGTGTTTGTGAGGAAAGACACGGCAGGGATGTTTGGACAGATCCTGGGATGCACTAATTAGAAGTTAAAGATCCACATTCTGGCACGAGACAGGAATGCATTAGAGCAGGGAGCACTTTCTAATGCTCTGACTCCTCGGCAGCACACGCCGCATTAAAGCCCGTGGTGTTTCTTTGATCCACGCCACCAAAATAATTCCAGGGACGAACACAAATGAGGGATAATAACTAATTTAACTGGACTTATTGGAGAGCGACACTGCAGAAGATTAGGATATCCAGAGCAGACTGTAATTGCTGGGAGATTGGGGTCTGATGCCTGTTTATCTATTCTATTAATCTCTCTCTGCATCTGTCCTTCCACTCGATCAGTTGCCCATTAGCCATTATTTAGCTCCTGTTCCTGTCTTTCCTGCCTTCAGAGTCTCACCCTTTTCTGTCTGCTTGTTAGCTAGAACAGATGCAAGGAAATTGCATTCTGCACAAATGGGAGCTCTGAATGGGCTGGATTTGGGTTTCGCATGTTCTGATGTGGCTTTGCAGGAGTTAGGAAGCTCTTCAGGATTCAGAGTAGCACCGTTGCAGTGAAATTGGTCCCTCAGCAGTGATCCACCATTCAGTACCTGTTAAATCATCTCTACAGGATGCTAGTGGATGAGTGTGATTCCAGGTTTTAAGACACTGGGATTATGCTTGGGATTGTGTCCATTTCTGGGGAAGCACTTTCCCCCTTGTAGCTGTTTCTTTCCTTTTTTTTGATTCTCTTCTTGTGAGCCTGACTTGGTGTTCAAGTGCAACTTTTAGGGAAGTGCTGAGGGGTGAAGAGCCAGCACAGTTCTAGGTTGAAAGTAGTGGAATTGGCAACATTTGCCATCTGATCATCCATCCATCCATCCATCCATCCCTCCCTCCATCCTCCTGCTGAGCTACTCTGTGCCTCTCCCCATTCCTGCCTCTCTGTGTGCTCTCCCATTCCTCTGCCTGTCATCCCTCTGCTCTTCTCCTCAGCCCTGGTCTGTTCATTTAGACTCCATTTACCTATTCACTGTTGATTTTGCACGTTAAAATCCCTGCCCATCTTTGCTTAGCTAATGGGGATATTCTCTGGATCTCATTTTGTAATAGGACATTAATTAGACTTTTCTAATGGGATCCCTTTGGAATCACACATTGCATCCACAAGAGACCTTAATGCTTATATTTATTTATTTATTTATTTATTTATTTATTTATTTATTTATTTTTCTTGTGGGAACCAGAGGAATTGGACATGTTTTCACTGGTCTTGAAGTCTGACCACCAAGCTCCAAAAAAAACAAGGTACACCTCAGGAATGGGGCAGTGGATCCCCCTGTCTGTCATCAAAAACTCCCTCAATTCCATCTAGAGGGAACATACGC
Source organism: Donacobius atricapilla (assembly GCA_013397315.1). Lineage (NCBI taxonomy): Eukaryota > Metazoa > Chordata > Aves > Passeriformes > Mimidae > Donacobius > Donacobius atricapilla. The sequence goes on along the minus strand of WBMY01012605.1, from coordinate 893,311 downwards.
TACACAGGAGGAACAATGAGAGGGAATTAGGGAGATATATTGATGTGTCTGTGTAAAGTGAAGAAAACACAGGCCTTGGAGGCCTCTGGGAATCTTGGACTTGAGTATTCTTAAAGCTTCCATGGATTTTTTACCTGTGTGTTAAAAATATTGTTAACCCCTGAGGAAATTTAGTGCCTGGAATCAATGAACATAACACACAGGTGCCTAATAATGGAAAATGGGATTGATGGGTTGGGCTGGTAAAATCAGCCCAGCAGTTAATTCTGCTGCCACAACAAGCCCGTCAATAAAGCTCCCTGCTGATTTCTGCAAGGATTTAGGGAATACAGCAAGGCATCTGGGAAGACAAGAGTTGGGTTTGCCTCAGCAGTGTTGGAAAAAAGGTGGGAATTCAGCTCCAGCAGGGAGAGTGTGTTCTCTAGAATAGGTCTGGGCACTGAATCAGGGACAGCACATGGCAGCACCACCCACTCCCAAATGCTGGAAAGATATTCCCCAAAAACCCCACAGCTCCAACCTCTCGTCTCCCTCCCAGCTATTCCTGGCTGCTTGGGGGCACACTGGCAGACATTCTGATCTTTTCCAGGTTGGTAGACTGAAAGAAAGTTTTCACTGCATTTCAGTTCCCTCTGGAACTGACCTTGCACTGATTTTGGAGTGTGAGCAAAGCAATCCAGAATTTCATGTTTTGTCAGGAATGACAGACGCTCAGAAGGAATAAAAGGCGCTTTTCTTTTCCTAACCCTTGTCTCTTCCTCAGATCTGTCCAGACACGGGGATTTTGGGGTTGCGCATCAGATCCACCTCTGTGTCTCTAAGTAACCACGTGTGAATGGAAGAGAGATTCATTTTATGTGAGGAAGCATTTGGGAGACTCTGTCCTGCAGGGAAACATCCCAAATGTTTTTTTTTCTTGGGATCTTGGGAGGGTGAGTGGGTGCCCTTTCCAATCTCAGCACATCATGGTCATCTCACTCCTTCTTGGAGCAGATCAAGTTGCCTCTGGATTTCTCTTCAGGTGGTGAAGTATTTGGATCTCTCATGCTTCCCTGCCAGGCTCTGAGCTGGGATTTGTCTTGTGGATGTGTCCAACACCCTGAGCCATGAAGCAGGAGAGAGCAGGATTGCACCAGGCTGCTGTAGCCAATCTCTGGGTCCTGTGCCCGAGGGTTTTTCCTCCTCCATGCCACATGAGCAGGAGTGGGGCTGGGATTGTGCTTGGAAAGAAAACACCTGGCAGCCTTGACTTACAGATGTTGCTCCTTTTTCTCTCTGTTATTTGCTCCATCAGGGGTTTGGGTTGGGCCTTTAAAGATCACCAGGTCCAACCCCCCTGCCATGTTTTTCAACAAGAAAATGTTGCTCAGAGCCCTGTCCGAGCTGACTCTGAAATTTTCCAGGGATGGGGCAGTCACCACCTCTCCGTGCCAATGTTTCACCACCACCATCATCAAAAAATTGTTCCTTATATCAATGTTTCATGAGCCTGTACTCTTTGTTTGCTCAGAGTTGTCCTTGTTTTGAAGTTGATCCTCTTTTTTCTTCCTTAAGCTCCGAGCTCATGAGGAAATCAGCTGTTGGTTGCTAGGCTGCAGCAAGCCCCAAAGTGCTGATAGAGCCGGGCTGTGTCTGAGAAATTTGGGTCTGAGGCCAAATTTCAGACACACACAGATTTCGGGGCAGTCTGGATGAGACTCTCCAGTTCTTTCCCTTCATGGGAGGTGAATCTCTAATCTCTTCCTCAGCTCTTTCCAGACACGGGGATTTTGGGGTTGCGCATCAGATCCACCTCTGTGTCTCTAAATAACAATAAGGGGATTATCCTCCTTGAGGGGGTGGGAGTTGGAGGGAGGAGTGGGCTCTGCAGGAGACTCTCTGGGACCCATATGTTGGGTGGATGCTTAATTTTTGCAGTAGGCCAAAGACCAGCAAATCTGCCTCGTGTCGACGCTGGGTGCCCCAGATCAGGAAGAAAAAATTGCTGACGGTGCCCACTCCATGGAGAGTGGGGGGGCGTCTGTGCAAGTCTATTACATCTGGGCTTCTTTCCAGAGTGAATAAAAATGTTCTGTATGTCCGGAGTTATCAACATATTCTTTTTTATTCCTGTCAATTAATCTGATCTGAATGAGTCGCTGCTGCTTGTGGAATAATAGCCTTGAATGTAAAGTCTTATTTCTCATCTGCTTCATGGACTACACTCCAATGTTGCTGGCCCTGGAATGATGCTGTTCAATTATTTTGAGCTAAATCAAGCCTTGTTTGGCCTAAAAACCTGCTGGCCTTGCTAAAGGAGCTTATTGGTGAGGAGAGAGCATCCCAGACACTGCTTTTCCAGCCCTGTCCTGGCTCTTGGCACCTCTTGCCCTTCTCCCCATGCTGTTTGTTTTTCCTTCCCAAAGATGAAAGGCAGAGAAGCAAACTGCACCAAGGCTAGATTGTTCATGGCTTATTGAACAATTAGTTTCAGCTCGGGGTCTAATCTTCCGGCATTTCTTTTCTTCCCTTTGTGCGCCAAGCGTGCCTTGGAAACTTGTTGGCTTCAGGAGTCGTGTGGTGCGGGGGGCTCAAACTTGGCTCAGAAGGCTGCAGTGCCCAGAGCAAAGCAGGTGTGAGCTGCTCTGACAGGACGAGGATTGGGGGCTGAAAACAAAAATAAAGAAAAAAGGCTGTAAAAAAGGTGTAGCACGGTGAAGCCGCCTGCTCAGGCTCGGATGTGCCCCTCTGGCATTCCTCTTCCCTAGGCCTCTCCATCAGCTGGTTGAGGTTTTCAGCCCTTTAACCCCTTTTTGAGTCTCTCTCTGGTTCCTTTGGCCAGTGGGCTGTGTCAGGAATGCAGGATCTGCTGGTGCACGGCTGCCTGGAATGCTGGGAGGGTGTCAGGCACCAGGACACATCTTTGCAGGGTGGGACAGTGCCAACACCCTCCTGTGGCACCAGAACAGGGCTGCACGTGCTCCTTGCTGCCTCCTGAGTGAGCTCTGCTGCTATGTGTTTGTGATTCTGGAGGAGGAAGGGTTTGGATGTTGTGTCTCAGAATCTCAGGGCCATCCCAAGGCTTGGGACTGAGGGAGAAACCTGACTGAGAGGAGTTGTGCCTCATTTCTTGCCCAGCACCTTCCTGCCCTGGGCTCTGCTCCGTCTTACTCTGACCTGCCACATTTCTCATCCCCAGCATTTGTGGCACTATTTATTTGGGATTTTTTTCCAGCTGCAGCAATTCCTGACCTCTCCCTACACAGGCTTGTACATGAATGGATTTTTTTTCCTCCCACATTTGGGCTCCTCCTGCCCTCCCAACCCAGCAATCTTGCTACTGTTCACTACTCCATGAAAAGGGTTCAATTCACATGCCCCCCCCTCCCCATTAGCTGCTCCAATTTAAGCCTCAGGCAAATAGTCATTGAGGATTTATTTTTATTAAAAAAAAAAAAGTCGGATTAAATATTATGATGAACAAGAATAACATTAGCAGCTGTGCCTGCTCAGCCAGCGTGATCCCATCCCTCATATCATAAGCTGATTGCCTGGATGGGTCAGTAAGTTGTGCCAGCAGCCCCACACTGATAATGCTTTACATGTTGTTTTCATAGTGCATGAGGGATCTGGGAAGGGTTGTGATATCCAGAGAGGCTCTGGGGGTGCAGAAATCCCTTCTTCAGATGCTTTTGAGTGTTGTTGACTGCATGTGAGGGCTGTGACTACAAGAGACCACCTGTCAGAGGTGCCATGCAAGGCCAGTGTCTGCTCCCTGAAGCAGAGAAGCTTCTCCGTCATTTGGAGGGGGTGATGAGGACACTGGGGAACCTCAGCTCAGGTGGGGAGAGGCGACCTGGGGCTTTCTGCTTGGACAATGTGGAGCTTTTCCCAGGCTACAGCCTCTGATGGCTCAAAGGGAGGCACAGGGTGGAGGGAATGTGGGGCAACAAATCTCCTGTCACACCCTGAGGAGAAGGACATGAGTGATGCTGTCGCCCCCTGACATGAAGCTGAGCGGTGTCCTTGAGTCAGTCTCACTTCAAGGTGCTCAGTTATTGCTTGAAGCAGTAAAACCCCTTCCTCTGCCTCCAGAGCACCCAGAATTAGGGTTCCTTCCCCCTGGTGAGCAGTCCCCAGGCCCAGGCTCTCCCTGCTGGCTGTTTGTGTTCCAGTGTTTGTATTAATGGTATCAACACTCACCTTAAATCCTGCTGGTGCTGAACCCTGGGCTGGCTCCTGCTTCACGGGGGCTTGCCAAAAGCTGTGGGATGCCCTTTGAAGATGGGGAAGCAGGAGCCATAAAATTATGCAGCCTTATTAGTGGTGATATTATTTGTTCTCTGCAAACATCTGAGACTCTTCTTCATCCCCCGCTGCTCCCAAATCCTGTGGCAGCTTTCAGGAACCTGCAATCAGAGGCACCACTCAGCAGCCCCAAACTGCACATGGGGATCCCAAGGGGGGAGAATTCTTGTCCCCTTCCCAGATTCATCTCTCCAGGAGGGCCATGTGTGCCTCAGAAGCCGCTGTGCCACGTAGCTCTGCTGCCAAGAGATAAATCCCAGCGTGGGCATTCAGCCTGGCAGAGGGGAACATCCTCCTGGGATGCCAGCCCTTGGGAGCTGGGCAACAGAGGCAGAGGAGAAAGCCCAGTTTTCACTAGAAATCATAGAATTGCAGAATGGTTTGGGTTGGGAGAGAAATTAAAGATCACCTCATTCCAATCTTCCTCCAGGGGCACCTTCCACTATCCCAGGGTGCTCCAAGCCCTGTCCAACCTGGCCTTGGACACCTCCAGAATGGGGAATTGACATCTTGGAAACCTTTTCCCAGCTGGAAAGTGTTGTGTACCCTGCAGATCTCCCCCTGAAGTGTGGGAAGGTGGAGGAGGTGGCTGGCTGGCTGAGGTTTTCACTCTCATTTTGTTATTTAAGGCTTTATCAAGGAGGAAACTTCCCTGTTGGAAGTGGAAACTGCCACAGAGGCACTGCTGAGCCGCATTCTCCTTGAGGGACTGGTGTAACCTCCGAAAGACAGATCCAACGTCAGCATCAGTAGCTTCTAGCTGAAAATATGTTGTTGAGTTGTTTTGTTTTGTACTTTTTGTGTTCGGTGGGTTTTTTTGCTTGCTTTGTTTTGTTTTTGACTTTTGGAGGATTTTGTTAGTTACGGTGTATAAAAACAAGACTGTGACACTGTCTGGGCTTTTCTCTTTTCTCCTGGAATATCTTGCATTATTTTAGGATCTCTGTTTAATTGCTACAAACTAGAAAAAACTGTGAATATCACATTTCTGCTCTCTGTAATCTTCCAAGAATTTCTAGTGGATGCAGGATTTCCATCAGGATTTTCATCCCCGTGGCAGGGAAGTTGCAATCAGAAGATCTTTCCAACCCAATCCATTCTGTAGTTCTGTGATTCTTTGATGTTTTCTCTCCATGGGGAGGACACTGTCATGGGGATGAAGAGCAGAGTGTGTTTGTCTTCAGAAGGTGACAGATGTGGTAGGAAATGCTGAATGAAGGTGTTGCTCCCCTTATTCTGCAGAGAAAACCCTTTTTTTGTGTGTGATTGGAGAGAAGCAGCTGCTCTGTCCCAACAATGCAGAGCTTCTCTGGTGCTTCAGGAATTTTTTCCACAAATATCCCTGGGTCCTTTGTGAATAGGACCCGTGTAAACATCATGACCTTGACCAGAATTTAACAGGCAAAAAGAGTCAGGAGAGGCTCTCCCAGGCTGGGACAAATATCCCATATCCAACATAGAATCATGGTGGTGCTCAGGCTGGAAAAGTATTTAGAATCATGGAATAAAGTCATAGAATCATTTAGGTAGGAAAAGTCCGTTAAGATCAAGTCCAGCCTTTCCCCGGCACTGCCAAGGCCACCCATGTCCCCAAGTGCCACATCCACAGAGCTTTTTAATTCCTCCAGGGATGATGACCATGATTATGAGACAGGGGCAGAGTACTCCTGATGTCTAACCCTTGGCTTCCACCCAGAAGATGAGGAATTCATATAAAAATTTGCATTGGGACGGTTGTGTTGAGTTGCGGTGGATGATCTTCCACCCCTGCACGTGCTTAACTCATTTTCTAAACTCTTCCCCCTATCCTGACCCCTCCAAATGTCCTGCCACAGGCACCCAAACTGCATCAGGGTCATACCTGCTCCATATTCTAGTGTGGGAGAGAATTGGAAGGGAAAAAAGAAGGGGCAGAAAAAGGAGCAAAAGATCCACTTACGACACGGGAAATTAAATAATTAGCAAATGTGGCAGGAGAGACGATGAAAAACAAGTGCAATGATTCATGTTCTGTGTCTCCTACTGTACAGAACACTTTAAAGTGTCAGACAGCACTACAGTCACTCTTTAAAGCCAATTAAACTTTTATAATAAATAGAAGCTTTTTATTTTTTTAATCTCGCTCTCCCCATGAGACGGTGATGAAGCTCACTGGAGAGACCTAGGTGTGATGCATTTGCCAGAAATCCACAACAAATGCGTACAGAGCTTTTCAAAAGCCTCTTTTAATGCCAATTATTTACCTTCCTTAAATTCAGCTCTGGAGGGAGAAGTAGCCGTAATAATATCGCATTTTCTCGTGGTGCTTTTCATTCGAGGAGATTACAGCCGATAGCCTGGAGAGGGCAGAGAGAGGGACTCTCTTTTCATGCTTTGGGCAAGGTGATTTTTGGGAGCTCAGAGAACAGCAGAGCAATACGTGAGCTGGCAGCAGATTTTGGGGACTCCCGTGGGCAGGGATTTCATTTGGAGAAGGCAGGTAGGTCTGAACTCTGCAGGTGGAGGTGGGTTTGGAGGTCAGGTGGGGGTCCAATTAAGTGAAGCAGGGTCATTTTGTGGGCCAGGAGAGCAAAGGATGCAAGGGAAGGAGCTGGAATTCATTTTCTTTGTGCGCCATTTTTCTGAGGGAGACGGGCGCTTGTTGACCTCTTGGATTGACGATACTGGAAGATGCTGTAAATTGTGAGCAGCTCTGGTGAAGGCTGTGCAGAGGAGGGGACTTTGGGGAATCTGGTTTTGCAGCTCTTTTTCCTTCCCCTCTTAAGGTAGCATGGACTTGCACAGGATTCATTTCACCAAGCTCCCCCTTGGCTGCTCCTGCTGCACAGATCATTGTTGCTTTATCTTTGTATTAATGGCACTTCTTGACAAAAAAAAACCCGAAAAACCAACAAAACAACAAAAGCAGGGAATTCCCACCACTCCAGACTGGGGGTAAGTTCAAGTTCACAGCTCTGAGTAGAGAGATCTTGCTTTCCCCAAGCCTGGGGAGCGAGCTGTGGATGATGCTCCTCTGTGAGCCGCCACGTCCTCTTCATCTTCCTTTTCTCCCATTTCCTCTCCCATCAACAGCGCTCCTGTTTGTGCGCCTTTATCGCTCACATGCAAAAACACACCTCAAACCAAGCGAAATGTTAATCCAATTAACATTCAAAGAAAATGAAAGGACACTGAAATCGAAGGTCCCCCTTGCCGTAGCCACCAGTCTCCCTTGGTTGCAAAACCTCTGTGTGAAGCTCCTCAGAGAGGAGCCCGCAGTTCCCCGAGTGGCACCACTTTCATGTTCTGGAGTGGGTAGATATCTCAGATGCAGGAAAACATCCCCTTTGTTCCGTATCTCCCCAGCTTTATTCGGGAGGGTGATGAAATTATTCCATAGCTTTGCTGCCAGAGGGGAGTTGGAGGAGCCGTGTTCCCACTATAAGCAGAGATCCCTTTAATTGGACAGAGTGAATATTCACTCTTTAATAACACCAGGGCTCTAATCCTTCGTTAGGTGCCTGCATCCCCCCTCCCGAATGGTTTTTAATGACCCGTGGCCTACATCATTAATATCACAAGTGCTGACACCGGGAGGAAATGCAACAATCAAAGGGAGACCCTCAGAGCTCCGGGAGCGACAACATTTTCCGTCTCCCCTTTGTTGTGGGGGAAACGTCGTGCACGGGTGCCCTGTGCAAGTTCTGGCCTCCCGTGGTGGCCAAGGGGAGGGTTAACTCCTGCAAATTGCAGGAGCTCAATTAGTTCAATTAGGAGCTTGATAACTAAAGCAGCTCTTCCTGAACACCGTCTAGGACGCTGGGCTCTGCCTGCAGGCTCCGAGCACTCCCACACTACCCCGTTCCCTGGGGCTTGCAGCTTTTGAGGGCAGCCTCACTTTCCAGAGGGAAGGTGGGATTCCCACCGTCTTTACTCCATCCTGGGCTGGAGCAGCTCTCTGCAGGAATCCGTGCCATTACTCCAGCATATTCTTGAAGCCAGAGTCTGGTCCAGGGAGTCCCAACTGGGGGATATTCCATAAATCAGAAGAAAAATGGTAAAATCCCTTTTCTTTCCCCTCTTTTTTTTGCTGTGTTCTTTTGAGTGCCTTCCCAGTAGTGTGTGAGCAATAAGCACCAGTCACATCCATCCATTCCCAACTGTAATTTTTTTTTTCCTGCGTGACAGCACTTGCCTTTTGATAATCTCAGAAGGAGACGAGGGTATATTAACATAACAAATCTGAGGCTGTCTAGAGAGTTCCATGTTGCTGGCACGTCACAGGATGTGTACACTGAGTGCTGCTCACTTCTCATTGTTCTAAATCCACCCCGTGTATTAAGACCTAATGAATTACTACCTGACAAATTAAGCAGCTGCTGCAAGGAGCCCATGTTGGCAGTGTCCTTCTCTTCCTCCTCCTGTGGCATTTGGATTTTACAGCTTTTATCCTCATGCTGTCAGTCTTGGGAAACACTGATGACTCTGCATCATGGTGAGGGCAGTGGATGCTCTGCAGAGCCACTGAATTAATGGTACACTGGGAGCTGGATGTGGCCAGTATGATCCTTTATGAGGTACTGAGGCTTAAAATGGGAGGGTTTGTTCATAGAGTCATAAAATATCTCAAGTTGGAAGGGACCCACAAGGATCACGGTCCAATTCCTAGTGAACAACCAAATCTGGGAAAGGGCACAGGGAAGGGCTCTGGTCTAATCCAAGCTGCTGCACCCAGGAGAGAAAAACTGCTCACCCTGCAGTGGGGGAACAGCCCAGCAGTGCTTTTGACAGCTGTGGAGAAGTGACTCATCTCTCTGGGTTACATTAGATGAGAGAAAAGTGTTTGTCTAAGCTAGAATTTAATGAGAAAATAGGGGTTAATAACCTCCAAGTCCTGGCTGTTCTGGGAATATTAGCTTCAGTTTTCCAGTCCTTTTCCATCTAATTTATGCTGGGGTGGGTACACTCACAGAGATGCCCCAGCTGTGATCTCTCCCTGGTGCAGCACAGGGTCGGGCTCAGAGCTGTCGTCTTCTTCCATCAAGGCACAGGATGCAGCTCTGGGTAAAAAAATAAAAATATGTTTACTCCCAAGTTTTCTTTCACTTTCTAAAGTGCTGAATGATTAACTTCCCAGTCTCCTCGCACTGCAGACAGTGTTTGTGCAGCTTTCCTTACCTGAGCTGCTCAGGCAGAGCAAGTTCTGTGCTGTGGGTGAGCCGTCGTCTCTCCGGAACGTCTCGAGCGGCCGCACATCTCCCCTTTCATCCTCATCCCGGCTGCCTCCTCGAGCTGCTGCAGGAAGAGAGGCAGACTGCTCTTGCAAACCACAGGAAGATGCTTTTCTCCTCCATCCCATCAGTTCTTTCATGGCTGGCACCACCACAGTGCCTGCCGACCCAACCCTCCTGCGGTCCAGCATCCTGGAGTAGACGGCGTGTGGAGACAGCCTGTCTCAGCCTGACAGGGATGGATGGTGTCAGAGGTGATGGGATGTTCACACCTGCTCATCTTTCCATGCCTGGTTGCCCCAGCTTCTTGATTAGATCAGCATCTGTTTGCAGCAGCTTCTCTGCTCTGCTTTTTGTTACCGTGGTGTGCACTGAGGGGTGTGGACTGGAAAGGGTGAGGAGGGTTGGATGTTGGAATTTGGGCTTATGAGGTTTAAGCCTGATGCTGGAGTGATTTATAATCACTCCAATCTCCTCCCACAGACCCTATAGTCTCAAAGAAGCTCCTCATGTGAATACATTCATTGCCAGGCGGGATGGGACTTGGAGCAACCTGCTCTGGTGGGAGGTGTCCCTGCTCATGGCAGGGGGCTGGAGCTGGATGAGCTTTAAGATCCCTTTCAACCCAAACCACTCTGTGATTCTGTGATTCCTTTTCCTGGAAGGTGTCAACTTCCAGGATGGGCTTTTCTTGTGAGCTATAAAATCAGGCACACCTCAAGTGGAACATGGCCAGGTAGTGGGGCTGTGACGTTGCCCAGGGACAGCTCTGTGCTCCTTTCTATGCCACAGAAAACAGGTGGAACTGATGCCTTGAGTTTTAGCTTCCATGTTTTTCAGGTTCTGTGCTGCCCAGGGGTGCAGTTCTGAGCTCACACTCAAGTGTCACTCAGCTCTCTTCACAGAGCAGGGACACAAAACAAATCCTTTTCCTGCTGCAGACCAAGGACAACTTTCAGGCCCAAAGGCACAGACAAGGGTGGCCTGAAGCGAGAAACAAGAAGGATGGGACCTCACACCCTGAAGCTGTAACTGGACAATTAAAGCCCAATATGCAAATGGACCAAAACCTATAAAAGTGTGAGACCTCGTGACTGTTTGTCCATTTTGTGACCATTTTGGGTCCAGCTTGGGTGTAGCCCTGGCCAGGCTCTTGTCCTGCCCAAGGTGTATCCTAGAGGCCTTTCAATAAATACCTACTTTATTCTCTAGTTCTGTCCAGTCTCTGTTTCAGGTCAGACTTCCCAAGGCATCAATACTGGCTGGCTTATTATCTTTTCTCAGATTGTATGAGCATTATTCCTTGAAAATGGACACATGGATTCACACACACCTCATTGCAGAGCTCAGAATAACACCAGGGACTTTGTCTGTGCAGGGTTCACTGCTGAGCTGCTCTAAGAACCAACTCCCAGGGCAGAAACCTGTTCAGATATCTGTGTACGACTTTCACACACAGGGAACATCTGAAGGCATGTTCTCCCCTACGCAGCCCTGGAGGCAGCTCTGCATTTTCCCATGGCTCCTGGATCCTGGCAGGCTTCCCCATGCCAAAAGGCTCTGACTGTGCCTCCTTTGCAGGTGCCACACTCTGCAAGCACAGACGTCCCACAGAGGGTTCTTGTGTGGCCAGGAAGCCCAGCTGTCCCCAGGCAGTGTGACAGCTCTGTGTGTGGCAGCAGTCACAGCCACCCTGAGCACATGGGGTGCAGACCAGCCTGGGAAACGTGTGTGCCCCTCAAGGGCAAAATGGAGCTCTGGGAGTCCTGCTGATACAGGGAAAGAGTTGGATGTCCTGAGGAATGCTATTATGGTTTGCTGTAATGTCAGAGCTCTTTTTGACCCTGTTCATGCATGGAGTCATAGAATAATTTGGGTCAAAAGGGACCTTCTGAGGTAGTTCAACCCACAGCTTCCACTACACCAGATTGTCCGCAGCCCTGCCCAACTTGAACTTGAATTTTTCCAGGGATGAGGTATCTACCGCATCTCTGAGCAACTTGTGCCTTATCATGCCCGCTGTAAAAAATTTCTTCCTTATGTCTAATTTGAAGAGCTCCTGCCTGTGCAGCTGTGCCTGAATACTCCCTCCCTCCCTCCCCCGTGCTCAGGGAGAACACCCCCAAATTCACAAAATCATTGTCGTGGTCCAGCTGGGACCCTGCTCCCCCAAAACCAGTGGTGGGGACCCCTTGGTAAAGGTGTTGCACCATTGGTGCCTCTCTGGCAATAAGATGAAAGAAAATAATGGAACCTCTAAGAGCATCTGGCAAAACTCCTGATCCTTGGAAGGAGTTATTACAACTTTTTATGATATGTCAACTCTAATAAAAGACCCAACCACATGAACTGGAACAGCTTTACAGGCCAATGGGGATTATTTCTTGATTTATTTCCTTGATCTGCTGCAGACAAATTGTCCCTTTCTTGCCTTTGATGGCACTTTATTGATATCACCTTTTTTGCCAGGCCATGTTCGATCATAACCATCGATGACAGCATTTGAAAAGCCTCCTACAGTTAATACAAACTAAACATTGCCTCCCAATATCAATGCACTGCCTTCCCCTTCCCAATCTAAATTCTCTGCCCCAGCTAGCCCAGTTTAAGCCACTTGATTGTTTTTGATTCACCTTACCCCCTCTATCTACTATGTCCCATCTTCCTTCATTCCCACCATCCTTCCCTTTTCCCTTCACTTCCCTTTGCACTCTGACCCCTTAACCCGTGGCCATCTCTTCTCTGATGCTGATCCCTCTTTGTCTTCATTCATTCCTGTCCTCCCTCCCTGCTCCATCCTTTCCTCAATCTGTTCAAGGCTCCTGTTGCAGACACTCTCTCAGCTCTGGAACAGCACATGACACTCCTGGCAGTCATTCTGAGCTTGGCTGCTGTCCCCAAGTTGTCTAAGGCTCTTCTGAGAATGATGAGAAGCTGCTGTGTGCCTTCAAAGTCACAGCTAATTGCATTAGCTCCAGATCATGTAACTCCTGTAGATGACAGCTGCCAAATTTAGGAGCACTGGAGAGGTCTTATAGAAGATGACGGGGATGGTGTGCTGGATTCAGCAGAAAGGAGATCCTGGGTGTTTTCAAAGGCATTGGTGCTGGGTTCTGTGTTCTTCAAAATGGGTTGTGCCCTCTTATTCTGTCTTTATGGGAGTATTATCTATATTATCTAGATATTATCTAGATATTATCTATTTATCAGCCTGCTCTCAAGCCTAACACTATTCCCACTGAAAATTCAGGGTATGGAGGAATATAATCTAAACAGAGTAAACCTTCATCTCCCTCATCTCCCTCTGTCTGTTCTCCTCCCTGTTTTCCTGGTGGTCTCTGAAAGTAAATTGCCGTTTCCAAACCATCTCAAACCCCAAAGCACTTGCACCAGAGGCATCTTGGTGTTAAATACTGGCTTTGAGATCTGCTTTGCTCATCTCTGTCTCAGTGCTTGCATATCCCTGTTTTGCAGAACTCAAGAGAAACGGAATGAAATTCACCCACCTCCACCAAAAGCTTGAGGTGGTTTGGACTAATATTTCCCTCTTCCGCGACACTGAAGCCATAGCTGGGGGTTTTCTCTCTGTAGTCAGTCTCACGAGACCAGCTGCCGTGTTTTCCTCCTCATGGAGGATATTAACAACATCTGAACTTGAGAACACAACTTTCTCTGGGGAGGTCACACAGAAAAGTTCACAGAAGTTGGCTTCCTTTTTCTCTGAGATCATTGATGATTCCTCTGTCTGGAGCAGTCCTCTCAAGGTGAGAGCAAAACAAGCATCCACAATGCAACAGGAGATCTAAACCCAGCTCTGGCAGTGCTGAAATAAAGGCTGTGATCACCCAGTCCCTGTAGCTGGAGGGCAAAAATGTCACAGCTAGAGTGATCGGGGATAAGGCAGGAATTTATCTGCTGAGTTCTCACACAGCTCTGTTCCCGTTTATCTCAGGATCAGATACGAACTCACACCCCAGTATCACAAAACCCTGTGCTTTGATACGGCCTCAGAAAATACATTAATATTAAGAGTCAAGATTAAATATAGCTCTTGGCCAGCCGATTGCATGGCCTCTCTTCCTTCTTGCACTTGCATTGCTTCCTTTGGTGGAGCCCATAAGAGGTCTCATAGCAAGTTTAGCTCCAGCTCCATGGGAAGACCAAGGAGAACTTTTAAATCTTGTCCAGTTCCCGGTCACCTGAGGTCTCTGAGTCCTGCTGAGCAGGATGATTGGTGTGAAGGGATGAGCTGCTTGGTGTTTGCAGCTCATTTCTGTCTGCTCTGTCTGGATACTCTCACAAAGTGTTTTTTTAGCACTCTTACCAATGATTTTTTTTTTTCCAGGTACCACAGTTTATGTTCATTTTTGCAATGAAACCTGACTCTGAAAAGTCAGTTTGTCTGGCCAGACTGTGAAATTATAATATAGGGACCATGCCTTCAGTCCAAGGAACTTGAAATTCATTAATGATCATGTAGAGCAGTTGCATCTGCTGCATGGCTGCATCTGCAACCCAGGCAGATTAGGATTGAGATATTTGAAGCCACCTAACAGATTTAAGAGNAATACCACAAAAGACTAAATCTTACAGAAATCTTTTGCTTAGCTTTGCATGGAGTAGGTGAGAGGAAAGGCAGCAACTGTCCTGCCTCAGTGGAGTGTTGGATCCAGTGAGTATCACGCTGATGCTTCCCACATTTTCCAGCCAGACGGCTCAAGGCTGTGTTAATCTCCCTTCCATGCATAAGCCTTTCCCAGATAAATCCCCGCGCTCACAATCCCCCCTCGGTGAGCGATCACCCTTGTTAGGGAAGGAGGAGCTGAGGTGCAGATCTGGCAGGGCACAGATGGGAACTCTCAGTGTATCCCCAATTTTCCCGCTGAGAACCCGCACGCAGAGCTCTCCCATCAATAATCGTGGGCCAAGGATTGATTACTGATTTATTTTATGCAGAGAGGACCACAGATAAAAATAACCTGCTTGATACAGTTGTGGAAGCCAAGCTGAGGCTCTGGGCTGTGCTTAAATTCAGGGCAGGGCCCGGGGATGCTCGGAGGGGAACGTTCCAAAGGTGACTCCCAGTTCTCCCGATGACAAGTGGCTGTGAAGTGATCCAGCAGATTCTTCCCAGCATGGAGCAGGCTGAGGGATGTCAACAGTGCTCCGAGGTGATGTGAGGGCATCCTGTGCCAGAGGTTTTTCAATCAGTGCCCACTGTGACGCAGGTCGTCACACACACACAAACACACACAATTTGATCAGAAGGTATGAATTAAAACTTCACTTTATTTGAAAGTCTGACTTCAATATATAGTATTTCTAAAAAGGCCAGGGATTGGGGGAGAAGGTTGACACCTCTCCCCATCCCATTGGNTTTTTTTTTTCCAGGTACCACAGTTTATGTTCATTTTTGCAATGAAACCTGACTCTGAAAAGTCAGTTTGTCTGGCCAGACTGTGAAATTATAATATAGGGACCATGCCTTCAGTCCAAGGAACTTGAAATTCATTAATGATCATGTAGAGCAGTTGCATCTGCTGCATGGCTGCATCTGCAACCCAGGCAGATTAGGATTGAGATATTTGAAGCCACCTAACAGATTTAAGAGAAATGGAAAAAAAAAACCAAAAACCAAACAACCCATAAGTAAACCCTTCCTGCTAGTTTGAAGGAAAATTATTTTAAATCCCCTAATCGGCTCTGAGATGAACCTCTAAGCAACATGTTCAAGGTCAGATGGGGAGCCTGTCACAAGGGGGGTGCTAACCCAGATCTGTGGGGCTCCAACCACGCAGCATCCTTGGTTCACCTGCCTTAGGGGACAGGTAATCCCTCAGGGACTTTTCCCAGGGAGGAGGGACCATAACCACCCTACTCCCAGCACTCTGCAGGGCCTTTCACTCCATGGAAATTATCAGCCACTTGTGGGCCAGCTGAGAATAATAATAATAATAATAATAATAATAATAATAATAATAATAATAATAATAATAATAATAATAATAATACCACAAAAG
>WBMY01012605.1:856444-877711 GCA_013397315.1 Donacobius atricapilla | reverse complement strand
AGAGGTTTTTCAATCAGTGCCCACTGTGACGCAGGTCGTCACACACACACAAACACACACAATTTGATCAGAAGGTATGAATTAAAACTTCACTTTATTTGAAAGTCTGACTTCAATATATAGTATTTCTAAAAAGGCCAGGGATTGGGGGAGAAGGTTGACACCTCTCCCCATCCCATTGGTCAGGACAACTGTCCATCAGCTGTCCATATCTCTAATACAAAGAATGTAAACTGCCTTGAAACTACAGTAACATTGGTCAGTGTTTCCAGACCAGAGTGTGAGAAAGAACTCAAAACATGAAACTGTGGAACAGAAGAGAAGGCTGAAAAATCAAGGCAACACCCACTGTACTGTCACATGGACACAGAGCTGTTCAGCGCCTCTCTCAGGCGCTGGGATCTTGTGCATGAGGTGCGGCCACGGCTTCTTGGGATGTCGGGAAGGTCACTTGGTGTAGTTTGCTCTGCATTTATTCTCCAGAGATATTATGAGTGTGTTTGCTGTATCCCTGTTTCTCCAGGGTGCTCATGGATGCCTGAGAAATGCCGTGATATCCTTCAGTATTGACTGAATCTTCCCAGGCTGGCACTGCCAGGTGAACTGCAACAGGGAGAAGGGGAAATGTGGTTTATAAGGGAGAGGTTTTTAACCAGTTTTAAGCAGCTTTGTGCCACGTTGGACAAATCTCAGAGGGTTCATTAAGTGTTTGAGAGTCAGTTCTTCTCTGGAGACAAACGTGAACTTTTGGGACGTTTGGTGGTGAACCCAATGTGCCTAATTTGCCTCTGAGATTTTCAGGTTTGCCACTGAGCCAGATTTCACATCTGAAAAGTCTTTCTCATGTGAGCTCAGATGGCTCAACTTCTGGCTGAGATGGAGCTGTGAAGAAACTGTGAAAGGAAAAGCAAGGGAGTGGATAGGTTTGGAAACAGTCTCGTGAAGCAGAGGCAGCACCGAGGGGAGGGAAAGCTCCATTTCCTTTTCAGGTCAGCTCTGATTTTCCTTGTCATCGCCTGGGCATGGGCAGCCCCTGGAAAGACATCCCTGTCTTGGGCTGGATGTGACTTGCTGATGTCTCATGTCTTCCCGTGCCATCTGGACCACGTTTAGCTCAATATCCCCAGGGGTTTACGGCATGCTGGAGATTGGTTGGGCGAAGCTTCAGAGAAATCACATCTTGGTCTGTGATGAGCTGTGCTCAGAAAGGAAATCCCACAGCTCATAAAACCCCGATACCTTCGGAGAGGGCCACAGACGTGTCATGTGGGCAAGCTGGCAGAGCTGGCATTGGAGCTGCCCAGCCAACCTCTCTGGGTATGTGGAGCACCCCACACTGGCAGAGGAGCCAGGGATATTTGAGCAGGGAGGGACCAGACAAATCTGAAAGCTGATGAGTGGGAGGAATGAATCCTGGGATCAGGAATGGATCAGGATTATGTGTCTTCTCTTGCGAGCTGAACTCGGATTTAGGATGTGAACTTTGGAGAAGTCATAAGCAAAATGTGGAGCTTTGCCTAAGCTCAAAGGCTGCCCCTGCTCCCTATAGGAAGCTGAATCCAGGCTGGAGCTGATCTAATATTTGCCTGACAGCCCTAAAGTCCAGGATTGACTCATTTATTCATTCAAGACTATAATGAAAGGTACAATACAGTTACAAATTTATGCTTCTCATCTCTGATTCCTCAGTTTAAAGAAGACCAAAGCTTTGGAGGGGCAACAGGATCCAAATATCTGAATTTTACCATTCACTCCTTGTCCTTTCTTTAAACTTTTGCCTCTTTTTAATAGAATCCTGAAATGGTTTGAGTTGGAATGGGCCTTAAAGACCATCTCATTCCAATCCCCATGACATGGGCAAGGACGCCTCCCCCCAGATATTTGCCATCTTTAGACCCCTTCATGCTTCCCTCCAGAGAGACACAGAGATTTCACTGGACACAGTGGCT
The DNA here is from genome assembly GCA_013397315.1 of Donacobius atricapilla. NCBI lineage: Eukaryota > Metazoa > Chordata > Aves > Passeriformes > Mimidae > Donacobius > Donacobius atricapilla. The sequence goes on along the minus strand of WBMY01012605.1, from coordinate 875,762 downwards.
GTTTCACAGTAAAAAAAAAAAATTAAACTCTTGCTTCACTGCTGTTGTACAAATAAAGTTCAGGAGAGGCTGGATTAGACCGGGCTCAGATCTGAAACAGGAGACAGGATGGAGAGAATATAATCCTTTTCCTGGTCCTACATGCTGCCTTGCTGACCTGGGCCTGATTCTTCCTTTCCTTCTGGCATTTTCCTTTTCACCCTCATCTCTCTTCCTAGGAGAGAGTTAAGGACAGATCTTTAACACGCAGATTTTTTTTGCTTCTTTATGATCTGGGAGGGTGGATGGGACAACAAATGTCCCCTAATTTCTCGTGTGCAGCCCTGCCTTTGGCTCTGAGTCAGCCTTGGCTCCTGTCCAAAGGCTCACACCGGGTCCAGCATGGCTGGGACGGAGAGCCAGAAACAATCCTCAGATCTCCCCGCTCCTGAGTTAATTCAGTGCTCTCTGTGGATTAATTCCAGAGCCAAAGACAGATACAGAGAGCAGTAATTACCTCTCTCCCACACGTATCTGTTCCCTGAGACGGCACACGCGATATTTTTTTTGCATCGCGGAAAGTTTCTCAAGGGCTGAGCTCCTGCTGTGCTGCCTGATGGATTTTAAAAAATTTGAGGGAAATAAAAGGGAGAAAGGAAAAAATAAAAGGGAAAATGAAAAAAAAGAGGGGGAAAAAAGGGAAAAAATAAAAGGGAAAAAAGGGGAAAATTGAAAAAAAGCGGGGAAAAAAAAAGAGGGAAAAAAGAGAAAAAAAGAAAAAAACCAAAACCCCAGAAAAACCCCAAAAAAGCGAAAAAAGGAAGGAAGGAAGGAAGGTAGGAAGGAAGATTGATTCAGGACATTATTGTAAAGAAATCAATCAAAATGGGATAATAGTTGGACTTGGTCTTCAAACCTTAATGATTCTATGATCAAAATGTTGTTTCCAGCTAAAAATCACACCATAACTCCTGGTCCCGGTTTGCATCTTTGAGACCTGTGCCCTGTGTAAAAGCAGTTCAGGTGTCAGTTCAAAGCCCCCAGACACAGTCTGAGAATCCAAACAAAACTCCAAGAAAATTTGATGGCCTGGAGAGCTCCTTGGGTGGAGGGGATGAGAAGTCTGCCTGCTGAGCTGCTTCCCCTTGGGGGAAACTCACCCTGCTTGGCTGTGTTGGATGCCCCGTGGCTGGGTTGGGGCTACAAAACCACATCAGATGCCCTGGTGCGTGTCCAGGTGGCCCAGCCAGGCTGATTCCAGGCTGCTCGGAGAGAGAGATGCTGCTGCAAGCGGCTCCCCTTCCAGGCACACATGCGGGGCGGCTGTTTTTAGAAGCGAGCAGATGATGCGCTAATTAGAAACAGGGCCAGAGCCATCCGGGCTGGTTTCAAGTGTCGCTCCTTTCATCAGGACCCAGACGGGAAAAGGAGCTCCCTGGCTGGGGAACAGAGCGTCTCCCTTTGTTGGGAGGAACAAAAGTCCCACTGAGAGAGCTGGGAAAAGAGCACCGGGGCTGGAGGCAAAGAAAGGCCACAACAGTTCTGGCAGTGCTGTGGGAAGAGGAGGAGGAAGCTGGAGTTGAGGCTTTGGGGTTGGTGGTGTGACCCCATGGGGAGTGAGAGTACCAGGATGCACTCTTGGGCTTTGTATCAGGGCAGGAAAACGCCTGCCTGGGGAGCAGAGGGTTGGGTGGGTTTGGTTCACAGGACGTGGTGCTGTGGTGGGCTTGGCAGTGCTGGACCCAATGGTCTTTGAGGGTTTTTCCAACCTCAGTGGTTTTGTGATTCTTAGGACCCATCACAGCTCCTGTCAGTATTTAAATCAGTGCGTAGTACTGGGTCAGATGTGAACGTGAGGCGTGTCCTGGCTGTTATTCCAACCTCATGAAGGAAAAGGCTTCCCGTGACAGTTTCACATCTTGGTTTTCACTGTTGAGTTTGACTCAGTCCTCCTGAATTGCTGATCCTACTCAAAGGCAGGCATAGAATTAGGCAGGGGAAGGAGGGGGGTCCAGACTTTCCCTAAATCTTAAGCTGGATCCTGTAGTGCTCCAGAATCACCTGTACTTTTCTTTACGTGCTCTGTGGATGAACTCCAAGTTTCCTTTCAAGTCCATTTTCCTGGTGCCTCTCCTAAAGACAAAATCGTACCATGCAGGAACCACCCATCTGGGGATTCCCTGCCCATCACAAATGGAGGGGAAAAGATTTGCTTCAGTTCCTGCAATTTTCGGTTTTCTGTCAGCACAGAGAAGTGAAAAACTCTCTGTGGGTTTGGCCTACAGCCTTTTGAAGTCAGTGGGAAACTCCTGTTACTTTGGGAGGCTCCAGGCAATGTGCAGAGTAATTTTCTTGCAGCAACATTGGGTGAGTTTTATTCCAATCGCAAAAATCCTCCCCTCCTTCTGCAAAAGCAGCATCTACCTGTCACTCCCTCCTTTTTCTCCATAGTGTCTTTTGCTCTCTCTTTTGTATTATCCCATTAAAGTCTCACAAACCACAGGGGAATTTTCTAACACACAATTTGAGGCCTCGTGGTCAGTAAGAGATTTATTGGCAGATCCCACTGAGGCAAGAATGAAATTCAGCTCTTGCACCCAGGGTTTCCTGGTGGAGGGTTTGGCAACTGGTTCCCACTGGCAGCTCTGGGAGAAAGGGGTGGGAACAGAAAATCACCAGGGATTGAAAAGGGTTGTGCCCCTTTGTTAATTCACACCGAGGCTCTTGATTTACCATGTTTCTGATTAAAAAGGCAATCCTACATCCATGATTTTCATGTCAGGGTCATGGTGGGATTCTTGGGGGTGTCCTGTGCAGGGCAGGACCCGATGATCCTTGTGGGTCCCTTCCAACTCAGGATCTTCTGTGATGGGCTCCGGGAGATGAACGAGGAGCAGGAAAAGCAGCTTTACAGCCCAGACCACCGAGCCAGCACCTTCCACAAATCCTCAGTTCACTTTGCCCTGAACTCTGGAGTGGCTTGAACTCCATCTGCCCCCCTTCAGAGCAGTCATTTGCTCCGTTCCCATCCTCTCCCAGCAAGCTGCCCAAACCCTTTTCCTTCTCTGCTTTAAATAAGTCCCTGTTGCTCTCTGGGCTAATAACTTTCCCCTCATTTTTGCAGCTGTGATGTTGCTTGATGGAGAGGATAATAAGTATGTCTGAGCTTTCGACTAAAAACCCAATCCAACTGAAAAACAACCCAACCAAAAATGAAAACACCCAAAGGAGATAAAAAAGAAATCTTCATTGGAGAGAAGTGAACTAAAGTTTCCCATGCAGAGCAGCAAAGCAGCTCTGCAGCCTTTTCCCTGCCACTATAATCAGAAAAGCATTTCTTTTTTCTTGTACCAGCGTGCATATCAGCACTTAAAAAGGGAAAATAAATTACGAGGAGTGGAGCTGGAGGCAGGAATCATCCTCCAGGAAAGAGGAATGAAGCCTGCAGCTCCATTTAGTTAATATGTTTTCACGAGGCGGGGGTGCTTGAGCGTTTTATATGGGCTCCTAAGCCGGCTGCTAGCAGGGAGATTCTAGAGGTGGTACCATGGAGAGTAAGTCACTTGGAGAGCAGGTGTTATTTCTAAAACAAAGATTATGGTTTATGGCATTGCAATTACAGACTTCTTCCCAGCACTGTTATTGCTACCGCTCTTGGCTTCTGCATTCAGGCAATGTTTGGGTTTCATTTCAGAGGAGAAATTGATGATGCAGTTACTATCCCTTTGATGAAATCCTGGTCTCCTATAAAGGATGCATAAAGTTCTGCTCCCTGAATACGTCTGGCAGTCAAACAACGGGAGTCAAGTTGCTTGTGGTTCCTTTTTCTAGTTAGCACTTCGCCTAAAGACTTTCCCTCCACCCTTCCAGCTATCTATGGGGAGCCCAGCCTAATTTCTTTACGTCTCTGGCACTTCATCAAGCCCCCAGTATCCGAATCCATGTGCCTCCCAGTCAGGCTTGGCCTCTGGGGCTCCTCTTCTGACATTGCACATGAACTTAGTTTTGGGCATTGCCTTCTACTCTTTTTCCCCCCTTCCTGGGTGCTGAGCAAAGAGCAGTTCTCAGGCTTTCCAAATTTAATGAGGTTTTACCCAGCCCTCAGCACATTGTTATTTATAGAAGTTTCCAGGAGGAGAACTCATAACTGGTGTTCACCAGAGCAGATGTTCTTTAGAGAGGGCTGTTGTCTGCAGACAGTACCTAAAATATCTGTTACTTCAAGGGAAATTTGAGGGCAGATGTTGGGTTTTTTTATGCACCCAGTGCTGTCACCTCCGCTTTTATCAAAGTAACTCCCTGCCTGCTGGTCAGCTTCCAGTCTGGAGAGAGGGAGGAAAATGCAGGCAGAATTTGGTGTTTCCAAACTGCAGCCATTTGGAAGAAACTAATTTGATTTTTTGAGATTTCAGCCCGCATCCAAACAATTTTATCCCGCTGGAATTTGGCAATACACTGCCTGGAAGGAACAGAAGTAAAAGGACAGGATAGGTCCTGGCAATGTTTCTTGCTGAGAGCAGGAAAGAACATTTATCATTTATTGATATGCTTTATTATGTTTCAATTTATTATTTATTATATTTTATTAATTTATTATTATTTATATATTGAAAAATCAAGCCATATAAAGGGGAGCTTAAAGCATGTTGTAATACTAAGGGAAGGACTTGCCTGGCTGTGCAGGCAGTGCAAGAGCGCTCAAATCCCCACAGCTTCCAGGAGTTTTAGTCCTCTCTTGTGTGAAAGAGACCTGAAAGTGCCTGGGAAATCACAAGCAAAGCCTGGTTCCTAATGGTCGATGATATCAGAAACACAGTTCCAGTTCAGCAGCACCAAACATTTCACGCCTGATAATGGAACTTCCTGGTGCATTCAACCAAAAAAGTAGGAACTAGATTGAAATAAAGATGCTACTTGCCCCTGCCAGGCTCGGGAGTGGGGTTTTGCTGCGTTCTGCACAGGGACACCCAGCCTATCTCAAGCACATCTGGGCTGTGCTGCTGTTGTTACTTCATCGGAGCGTGTCTGGCCAGAGGTGGTGAATGCACCAGATACTGGTGAATGCATCCAGATACTGGTGAATGCACCGTGCTGGCTTCTGACTCCTGGGTTTGAGCCTTAAGCGGGTCAAAAGGAAAGAAAAGTTCTTCTTTTTGTGTGTTTTCTTATCCCAAGGGGGGCGTTTGTCTGCATCATGTAACCAGGCTGATGATTTGACCTTGGTAGACTCAAGTGTGCAAGGGGAAGCTAAGGCTGTCCATGCATGTGAACACAGAATCAGGCTCTGGATCCTTCCTCTAGGATTTTAGAAGAGCCAGCCAAGCATTATCTGCCTAAAATCGCTTTATTCCTTATTATTATTATTATTGTTTTTAGCACAAAGCCAGCTTTTTTACTGAGCAGGTTTTATTTTCAGAAGAATGTGGACTATGCAGAGATTTCTGGTATTTCTATCAAAAGCAAAAAAACAATGGAAATAAAGAAGGAGGAGAAGAATACTGGAAAAGAAAATATACCAGCTGGGATTGGTGATTGCTGTAGTTTGGTTGCTTGTCCTCCTTTGCTCCAGCAACAGCAGCCCCAATTTGCCAGAGAATCGCAATTTTCCTCATTTGAGAGAGAATTTGCAAATTTTCCCCATTTGCCAGAGAATGACACAGTGCCATAATTCCTACCACTCAGTGTGTCCTATAATGAGGGGTGGTGTTCATCTGGAGACCTCAGGCTGTACAGGAGCATGAAATGTGAGGATAAACTTAAATTGCAGCTTTGAATGGGCAACCTGGATTACAGAGAAATATTTTTGCGGGGGGGATTTCTCTGGACACATCCAGTATCTTTTGGCTTTCCATAGCTGAAATCTGTTCTTGCTGTTTGTTTTTCAGCAGATCCTTTTGCCTCCCTCTGCTTTCTATAAACCCCTTGGAAAAGTTCCAATGCCCTGGAGGACATCTCATGAAGCCTGGGTTGTCTCCAAAAGCCTCATGATGTCTCCATAGGGTGCAGTCAGTCCCATACCTTTGTATGGGGAGGGATGGGAATTTCTGGACAGAAACCATCTCATCCCATCTCAAAGAGCTCAGGTGCATGGTGGTGCCCAGAGCTGCCCATTTCTCTCTTGGCTGAGGGAGATGAGTGACCAGCTCAGGATGAAGGAAAGCACAGTGGAGCCTGAGTTTGGGGTTTCTAGGCAAATCTATGAGGTCTGAGGGGCCATGGAGGGCTTTGGGACCAGCATGTTGACTTCAACACCCACTTGCTTCTGAGCAAAGCCCAGCAGGAGCTGAGAATAAACCAGACCCACACTTCCCTTCTGGTGATCCAGGCCAGGAGACTTTTGAGGTGTTCAAGGCCAAGCTGGACTGGGCTCAGAGCAGCCTGCTCTGGTGGAAGATGCTTTTCCATGGCAAGAAGGTTGGGATTTGATGATCTTTAAGGCCCTTTCCAACCCGAACCATTCTGTGATTCTGTGATTATTTCCACTGACCCACCTGGTGCAGAGCTCCACTTTCACTTCTGACGTTTCCAAGCTGAGCTTCTCTCCTGAATTCCAGAACCCCTAAGACCTGCACAGGCTTCACATGCAAAACCAAAGCAATTTAAGTGCTGGGTTGGGACTTATTTTTTCTCTGATACCCTGCAGCCCTTCTGCCAAGCTAAAAAGCTTTATACCCTCTGTGCCCCGCTGACCTGGCCTCAGCACCTTTGCTGCAGAAAGCATCCCAAATATTGATCAGGGGCACGACGGGAACACTTCCCTGCCTGTCCCTTCCTGCACTCAACACGTCCACATGCACACATTGACATGCAGGGTTTCCATTCCTGGTCTTAACCCGGGCATTTACAATTCCTCTCGCGCTCCTTGTGCTTTCTTCTTAAGGAAGGCAAATAAAAGTGTGAATAATCAATTTCCTAACTGGAATTAAAAACGGCTCCAGTTAAAATAAGAGAAAGCGTGAACCAGCATGTAAAGTAGGATGGAGGGGTTGTCTGAGCCCCGATTAGTATCCTGCTCATGTAGGAGAACAATTAACGTGTGCATGAGAACGATTAAGCAGAAGGTAAATTACATGGAAGGCACCCATTCACCAAACAGGAGGGCTCGTGGTCGGGGCTGGTGTGAGAGTTTTTATGGCTCAGTTGAAACAAGTGCCAGAAAAAATCCCGTTGTTCCTCAGCTTGCTCAGGGCTGGAGACCAAAATAGGGTGGTAAAGATACAGTCTCATCTTGGGCTTTTATCAGAAGTCGGGCTGCTCTGTCTGAATAAAGGAGAATTGGGATGGGTTTAATGAGCTCTTTAAAGGGAGATTTAAAGTTTTCTTGCTTGTGGAGCGTGATGTCAGTGCTAGACCAGGAGCTGGGAATGGGGTTTAGTGTGTGACTCACCAGTGAACGTTTCTTAGGGCGAATCTTTGCCTTTGATTGTCTCCTGGGTAAAGCGATGAGGGTAATGGCTCCCTGTCAGCTTGGGATGCTCTTTGAAATATTCCTGTGACAAACTACCAGAGAAATGTGGAATGTGGGCCTGCCAGCCTGGAACCTGAGGGGTGCAGGAGGCTGGATGTCCCCAGACCCTGTGCACAGCTCCTCAGGGATGGCAGGAGGGGTGATGAGAGCTGTGGCCTGCGAAGTGACCAATTTAAGGAAGGATAAATTCAACCATAAAAGAGAAAACGGTGCAACAGGAGGCCTTTGGTTGCTTCTCCATGTGGAAGGTTTCCAAGATCTCTCTAGTGAGAGCAGGTAATAGATTTTGAAGGTGATCTCAAATACAAGAACAACTCTGCTCATTAAAGTCTCCACAGCCACTACAGCAAATCACAGCAGACGCCTTCCAGGAGTTTTGACAACAGACATCAACCATCAACAAGGATAAAATAAGGACAAGTCAAAGGCTAGTATTGATTCCAGGAGCCTTTGAATTAAATCCTCGTTGGCCCACTCAGCATGTGGAGCTCAGACCAGTTTCAAAATGCCTGTTCTTTGTGGCTGTAAGGCTCAGTGATATATATCCATTAAAAAAAAAAGGGTGAAAAAAGCAGAAAAAAAAATAGATTGGCTCTTGCTGTAATCAATAAACAGAGAAAGGGCAATAGAAACAAAGTGGTAATGGGAGAAGTGTGTGTAGGGGAGCCATTCTACTGGTATTTGTAACAAAAGAGGGTGATAAATGAAGAATAAAGATGAGATAGTTTTCAGTAAAAAAAAATTAAGAAGAGATAAAAAAGCAAAAGCCTAATTTTTAAGTGGAAAAGTTCTCCTAATGAGGGCTTTGTGTGCAGTAAAAATATTATCTCCATGCTGACAGATAAAGGTAAAAACGTACTTTCATGCAATTTAAAGAAAAGTCACAATTTTAAAAAGTCTCCCCAGTCTTCCACTTTTTTTTTTTTTCTTGTTTGGAATTAAAATTTTCCTCATGGGTCTGGAAAACTCTCTCAATAGTACAGCTCAGATCTGTTAGAATGAGACTCTGAAACAACTGAAATCAGTCAGGCTCATCTTATCATCCCAGCAGAAGAAAGTGCCCAAAGTAACTCAATCCCAGTGCTGCAGAGAGGGTGAATTCAGATGCCAAACTTGCAATTTCACAGCCTGGTTGTTTACAACTTTCTCATCATTTATGGCTCATTAGGATCTGATTCAGAGACTGCCTTGTGCAGGTGATGTCCTCATACGTGGCTTTGACTGGTGTTAAACATCCTGGGGTGTTCCTGGCCACTGGGAGAGAAATGTGCCCTTTCCTTCTTCCCAGGGATCTGTGGCTCCTTTTCTTTGCTGCATTTGAGGTCTGTGTGCAGCCCCTGCACATCCTCTCTCATGGGGGGGGTGTTGCATGATTGGTGTCAGGTGGAAGGCTTTTATAATAATTTTATAGGGGGTCAAGAGGCAACGAGGAAGGCTGTGGACCATCAAACTCACTGGCCTGACGTAGTGACCTCTGTAATAAAACTCAGCCATTTCCCTTATGGGAATCCCAGGGGAAGAAGAGGAAGAAATGAAGGAAAAAAAAAAATAGAAGGAAAATAGAAACCAGAAAGAGCTCTTTCAAAATTCATGAAAGAGGAAAGTGAGGTTTTGTTGACATTCATGTTTGATGAAGAGCAAGCACAGAGGCAGGACGAGTTCCCCCGTAAGCAAACACTGCTCTGGGCTGTATCCCGCTTTTCCTGCTCCAATCAAGTGATCTAATTAGCTCCCAGAGACATCAAAGCGTGGCGGGCAACAGCAGGGGGACAGAGGGGAGAGCTCCCTGTTTACCAGGTGGGGTGAAATCTTAGATGGCAGGGGAAGAATGGTCTTGGGGTGGCACTTTGTGGGTGGGAGAGGAGGGGGCAATGTAAGGTCTGCACGACCCCGGCACAATCAGAGTGCGGAAAGGAGCTGATTTCATCCCTCGCTGTTCCCCGTGAAGAATGAAAGGGCAGGAGATGTTAAGTCAAGTCCATTGAATCAGATTAAGGGAGATTAGCTCTTATGCTGTTGCTAGACTGGGAGATCAGTTGACCAGTTTTTACTAATTTTCCCTCTTGGGGGTTCAGCGTTATCTGAGATTGATCAAAACCCTTGGAGCATTTTATCTGGAAGGCAACGGCCTCCCGGGCCCCAGATCTAAGCCCTGCATTCTGAGTCTTGATGAGTTGCATCTTGCTCAACGCCCCTTCTGTTACAAAGCCTGTGTTCACTTGACACGGCTTGAAAGGTGCTCATTCAAAAAGATTTTCTTCCTTCCAGACGTATTTTTGAAACAACTCTGAATGAGTTGTTTCAGCAGGTTGATGGGGAATGCTGCAGGCTCCAGGTATCCCATTGTGTCTATTCATGTAGGAAATGGAAAAAGGGATTTTGAGGTTGTCTTTGTTTGATGCCATTATTTTTTTAAAAATTTATTTATTTTTTTTTACCATCAGGGGAATAGGAAACAGTTATCTTAAATCATTTCTGCTTAGCTGTTGACATATGAACATCCTTCCAGAGCACAACAGAATGTGAATTTAAAGGCAGTGAGTTTTTCCAGAAGACAAGTCCTGAGGGAGGCAATGTTTCCACTGTTTTAATATAAGTGGATGAGCCCCTGGTTAATGCTTTGGGCTGCAATTTAGGAGTTCAAGGTGCAATTCCCAGCCCTGATGTAAAATATCTGCAGCTTTTGATGAGTCCCCAAAGGTCCCATCTGTTGCTGACCAGGACCACTTACAGAAGCACAACGTGGGTGTGAACCACACAGAGCAGAGGCTTTCTGGTTTGCAGCAATTACTGCAGCTCTGTAAGGAGCTGGGTGGGATTTCACTCTTAAGACCATTGTTCCCTACCCGTGCCATGAGATCGTCCTGCCCTCATTGCACCTTTGCCCACTTGGTACCCTCAAAACATTGAGTTAGAAATGGCAGCTGCAGTTTCAGGGAATCAGGGAATATCCTGAGCTGGAAGGGACCAGGATCATCCAACCCAACCACCAGCCCTGCACAGACACCCCAGCAATTCTACCCTGAGCATCCCTGGGAGTGTTGTCCAAATGCTCCTGGAGCTCTGGCAGCCTTGGGAATGTGGCCATACCCTGGGGAGCCACCACCACCCTCTGGGTGAAGAAACTTCTCCTGATATCCAACCTAAACCTGCCTGTCACAGCTCCAGCCATTCCCTTGTCTCCTGTCCTTGGTCACAGGAAGCAAAGCTTGGAGCTGCGCCTCCACTGCCCCTCAGGAGAAACCTGCAGCCCCTGATGGGTCTCCCTTCAGTCTCCTCCAAGCTGAAAGAACCAAGCTGCCTCTTAAAACCGTGGTTCTGCTTTTGGGAAGTATTTTAGGCTGTTTTTTTCTGCACCATCTGGGTTCCCCTTGTTGCAGTTGCACAGAGGGACACTCTAGTGGAGGTTCTGGTTTTCTCCAGGACAGGAGGGAAGCTCAGGGACATCAGCTGGAAGTAGGGAGCTTCCAAATTAGGCTGGCTTCTGAGGGGAGCACTGAGGACAGCACACCTTGGATTTCCAGTGGAGACCTGCTCCCTCCACAAGAAAGCAACTTTGGAAGCAGGAAAACAAGACTTTCCGAGTCCTTTGCCACAGATCCTGACATTTAAAGCCTCTCTGCCTCATGGAATCACGGGGGTGGTTAGGGCTGGAAGGGAGCTCTGGAGATCACACAGTCCAACCCTGTTGCCAAGGCAGGATCACCGGGAGCAGATGGCACAGAGTCACATCCAGGCAGGTTCTGATTATCTCCAGAGGAAGAGACTCCACAACCTCCCTGGGCACCCTGTTCCAGTGTGCTGAATTTCCCTACCTCCACATGCAGGATGGTGTCCTGCTGGCTTCATAGAGGAGGTTGAAGTTCCCTCAGGCTGGCAGAATCCTGGTGGTCAGAGCAGATGGATTTGTCACCTTTCCTTGCTTGGGCATTTCCTTTGTGCCCAGATTCACCTCCCCAGTCCCAAGTACTGCAGTTTAAATATTCCCACCACCCAGTCCTGGCCATAAGAGGGCTCCTTTTCCCCTGTGTCCTGGTCTGAAGGGACCTGTTTTCACCTTGACTGGGGTGACCAGTCAGTGCAGATCCAGGAAGTCCTGCCAGTTAATCCTGGGCATCTCTGACTGTGACATCCTATATTTGGAAGGCTGCAGGCAGGGCCAGAAATTCCTAAATGAATGCTCAGCGGGGCACCACAGATCCATTATGTCTTGTTTAGCTGCCCCCTGTGTTCTCCCTTCTGCAGCACAACCTGGCTCTGCCTCCTGGAAGCACGTGGAGGAATAGCACAGGGCAGAAAATGTTGCAAATAAAATCAGAAGTGCTGGACTCAGCTTTACAACCAGAACAAAGAATTTCCTTCAGTGCTGCATCAGCTCTGGAAGTTCCTCTTGGTGAGCTGCTCTTAGAAACACGCAATTTAATGGAATAGATCCTTGATAGCAAACCAAGAAAACCATAAAACAAATTGCCCTGCTGTTCTTGGGTGGTGTTGTGGCAGAGGATGTTTCTCTGCACTGAAATCCATCCCAATTCAGGAATATTTCTTAAAGAGCTGGAGAGTGTTGCTGTGTGACAGAGGATCACCCTTGGAACTATAAGTGAAATCCACTTATGGAATCGTATGTGACAAGAAAAATGAATTCATCAGGAGCAGTGATCCTAATGAACGTGATATCCCTATCTTAATGCAAACCTAAAGGAGTTCTGCAGGGAATAGAACAGGAAGGGTTCACAAAAACAGATACCCTTCAAAATAAAAATAATTTCAAAATCCAACTAGAACGCAGCAATCAATCATTTGCAAAAAATCTTGAAACTTTTTTTTTTTTTTAATTTTCATTTCTTTGTTGCTTCCATCAAGGAAAAGTGAGTGTTGATTGTGCTCCCTCCCTTCACAGCTACATGCACATCTCTTTGATTTGGGCTGGCTGGCTGGTTCATTAATTGAATATAGTAGGGTCTGTTCAGATCTTGGAAAAGGGAAAGAAAGAAAAAAAATAGGGAAGAGCTTTTTATTGCTGTTTATATTCCCCACCAGGGCTTGACAATCCAGCCTGTCTGTTCCAGAGGGCTCGGACCACCTGAGTCTAAGTTTAGATCATATCCTGCTACATTAAACTCCACACATCATACGTTGACCACATGGGAAAATTTAAGGAAAATGAGATTTTATTAAAACCAGGAGACCGCCTGACTGCAGAGGGATATAATAACAGTGTTATGAGGTTCTTATCTCACATGAAAGTTTCGCATTTCCCTAGTTTCCTTTCCTTTATGCTACTGTGGCCTCCTCCTCCCCTAATTCCATATGGGTGTCTCTTTATTTAATGCAACAGCTGAAAAGGCAATTAATAACCGTATCACCCCAAATGTTTGATTGTTTCAGGAAGGCCCCATAGAAGTTCTAAATTAGCACAGTGGCATCAAAGATTCCCATCAGCATCCCAAGTGCTGGTGGGTCATGCAATCCACCTTCCCAGAGGGAAGCAGATGGAAAGGGGAGGGCAAAGTTAGTTTGTGTGTCAAGGAGAACGTCTTGGGTGTTGTACCTGAATTCCTTCTGCTTTCACATTTTGAAGATGCTGTTCAGTGAGGTTTTCCCAGGTCCTGGAGGACATCTGGACTTTATGGTCCGCCAGGCACGTCGTGGTTTGCTCTGAAAGCACCACAGATCTCTTGCTGAGGTCTGAGCAAGTCTCCTTGTACTAGTCTGCTGGAGCTGGAGGTGACACCCCCTTCCTTGGGGATGTTCCACTCTTTGATGGCTCCGTGCAGTTCATATCCACACATGGTGTCCTGTTCTGCCTTGGCCACACTGCCTATATCCATTCCGAGACATTTCTGGGACGTCAAAGGACCTCTGACAGCCTCGGCTCTTCTCATAACTTGGCTCTGGTTGGACTCCAGCAGATTTTCTTTAGCTGAGGATGTGGTAGAGGTATCAGAAAGGAGGACAAATCCAGACTGGCACCGACTATTGGAAGTGGCAGATGGAAGTGAAAAAACTCCATAATTCATCTTCCCTGGTGAACTTGTGAACTTCTTTCATGATGCCTGAGGATTCTTCTGGATTTTAATTTTTTTCCCCCTTACTTTTATCACCTTCACTCGGATAATTGCAGAAGTCACCAAAATTCACTAAAAACCGTGTGCTTGATCAACCCAGTCTTTGGAGACTCACCTCAGCCTTCTGCAGGGAACATCCCTCCAGCACTCCCCACAGGTGCTCTGATCCACACATCCCTCTGCCTCCAGTTTGCTGCTTTAATTATCCTCCTGAGATCCATTCGATGGCTGGGAGCTGTGGGAAGGCTCTCCAGAGACAGCAGGAAACCTCTGGCATTCCCAGACAGTATTCCAGATAGGTGAAGTCTGAGGAGGGTTTTCTAACACAGTTCTTTGTTTCTTCTAATGGGGAAGGGTTTTGTGGCACTGCTGGATTACATCTGTGCTCCTTCCCAGGCCATTCCCAGGGCTTTGTCAGGAACAGATTAGATATTAGATCAGGCATTCTGGAGAAACTGTATGAGAACTAAATGCTTTTGATGAGTTTTATGTTCAAAGCAATGCATTCAGGGCAGGGAACGAGCGCTGGCTGCACACTTTGCACAGTTATTACTTTTTATCAGTTCGAGTCACTTATCGCTTAAACGATTTCTTTTATCCTTTCTGGGGTACTCTACTCCTGGCATTTTGCATAGCCGGGTGGGATCGTGTCTCAGGGACAGAAATGCAACTGCTATGGCTTCTCCAGTCTCACCTTGAAGCTGGGGAGACTTTTTCTGGGTAGCCCATCTGGGGAGTCCTGGGTTGCCTTCCCTGGAGATTGGCTGTTTACAGAGCAAGCAAGGTATTTAATTATGTTACTTGCACCCTGGTGGTTTGCTGGGAATTGTAATCAAAGAGGAGGCTTAGTGAAAAGCTTAATACAGCCTATGCAAGTGATTTTTGCCTGAGGGGACAAGGAGAGTTGAAAGGAGCAGCAGTGGTCAGAAAAACAAACATACAACTCAAACTAATGAGACAATTGCCTCTTCCTATGCCAGAGCTCCTGTGGAGACCTCGCTGCTCCCTCACAAGGTCCATGAGACCTTCTCAGGGTGGAAGGTCATTTCCTTCCCCTTCCTGATGAACTTCCAGAGAGGAAAAATGTGGCGAGAATGTACTGCTGTGCTTTTGAGGGATCTGTGCTATTCTGAGCACATCTCCTGGGCTGTTCTCTCATGGCCCTTCTATCCCTGGGATGAGCTGTATCAACTCCTGGTGTTAGGGATGGATGCTGTGTTCCTGTGTGTTTTCCTGTGGGCCTTCCTCAAAATGGGACCACCCGAGGGCAGGTTGGAGGAACCTGGGTTGCTCAGAGATGTCCGGGGATGGAGACATCAGACCACTCACGGAAGAAGGGATTCATCCCACTCTCTGTGCCTGCCTTGAGTGAGACAATCAGAAGACAAAATTGCAGCAGAAGTGCTCTTCCAGCAGTGGGGAAAACCCTTGAGGTGGCAGCAGCCTGGAAAGACTTCCAGGGGGGGACAGGTGACCTGGCGTGTCCCGCACAACGGGAGCTGGACTGGCTTTGGCCACCAGCGGCAGGAGCAGCTGCGTGTGGCAGAGGGCTTTTGGCACAGCAGGGCTCCCCTGATGTGGCTCCTCATTGTTCCACGTGTTTTGGAGCATAAATATGCAACGACCCAAATGCTAATGGATTCCTCCCACTGGCGGCCCTCCCTCCACAATTCCCAGCCCACACGCGCACGGATCGGATCGCCCGGCGCCTCTCTGAGGGGGTAGTCACTGCCCTCTAATCACCCATTTTAATCACTCCAGCCNAGGTCAGCCTTCCCAGGGCATCATTTCCAGTTCCAACCCTGACAAGCACCCGGGCTTCCCTGACACAGGGATGGCTGTGGCAAGCTGTGGGGGTGCTGAGACCACTGTGGGACAGATTTTGTGTGGGATAATCCACATACTGAAGTGAAAACCTGGGATGTCCCATTATTTTTTACACTGAACTGGTGGCTGCTCTTTCAGAACTTGCACCCTGTAAAGAGAAATGTGTTTGAAGCTTGCAGTTCTTCTGCTGAGAGTTGGTGGATCAGGAAGGGTTTGTGTTCCTGGGTAGGTAGCAGGAAGGATTGGGAAATGTATTCTTCACTCTCTGTCCACTCTGTGGATTGCAAATGCAATGATCATTGGTGGAAGAAAGCACTTGTTCTGCCATCATGATGGTTGACTTTACATTTATGGTTTTTTTTTTCCTGAAACAGGAATCCCAAATTCCAGAAGGCATTGACCCACATTCTCAGGCAGGCGCTTGGGTGTGTAAGAAGGTCCCTCCCTTGGGATTTTAGCGTTTAATTTGTCACTTGGACAAGAGGTGGACACGCTGATGGATCTTGTATCCCTGGAATTGGGATTGCTGGTTGGCTGAGAGACACAAGACAGCTACCACATAACCTGGGAGAGGAGCACCTGGGACGAGGAGTGAGGAGAAATGGCAGCAGCCATGGGAAGATGGGGTTGGGATGAAGGCTCACCCTCATCCTCTTGTGTGTCTCATCAGTGATGCTTTTCCCAGCAATGGTAGTTGGATTGCAATGCTACAGGGAGCAAAGAGAGCAGAAAGCAGAAATCTTCCCTGTTTTGGGGGGGGGTTTAAGGTTAGGGCTGAACACTTTAAAAATTCCCACTCTTAAGCAGTTTGCACACTTGTTTCTAAAGGTTTAATAAAGGAGGAGAGGTGTCATCGCTCCTAATTTGTAAATATAGATGTGTGTGTGACCCTGGTCCAGTGAGGAGTGTCCCTGATCATGAGAAAAGGGTTGGAATTAAATTATCTTTGGGGTTCCTTCCAACACAGACTGTTCTGTGATTCTATGTGGACAGTGGTGCTGTGACCTGGAAGTGTCCAAGGCCAGGTTGGACAGGGTTTGGAGCCACCTGGGACAGTGGAAAGTGTCCCAGCCCATGGCAGGGGGTTGGAATGAGATGATCTTTGAGGTCCCTCTCAACACAAACCATTCTGGGACTTTGTGACTTGTCCAGCACATGTTTCAGCAGAATTGGGAATGGAACTGGACCCATCCATCCATTTTTCCACACACACCAGGCAGCCTGGGATCCAAGGTTTATATTTATATTTATTATATATTTGTATTTATATTTATACTGGTCTCCAGCAGGAACTTCAGGTCTCATGCCAAGAAGTGCAGCTCCAGGGCTGCTGAGAGGCCGTGTCCCTGTGCCCTCTGAGGCAGACAAAGTTCTCACTGGTGGCCACAACAGCCTGGCTGCGACAGGAGGGGGGCAGGGAGTGGAGTCAGCCCAGTAATTTGGTGTTATTGGAAATGCTGCTTTTGCAGCCCAGCATTTGGTTTTCATTTGGTGCCTTGCTCAGCTCATTTCTGCTGGCGCTTCACTTCTGATCCAATTGAGTTATCAATGCAGGCAGGGAGAAGGAGGCAAACAAGATTGGTGTCACTTTTTTTTTTTTTGTGGATTGTTTTTTGGTTTTTGTTTCCCTACCTCCCTCTTGCTTCTTTGCTTTCAAAGATCAAAAGAGGACAAAATAAAACTTTCTATATAATGAAATACAGGCAGAGGGAAAAATGGCAGTGCACAAAATTGTTTTCAGTCTTCCTTTAAAGGTTGCTGTTGCTATCTTTGATTTAGGCACCAAGGCTTTAATCAGAGTGTTGGGGGCGACACAAAAATTATTCATCTAACCAAGTTCCCCTCTCACTCTCTTTCTCTCTGTTTTTCTGTCTCTCTTTTTTTATCAATGTGGGTTTAAAAAGATTCTCAAACTACAGTGCTGGCTCAATTTTGTTTTCCCAACTAATAACCCAAAGCAGGATCAGCTATTTTGCAGCTGACAGATCTGTCTCTAAACTAGATTGTCTTTCTTGCTGAGGTCATCCATCATGTATGAAGTAAAAAAAAAAAAAAAAAAAAAGAAAAAAGAAATAAAGGAAAAGATAGAAAGAATAATACAAAAAAAATTCTTTTCCACGGGCTCATCCCTCCCTATAGCAGCAGCGACCTGAGCTCATCCATGCCTTGACAATCCCACTCCCAGCATGGGATAACCAGGACACCACTGCAATAGCAGACATTTTTTGGGGTGGTTTTCCTGCTCCCAGGACAGAGTGGGGGCTCAGTGGGCCAATCTGTTCATGGGATATTTTTTAGGGCATCTCCATGGAGCAACCAGTGCTGCTTGTGCCTCTGTGGGAGAACTGGAACATCCTTGGGCAGTTCTCTTGTCACTCTGCCCCACTTGTGGCACTTGGACCTTGTTGTGGAGAGGCCAAAAAATGTTGGTGGTGAGCACTGATGTGCTTAAACTGCACTGGTGGCATCCAGGGCATGTGGAAAACCCCTCAAAGTACCCTGGGGGGGCCCGAGACCCTGGCTGGGACCCCAGAAAAGCATTGCCTTTGACCTCAGTCCATGGTAAAAACTTCCAACACTCAGAGATGAACTGAAAACAGCAAAGATTTAAAATAAATGGCGGTTTAGTTTGTCACAGGGTAAAAATTTGTAGGTTTGGGTTTTTAGTATGGAATTAGATCAGAGCAAGATGGAGAATTTTGGGCAGTGTCTCATCTTCCTCTTCTTTTTCTGCTCCATCTCCTGCTGTGACGGTGGCACAGAGACATTGGTGGGGTGGATTTGATATAAATTGCGTGTTTAGAATGAGTGACAGTAATTGGCACAAAACTGTAAATATAGCACGTTTTTAGAGTTAATTGGATTAGAAATCTTTAAAAACGACCTTGGACCCTCTGTCCATGTTCCTGGAGCCGCTTTCCTTCAGTGCCCTGAGACTGCTGTGAGGCCTTGAGATCAGAAATAGAATAAACACCTTTGGAGCCCAAGCCACAGGTTCCATCTCATCTTTTAAACCCTGGGACGGGACTCTGAGAGACAGAAAACCCCGAATTAGGGGAATGTTGGGGTGAAAATCTCGTCACTGCACTATGGGCACGTGCTGGAGATGAACATGGAAATTCAGCTGAATACTCCATGTTCTGGATATCCTGTGGACTTTCAGCAGATAGTGGTGTATGGACTTCCTGAGGTGAAGGTTATATCCTGAGCAGTGTTTAATAGCTCTTAATGGACTCATCCTCCTGCCATCATCTGAGTTTTAATTTATTTTTTCTTTAATTCATTCATGTTTTGTTGGCCTGCCTGACATCCTGCCCAGACCAGTTCTGTAATTTAATTACACACTGGATGAAAAAGTGCTTCCCTTCTTTTGTCTTCAACCTGCTGCCTGCTGCTGCCTCTGCCAGATCCCTTTGCTCCTGTGTGCTAGAAAAGGAAAATATGTTTGCTCTTCCCCGTCTCTGATCTGTGATTTCATAGACACCTCATCACTTCTCTCTTCTCCAGGCTAAGAGCTACTGGTCCAATATCTCCTTTTCTGAAGCTGTTTTGTACCTCTGCTTATTTTATGCCCTTCTTCTGCATAAATATAACAAAATAAATGTGAGGCATAAATATAAAAGCACCTGTTTGTGTCAGACCTTCTCTCATGCTGAGTGTAGCAGATCAATTTTGCTTGGTACCAACCTGGAGCAATCTGAGCCGTGTTTCCCCCTCTGAGGGACAGGAATTATCTGCAGGGATACGAGGAGAAGGAAGGGGAGAAAATTAACTAAGAGGTTTTTGAGGAATGGTTTCGAATATCCAGGCAGCAGGGGCTGTAAGAGGGGAGATCATCCTCCTTCGTGGGGTGGGGAGAGTCTGGTCACAGTCTTTAGCCCAAAGCTGTCAGGTCTCTGTGGTGTTTGCTGTGCTTGGTTTCTCCTTTTCTCTAAAACTACCTTACTCCTTGGTTCATTTCTTAGTTAACTCTTCT
>WBMY01012605.1:692434-856417 GCA_013397315.1 Donacobius atricapilla | reverse complement strand
TTTTTTTTTTTTCCTGTAGTCTCTGCCTCTCACCTTCCAGGGTAAGATCCAACCATTTTTGGAAGATCAATGAGAAATTCCAGGAGGGAGAGGAAACCCTCAGAATTTGGTGCTATAAGTGCACCATGAGGGGAAACCAGGACATGGTATATCTAACTGCAGGCCCCCGAAGGGAATATATTTGTTAAACATTATAATTACCCTTCAGTGCTGAACTCCATAGCAGTTGGATCCACAGCAATGCACATTATCATTTCTGAAATGATGCTTTCATTTAGATAAGGCATGCAATTATACATCTTGATTAGGTCACTGTTCCCAGGAGCTCCAGCTTATTTATGATGAGTTGCCCCCTTTTGTAAATCATGTAGTGAGGCTGTGAATAAAGACATATTCCCTCTCTGCTCCCTTACCCCTTCCTTACCTTCCACAGCCACTTTTGCTCTTCTTCCCTCACTGCACACTTTTGTGTGGCAAAACCAAAACCTCAACAATCAGAGAGAGAAAAATGTCATGTACATAGTGGGGGGGACATTGCTAGAAGAAGGCAGATCTGGGAGCTCTGCTCATCCCTTCGCTTCTTTGTGAGACCTGCTGGCTTTTCTAGTGGTGGTATTAAGGCTGGGATCCCCATCCCTGCATTTTAGACCTCTAAAATTGTCACTTTTTTTGGCACAGCAGTCAGCTCAGTGATCAATGGCACCTCCTGAGGGTGCCTTGTCTTAAGCTGTGACCTGGGGATGTGGTTTCCAGCCAAGCTGTGTGTTCTCCAGCGCTCAAATAACTCCCCTGGTGACAGACTCCACACAGGACTCCCCTTCCCTCCTCACTCCACAGTTTCATTGAACCACTGCTGGAAACTCCCCCAGTTCCCACAAGACAAGTGGAAGTGAGGTCTGCTCCTGTTGAGTAATAGGGTCACTTGGGAAGGGTTGATTGGGGCAAGGAAAAGTGGGATGAGAAAGTTCCCAGGGAAGAAAAGTGATGTGGAAAGAACCGAAGAGCAACAGCAGGAAAATTATATTCTTGAGCTGTTTCTGGAGTGCTTCCAAAGAGCACCTCCCTGCTGGAAACTGGAATGGTCTTTCGTTTCTTGAGGCTGTTCTAGTAAATCCAAGTTCAGGAGGAGGATATTGAGGAAGCACAGTCAGGATGCAGCCAGTCTGCTTCTATTATACCATTTTGTATAAATGAGGATCACATACTAGAATCATTTTGGCTGGGGATGAACTTTGAGCCCAACCATTCCCCCAGCACTGGCAAACCCACCACAGAACAATATCCCCAAGTGCCTCATCCAGATGGCTTTTGAAAACTTCCAGGGATGGTGATTCCGCCACTGCCCTGGGCAGCTTGTTCCGATGCCTGACCACTCCTTCAGTGAAGAAATTTTCCCAATATCTAACCTAAAGCTCCCCTGGCCCAGCCTGGGGCCGTTCCCTCTCCTCCTGTCCCTATTCCCTGGGATTAGATCCCAAATCCCCCCCGGCTGTCCCCTCCTGGCAGGGAGTTGTGCAGAGCCACAAGGGCCCCCCTGAGCCCCCTTTTCTCCAGGCTGAGCCCCTTCCCCAGCTCCCTCAGCCCCTCCTGGGGCTCCAGACCCTTCCCAGCTCCATTCCCTGGACCCCCTCCAGCCCCTCCAGGTCTTTCCTGAGTTGAGGAGCTCAGACCTGACCCCAGGATTCCAGGTGGTCCCTCAGCAGTGCCAGCACAGGGCACAGGCACTGCCCTAACCCTGCTGGCCACCCCATTCCTGGTAAAATCCAGGTGCCAGCGGCCTCGTGCCCACCTGGGCACACCTGGGTCTGTCCAGCCTCTGTCACAGCCCCCCCAGGGCCTTTCCCAGCCCCTCTGCCCCAGCCTGGAGCATTCCATGAGGTTGTTGTGACCCAAGGACACAACACTTGGCCTTGCTGAACCTCATCCAACTGTTCCCAGCCCATGGATCCAGCCTGTCCAGATCCCTCTGCAGAGCCTTCCCACCCAACTTGGTGTCCTCCACAAACTGGCTGAGGGTGCCCCCAGTCTCCTCATGAAAATAATCAATAAAATATGAAGGTATTAAAGAGAACTCTTACCCTAAAGTTTTCAATTTGGATCATTGCCAGGGCCCAAACAGAGGCAGTCCAGAGTGTATCTGGGTATAGGAATGAGAAGTGGGATAAATTCACCAGGCTCAGGAAAGAGTGAACAGGACCTGAGCAGTCCTGAAAGGCAAGGGAGTGCCAAGGATAAACCTACATGCTTGGGGGAGAGATGGGCTGTTATTGATAGGATTTCAAACAGCTCTCAGTTGCCTTAACTGTTTCCATCTGCCACCTTCCAAAGCTGCCTTGGGGCCAAAGTGGAAGTCCTATGAAAGACCCATCCCAGATGACCCAGAGGCTCTTTCCTAGCTGGCTCCTCTGCATCCACAGTTCCTAAAAGAAAACAGCACATCTTAAGCAGATTAATGTAATCTTGATCTTCCTCTCTTGCAGATCTCTGATCCTTTCTCCCCCTCTGTGCATCCCAGCAGCTCGTAATCACCTTTTGGGATATTAAAGAGGTGTTTTCACTTGGTGAACTTGGGCAACCGCTTTCTCTCTCCCAATTTTTAGAAGCAGAACCAGGGAGAGGAGAGGTGCTGTCAAATGGGACAGTGTTTCCCGTTTGCAAATATTTATTTACAATAATTATCCCTTTTTTGATATTAAAAGAGCCAATCACATGTGAAAAGCAAACTGTCTTATCGCTCTTTTTAAATAATATGTTTAGAAAGTTTGACCGAGCATGAAAGTTCATCCTTCAATATTGCTACTTATAATCCAACAAGAAATGTTTACTGTGTTATAATTGGCATCATTAAGCTTAGGTGACGTTATTAATACTAATTAATACTAATTAAACTGCTGTAAACCTAGTTTGCAGTTACATAAACACATCATCTCCTGAACCGCCTGCCTACATGTTTTGGCATTGGAGGGGGGGGGGCTGGATAAAAGCAAATTCAAATGCAAATTATATGAACATACTTTAATCAGAGGATCAGAGAAATCAGACACAGGGAAGGCTTATTAGGTCTGCTCGGTTCTCCAGAGGTAGGGCCGAGATTGTCTCCCCACGGAGACTCCCAGGAGCTTTGGGCAGTCTTAACTCTAAATGCCCCAAGCAATGGGACTTCTCCTGGGTCTCAGGAGGGAGCTGCCTGCAGACTGACAGAAATGGGACTCGATATCCAGCCTCTGTTTTCCTGCTGAGGCAGAATTCAGCTCCAAAACGGAGAAAATCCATTCTCCTCTCTTGAGGAAGGTCTTGAGATCCTATCCAAGGGCAGAGGAGAAGAGAAAGGCATTTGTAAGGCATCTCTAAAGCTGTCTGTTTGTGCAGCAGAGCTGGAAAATTATCTCCCCCTCTTGGTTTGGCTTTCTGGCAGCACTGGGCCAGTCCTGGCACTGCTGGCAAGAATTGGCCATAGGCAGCAGCAGAGCACCCAAAAGCTCAAATGTCTGACCCAGTTTCTCAACAACTGGGAAATCCATCTTCTGTCTAGAATTTCCCTGACTTTGGCTACTTCAGGAATATCATGAGGGCAGCATTTTCCCTGATCCTTTGGTATTTGGGTCCCATCTGGAGCCAGAAATTGCAGAATCATGTGAAGCATTAAAAATAGGAATGCCCTGAGGAGGCAGCTCCTGCTTGCTCCAAGTTCCTGCTCTCTCCTCCTGTTCAATCACCTGTTTCTCTCTGGACCAAAAGGGTGTGGTAGCATCTAGGGCAGAGACCAGAGCAGCCCTGTCAGGATGGTGTTTTTCCAAAGCAGCCCATGTCAGAGGCATTTATTTCAGAAACTTCTAAAAAGCGTTGCAGGTCCATTCCTTGGCCAGTCTGTGGCTCATCTGAGGAGTTCCACAGATCACCAAAACCTCCCAAACAAGTTTTTTTCCAGTCCAAACTAAAGGGAAAAGGTCCCTACAACCACTGAGAAGATTCTCCCCAAAGCAAGGGCACTTTTTTCACGGTGTCTGCGCTACAGACACTGCTTTGTTGGTCGCAGGTGAGGTAAATGAATAGTACAGGTTGCTCAGGGAGACTTTTAGGTCTCAAGTTCTCAGCTACGACTCTCAGCCAGCAAATCCGTCTTTATTCCTGACGTTCAGTAGCAGGTTGGGGTTCCCAGCTTTGTTTTTCCCTCCTCTGGCTCCCCATGGCTCTGCCCAGTGAAGTTATCTGGGCTTTTCTAATGGATGTGGTTAAAGCCAAGCACAAAGATTGAGATCTCAGTGTAGTCAAAGATTTTTTTGTCCAGCTCCAGTTACTCTCACGTAGCTTTTGCTAACCACTGAGTCGTCCCTGAGTGGCAGGTCAGTCCCACACACTTCAGACTGGGCTGGGTGAGTGTCAGGGAGCCAGGACAGCACAGATAAAACCATGTCCATTGAGGCTACTGGCAAGGGATGTGACAGCAAAAGGTTTGCAGCTGCTTGGAAGAAACAGAGCATTGCTGGGCTGTGTTGCCACCCTGGATCCATCAGCCCCATTTGGCCTGTCTGAGCTCCCTAGATACATCTTGAAGCAATCCCCAGGCTGTTAGAAAAGGAATCAGGTTTGTTTCATCAGATGAACACTGTAATCTTCTTGGGCAGCTCGATGTTTGTGCTAATGGGCTGCAGCTGCAGAGCTGTGACATGTCAGATCTCACCACACACACCCCCTATGCGTGGACAAATGCACCCAACATCTGGAACATGAAATAACAAAATTTCTCCTCAAATCCACTTCACAAAAATGTCCATACCCACCTGGGAGCATCCTTTGAAATTTCTTTGAAGAGTAGGACCAAACTCATTCCTTTTTCTTAATATTCCCCTAATGATGAACATGTTTGTCTAGGGATTATGGACTGGGAAGTTCAGAAGGCAAGCTTTGGCAGCAGCCCCCAAAACTTAAGAGGTCGTGAGTTGGGAGAGGAAAGACTCTAAAGCTTCTCTAGAAACTCCATGGCCTGGGAAGGATGGATCTTGAAGCATCCTGTCAGGAAAACCTTAAGTTCGGCTGAACCTGGACTTAAACTGCTTTCCCCTTGCAGGATCTACTTTATGGGAACCCCATCCCTGACACATACAGATGTGGAGTGGTTGGTGTTGTAAAAAAAGGGTTGTTTTTGTTTAACAGAACTGTCACAAGATGTCACCAGGATGTGGATAAGCTCCTAACATCAAGTACTGATGTAGAAAGTGGAATTTTCATGGTGGAAGGTTCCTCTATGTCTCTGAGGCTTCAGAAGGGATCAGATGCCTTTTGGTAGAGCCAGTTTTGGCCCATTTAGGTGTCAAATAAGGGACATCTCTCACGGTGCAGGATGAATGATCACTCAGCCTCTGCTCCTGTTAAACCTGAGGTGCTCCACTCAGTATTTAAGTGAGTTTTATTATCTCCTTCCCAAGTTTTCACATTCCTTCCCATATTTCACGCTGGGTGGGTGACTCAGGAGCAGACAGAAAATAAAAATTCCCGATTTCTGCAACAGCTTCTTCAGAGGAGAGCGGCCTGGGGACTGGTGAGTGTAAAACCCACCACGTTTCACATGCCAGGAGTGTCAGACCTGTCTGTGCACGTCCCAGGGCTGGTCTCAGTGTTTTTGGGAGGAGGAGGAGGGACGTGTCACCGAGAGCCCCTGACCTCCAAGCTCCTGAGACCCTCCCGTGTCTAATCAGGGGACACATGAAACAAGGCAGGTCATGGCAGTGACTCCTGACTCACACTCCCAGCACGGGGGGACCAGCGGGGTCATGTTTTCATTACTGCCCGTGGCTCTGATGCTCTCAGCTCTTTGGAGGTTAAGTCAAGGTCTTGGCTTTGAGATTTTTTTGTTATTATAACCTTTCATGGGCAAGCACTTCATGTGAAGTCTGGCAGGCAGGCTATGGCCAAGAAAATGCCATTTCTGCCCGAGCTGCCAGAGAACCAGAGCTCTGGCCGTGGCAGCCAGGCTTTGGCTAGCAAACAGTGGTGAGTGTTGGGTTTTGGCAGCCAGCTTGCTTATCAAATTGATATAGGAGCCTATAAGCAATTGCATCTGGATTTCAATGGGTTACCCAGCCTGCTCGGCTGCTTGGGATCCAAGCCAAGGGAAAGTAGAGGAGTTGTGAGGAGAATACCCAATTTCCCTCTGCGAGGACTGATTTTTGTTTAATGCAGCCTCCTCGCCCTTAAATCCAATTAAAGGCCTATATTATGTCAGTGGAAATTTATGCCAATCCTAATATAGTCTAATAAGCCTTAAAATAGCACTTTGCTAGTGAAAAGTCCTGTGGTTTAATTTGATCCTGAGCCTAATAACAGGCTTAATATGAGGGAATTGGCCCCTTTTTCTTTTCTAACGGGGCTCCTCATGCCTGCTCCCTTTTTAGGAACGAAAAGGTTCTCTCCAAAGCAGGGACAGGAGACAGCTCACCTCAGCAGGTTGCCTCTTTTCCACTTGCTTCATTTGCTGGCTGTGGGAAGTCTCTCTAAAGGCATCCCAGGTTGGAATTTATAATGAAAAGCAGTGAATATCAGCCTGCAAAGGCTCTGGTTTCACCTCCAGGTTTTCTGTGCCTTACTTTTCTTAGGCACTGTGGTCAAAATCATTACCTCGACCTTCACTCGGTCCCAGCTCAGGATCTGACCTTCAGAACAAGTTTTTTCGAGTGCCTTTCACTGACAGCTTCAGAGACACAGCCCTTCCTATCCATCCATGCCCCTAAAACTTGCCCTGACCCCTTTCCCTTTCAGGGTTGCTGTTGCTGAACCTCCCTGTGCCCTCCCTCTATGCCAACATTGCAAGGTCCATTAGCAGCCCGTGGTGCCCTCTTCCCTGGCTTACTTGGGAGATGTTCATTCCTTTCCATAAATTCAGGATATTTCAGAAAACTTCTCTTCAACAGCCTCGTTATTGTCCCATAGCTTGTTCTCTGGGATAAACTACATAAATCCCTGATTCCTTTAGGCTTGTTAGATCACAGCCTCCAGCATTAACACTTCAGAGCATCACAGAATTATAGAATATCACAAGTAGGAAAGGACCATAAAGATGGAGTCCAATTTCCTCCTCGTCACAGATCTACCTGAAATTAAACCAACATTGTCCAAATGCTCCTTGAAATCTGACAGGTTTGGTGAGACTTCCTTTCCCTGGGGAGGGAAAAAAGAAGTCTTTATCTCAGGAGATAAAGACTGCAATGTTTAGGCAATGGTAATTCTTGGGATGCTTTGAAGGAGCTTGTTTGGGTGGGAATCTGATCTTTTCAAGATGCTGATTAGAATCAGAGAATCACAGGATGCTTTGGGTTGGAAGGGACCTCCAAGATCATCCAGTGCCATGGGCAGGGACACCTTCCACTACCCCAGATTGCTCCAAGCCCCATCCAGCCTGGCCTTGGACATTTCCAGAGATCCAGGGGCAGCCACAGCTTCTCTGGGCACCCTGTGCCAGGGCCTCCCCAGTCTCCCAGCAGAGAAATATTTTGTAATATTTAATCTATAATCGCTTGGACCTGCTTCTGGCTGCTGAACTCTTTTGCTCAGCCCATCTGCTCTGAGGTACCGTTTGATTTGGAGGGGGGCTGTCAGCTCCAGCCTCACACCCTGCTCCCTTCCCCTGGCTGTCCTGGGCTGCTGCTCAGCTTTCCTGCACACAGTTACCCAGCTGCTGCTCTGCAACCCGCAGATGACTGAATTTCGGGGGTGGTGGGCGGGGTGATTTTGATATAGCACTTACTAAAATGCGTGGAGATAAAAGCCTCGGCAGAAACATAAAAGGCCCTTTGTACTCGCAAGTTGTTACTGTTATTTTTCGATTAAGAACAATAGTAAACAGAGGCCTGCAAAGCTGCCTTCAGGAAAAAAAAAAATAAAGGGGAAAAAAGGAATGATTTGATCTTAAAATAAGAGAAAGCACTCTTTTTTGGAGCACCTAGTAGATTTAGGTGCCTAAGCCCCTTTGAGTCACGCGGTCTGACACCCCAGCTGGCACAGCTCCTCTCTCCTGCCTGAACCAAAGGCCATAAACCCTCCCTATCGGGCCCAATTCATCTCTGAGTTACTCTCCTGGCATCAAACAGATTTATGCTGGTAGGAAATTTGGCCCAGAGCCCTGATGAGCAGCGCCGTGGCTCGGCAGTCCCAGGTGGCAGTTTTGTGTCTCCGGGACCTCTTATTCCTCCTCTCCTTTGTACGGATGGCGACTTCACGCTGCCACTTCTTTATCCCCGTCCCTGCCCAGCCCAGCCCTGTCCCCCCATCTACCTAGGGGCAGGCTGGTGGGTTAAGGGAGCTTTGTTAATGCCCTAATCCTCACGTGCGCTCAGCCTGACAAAGCTGGACCCGTAATGTCCCGTGTCCAATCGATTGCCGCACTTGCTCCGGTGCTCGGCAGCTTCTCCAGCCAGGGCCAGATTGCTCTGGCAAGCTCATCCATCCTTCAGGGATGGGGGCAGAAGGCAGAGGGGTGGGGGATGGATGCCTTGGGTTGGGTGTTTGGGGATTGAGGGGGGAGGGAGAGCTGGCAGGCAGTGAGGAAAGGAAAGGTTTGGGGTAGTGCAGGGGCTGGTGACAGGCACGGAGTTGTCGTCTTCTTCATCCCAAAGCCTTACCTGCTGATGGTGACCCCAAGCCAGGTCTCACGGAACGTGTGGGATTTAATTGCACCACTCCTCATGGCCACTGAATGCTCAGCTGATCCCTCCTCCTCATCCATGTCCCTGAATTCACTCTGACCCCCCAAACTCTGGTGCATCCTCAGCGACCAAAGACACGGAAAAATGAAAAATAATCTGCCGAGGTTTGTACTTCCCATCTCTGCCCCAAAGTCTGCAGTTTCAATTCCTTGCCTAATCCTTCCTATAGCTCAGGACAGGCAAGTCACCAAAATTTCTTGGGCCTAAAAGTGTCTTTATATGTGAAATGGAGAAGTAGAAGTTCTCTGATCCAGGGGACTGGGTCTGCATTAGAAAGTGTTGTATTTATTTCTAATCCTAGAAGCATTTAAATGCTAGATATAAAAATGTATATATATATATTTATATTTATGCATAGTGAAGCTGTTTAGGATTCTTTTCAGGGTTTTTATGGCTCCTTCTGTGCTCTGCACATTTAAGCCCAGAGTGACTCAGTCATCCAGTTTCATAGAGGACAAGAATCCTTGTCCCAATAAATTGCTTTACAAACTTCTTGAAAGGTTCCTAAACTTTCTTAAATGTCTCTAGCTTATTGAGGTGAGATAGAAGAATGGGAGAAGCAAGAGGGAAATGGATTTATTTCCAAAGGCTGTGCACTGAGAGCCTCACGTGTCAGAAAATTGTACTCCTGTCCTTGTTGTTAAAGCTTTGTGCAGCACCACAACTTGTGTTGGTGTGTCCTGTGCCCCTTCCCTGCACTGCTCTGTTCAGGAGTGGGCTTTGGGGTGCTCTTCCATGGGAAAAGGTAACATGATCTGGGAAATTTCCACTCCTTGGCTTTCCCCAGCCCTGGTGCTGGGTATTTCCTCTCTCCCTTATTCACCTGTGTTCCCCCAAGGCTCATGAATGCAGCCTAGCAGCAAAGACTGACCTGCCTGTGGTTCCAAAAGAGTTGGAGAGGGACTTTGGACAAGGGTCTGGAGAGGGAGGACAGGAGGGAATAGCTTCAAACTGACAGAGAGCAGGGCTAGATTGGATGTTGAGAGACAATATTCTGGTTGATAGGAAGATGTTCAAAGCCATGGTTGCCTCCATGAACCTTTCATGGAGTGACCCAGCAGCACTGAAAGGCAGTGGCCATCTGGGGCCATCTGCTCTGCAACCCCAAAGGTTCTGAAATCATGAGTCAGGCACTGGGAGCCATCAGATTAAAAACTGTCATAAATTTGAACTTTTTTGATTGTCTTATAGTTTCTCTGTTTTTGTGGCTGATTTCCAGCCTCCTTTCTTTATCTTGCTTTCTCCTTGTAATATGGAACCCCTTGAGGGAGCATTTTCTGTTTGGTGGTGTACATAGAATGGGTGGCTGCTTCAAGACTGGCTCTCCTCAGTTTGAGGTAGGTGAGGACATATTTTCAGGCTTTACCCACCCAAGAACTCAGAATTTCCTTTTACACAAGGAAGTCAACACTGGGATTCCAAATGAAACACTTGAATCCAGAAGCTGGAGAATCCAGAAGCCTGGAAATGTTTGAGTCAGGATGGATGGGGCTCTGAGCAACCTGCTCTAGTTGAAGGCATCCCTGCTGATAGAAGGGGGGTTGGACAAGATGACCTTTAAATGTCCCTTCCAACCCAAACGGGTCAGCCATCCCACAAACTCCGAATAAACTCTGAGCTGCCATGAAAACCTCCCTGGAATCAGGAGAGCAGACAAGTTCATGCTAGACAGTGCCTTGGACAAAGCCAAATTTGCTGGAAGGCTCCAGGTCAATCCCTGCTCCGTGATGGTTTAGTTTCCATAGAGACAACCAGGTCTCACTTCATCCCCCAGCACTGTTGCTATTCACCGGCGACCCCTCCGGATTAAAGTTGGAGTGTTTTGGATCATTCTCTTTATTTTGTCAGTGTTGTAGCACACCGCCTAATCCTGGCTGTACCTCTCAGGAAGAGAAAAAAATAAAAAGAAAGAGACAAAAAAAAAAAGCCAACCTCCTTCCCCACCATTTGTTGTAGAGGCCAATTATCCGAAGGGGTGACAAGTAGAAAAATGAATTATCCGGAGCTTTGTAATGTCAGCGTTATTTATCGTGTCTAACTTTGCCCAGCTCAGCTGCGGATCAGCAAAGAAGTGCTTTTATTCTTCCCTCTTCTCTTTGATGCTGTTTTTACTTTTCCTCCCTTCCTTGGCCTTCTGTAGGTCCTTTGCTCCGCCACACCATTGTTACGGAATCTTTTTCTCCTTCTCCAGGCCAGGTGGGTTTCCCAGATGAGATGAGGGGCTGGGGAAGAGATGCCCTGCAGGAGGTGAAGGAGGGGAGATCTCCCAGCTCTCATCTTCCCCATCCTTCCCCCCTGCCCCTGTGATAATCAAACCACTCCGTTGGGTTTGTTTCCTTTGATATCTAACTCACACAAAAAGTAGGTGCTGAGACTGGAACCGGCCTCTGTTACCCCTTTTTTCCCCCCTCTCTGCCTTTTCTCGTGCATACTCTGCTGAGTCTACGCCCTCTTCCACCTGCTGCAGTAAAGACTTTCAAAAGGGAAAATGGCACTTGCTGGCAGGAGGCAGGAAAACAAGGGACTTTCAACCGGGATCCAGCCTGAAAGCAATGCCCTGGCAAGAAGCCCACAAACACTTCAGATGTGAAGCACCGAGTCACAGAGCAAAGAGGCAAAAAATGCATCCTTGTGAAGCCATAGTGAGGCTGCACCTGCTCGAAACGGCTGTAGCCAGTACACTGTGACACTTCAAGGCTGCCAGGGAATGAGATACTGGAATAAGATACCCCCGGCAGGGTGTAAAAGTAGCCAAATCTTGCACTGAGGCAGCCGGAGTGCTGCTTGACGTAGGGAGCAAGCCTGGAGGATAGTATGTGTGTATCCAAATGACAGATGATGGGGAAAGAAATAAATTATCTTGCAGTGTGTCTGTCCCTGTATGAGTGTTGCTGGCTCCCCTGTATGGATTTTGAGACCATCTTCACTGTGAATTTCTCCTTCCAACACCCACAGCCTGCAGATCCTACAAATGCATTAATAAATCAATCAGGTTATTGGCTCCAGAGGTCATGGCTGGGTTTGCTGGTTCAGCTGGACTGGTTTTTGCTGTTTGGAATCCAATTGTTTCCTCTCTGAAGGTATCTTGGTGGGGTAGGCCAGCCCAGATCCGACAGCACGTCATGAATTCTGAAGGAGTGGGCAGCTGCATCAGTGTGGCATGCAGGCTGTCAACTGGCAGTAAATCTGCTTCAAGCTCTTTTGTTGTGCCAAGCAATTGCTGAATAACTTCTCTGAATTACTTCCAGTCGATATCTTCTATATGAAAAGCTCACAGAAAGCTTATTATGTTCAAAATTCGGCAGATACGGATTCTCACACGCTAAACATCCATTAGCAACTGGATAAAGGCAACTCTTAGGATCACATTTCTGTAGGGGTAGCTTTTCGCAGGCGTGCAGGTGAAGTTGGCTTTGTGTGAAGCATCTCGGCTGCATTCTCATGCAAGTGAAAATAAATTCTTAATAAAATCTGGTGGCTGACACCGGGCATGAGATGAGCAGGGCAGCAGGCAAAGCCAAAACATGTTGTTGAATAATCCTGAAGAAGGGGGAAATTTAGTTTGTTTGTAGGTGATTTCTAGCTCCATGCTTCAAGGGTTAATTTTGGAGAGATGAGATCTTTGAATGGTGAGGAGAGCATCTCTATCCTTGCTGCCTGGGCATGCTCTCAGTGAACTCCTTGCCACAAGGCTGCTGAGTGGGCATTGCAGTGGATTTTTTTTTGTTTTAATTGTGAGGTTGTTGTTAACATGCTGGGTAAAATGTCATGGCAGGATTTTCAAGAGTGGCCAGCACAAGGCTGACTCTTCTCTAATTAGAGATCCTGGGATACTGGGGAATCAGCAGAGATGATCTCTCCCAAAATGACCCTTTCCAAAGCAGCTGCCCACAGTCAGATTCTTGTTTGAAAAGGAACAAGAGGCTGTACAGCTGGATCCCATGAAGGTGAAATTATCTCCCATTGTCCAGGTGCTAGAAATGACTTTAAAAAACCCAGTTAAGTCAATGCATCAATTACTCTGTGGTTACAGTCTCCAGAAGGTAGCTCAGATCTCAGTTTCCCTGGGAAGGGATCTGTCTTTTTCCTGGTGACTGAACAGGAAGCCTGAGATGACAATTCGCAGCTCAACATAGTGGCTAACTAAAGCTCAGTGGGGTAAAGCCAGTCTCAGCCCTGGTTTTGACCTAATTTTTCTATGCTAGGATCACTTCTTGTGAAAGGAGTTGTCAGATCTCAGAAAGAAAAAGTAAAGTGGAATG
This sequence comes from Donacobius atricapilla, assembly GCA_013397315.1. NCBI lineage: Eukaryota > Metazoa > Chordata > Aves > Passeriformes > Mimidae > Donacobius > Donacobius atricapilla. The sequence goes on along the minus strand of WBMY01012605.1, from coordinate 843,456 downwards.
TTGGAAAGTGTAGAAAAGTAAAAACGAATAATTTAAACAGCTTTTAGGGCCTTATTTGAACCAACTTGTGTTTGAAACAAAAAAAGTCTCTGTTAGACTTGATATTGACTATGACGGATTCAAAGGAGAGCCCCAAAATCTGCAGTCTTTCAGTTTTGAGGAGCTTTCAATGATGAACCAGATCGTTTGGCCACTGCGGAGTTGGTGTTCTGCACCAAAATTCACCATCCAAAGTGCCACACATCTGCCACTGTGTGTGATCTGAACTTCTCAGTTAGTCCCTACCATTTTCTTCTGAGAAGAGAAACCTTGAGATGACTTCAGGCTGAGTCACAGCTGAAGAAGACCCTGGGATCAGCTCAGTTGGTTGGAGGATGGTGCTAATAATGCCAAAATTGAAGGTTTGATCCCCATACAGGTTCCTTTAGGAGCTGGACTCGATGATCCTTGTGGGTCCCTTCCAGCTCAGAATATTCAGTGATCCTGTGTGATTGCTGTGGTGAAAAGCTTGATTTGGCTACAGTGAAGGAGGAGATCTCCTCCACCTGGGCTGGTGGCTTGAGTACGTGTGCAGGGACTCAGGTCTGTGCCCTGAAGGTTGGTCCAACCAGCCTTGGTGACCAATTGCTTTGACCTCTTCCAGCCAGACAAAGGTTCCCACCTTTTGCCATCTTTTGCAGGCACCTCTGGTTTCACACTCTCCATGCTCCAGGCCAACTGGATATCAGTCTGCTACAAACTGGAAGCCACAGAGTGGTGCTGGTTTCATTTTCATCCCGTGGCTGTCAACGCCACTGGGATCCCAAAGCACGGACAGCAGGGAATGGGACGGGGCTGGTGTGATATCTTAAATCCCTCTGTTTGTGTTTCTGTGCCCATGTGTTCATTCATCTGGGACAGCAATCTGAACTGAACCCACATTAACCCCTGCCCAGTGACCATGGATAACATGGGAAGGATGTACCTGCACCTCTGCTTGCCATAACCTCTCGTGTCACCGATTTGGCTTCGTTGCCACAGGGGTGTCAGGGAAAGAAATGAGTTGTGATTCAGGCCAGGCATATTTGGTATCATCCAGGCTTTTTGCCAGCAGGGCTGTTCTTCCCTCTGCATTCAGCAGCTCAAGCGATTTGGCCAGCAGAGCGTCCAAAATTCCAGCGTCACCTGAAGGACTTTATCCACCTCTCTTCCCACCTCTTCCCACTCCCCTGTCCTTTCATCCTCCTTGGTGCTGGCAGAGCGGGAGTGCAGGCTGCCATGTGGGCAGTGATCTCATGTCCAGGGGAATTAAAAGGATCTCAGAATGTGGGATGCTCCCTGGTGCTCCCAGCCTTGACTCCCCACTGTTCGGGGCCCGGAGGTGCCGTTCCTTGCAGGCAAAGGATCAGAAATCATCGTGTTCCCTGTCAGCGAGCTGTCACCAGGGTCCTGGCTGCAGCAGGGCACAGGGGCAGGATGCGGTTTATTTGCTCACTGCTGAGGGTTCATTAGCTCCAGCTCTATTTCTGGAAGTTTCCGGGATCCCAGGGGATGCCAGTCTGGCCCAGCAGCTGACACAATGCCCTGGGCACCCCTGAGTGCTAGAGGAGGAAAGCAGAGAGATGAAGGAGCTGGAAGCACCCACGGGAAAGGACATTGCTCCAGTTTCCACAGCAGGCATGCCAGTGAGAGCTGGAGCTCCTTGCCCAAAGCAAATGCCTGCATTTATCATCGTCAGGGTTATTTGTTGGCCACCCAGGCTCTTCTGAGAGCGAGAGGTTGTCCCATCTCTACTTTTCAGCTGCCACCGCCTCTGGAGAGCAGGGCTGCCCAAGCCCGTAGGGAGGCCATGCTCCATTGCTTGTTGAACAGCAGCTCCACATTTCCATCGGCTGCATTCCTCTGATATCCCTAAAAATGCCTCTCCTGAGCCTCACCTGTTTGCATCACCAGACTGGAGATAGACCAAGCTCTTGGGACCTGCTCTGGTTTGGGAGAAACAGATCTCACATCGTTCTTTACATCTCCCCATGCCTGCACATGGAGAAGTGTGTTTAACATATTTTGTTTGCTTGCTGCAGGTTGAAATACGCCTGTTCTTCCTGACATTTTGATCTCCACAACTCCCTGATGTTGCAGACAGCTGGGGGTTGGTCTTGTTTCCCAGGTAACAAGTGATAGGACAGGAGGAAATGGCTTCATTGAGCCAGGTGAGGTTTAGATTAGATATTAGGAAAAAAATTCTTCATGGAAAAGATTATTAAACATAGGAGCAGGTTGCCCAAGGAAGTGGTAAAACCACTGCCCCTGGAAATGTCCCAAAAATGTGTAGATGTGGTGCTTAGGGACACATTTTAGTGCTGAAGATGGCGATGCCAGATTGATGGTTGAACTCAGTGATCTTTTCCAGCTTTCAGGATTGATTCTATTCTTTGATGGTGTTTCTGTGGTTGTATCAGGCTTGGTTTGAAGCAGTGGCTTTGTTTGCATATTTACTTTCCCCACATTCACTGCCCATTTAGGCACCCTGGGAACATCTGTGAGAATTTCAGAGGCTGAATAAACTTTCAATTGCTGTTGTGTCTCATCCCAGAATTAGCTGCTTTTCTTCAGTGGATTACGTGGTTTTCTATACTTTCTAATTTATAGCAACCTTGATATTCTCAGATATGTGCTGGGTTCTCCCCCCAGTCATCCCTGCTGTAAATTGGATGTGAACTTGGCACACAAGAGGAGCTGTCCCCATATTGACTGAACATTTTACGTGGGCAGGTAGTGACAGAACAAGGGTTAAGTGTTTTAAACTAGGAGAGGAGAGATTCAGATTGGATATTAACTAAAAATACTTGTGAGGGTGGGGAGGCCCTGGCACAGGTTGCCAGAGAAACTGTGTCTGCCCCTGGATCCCTGGAAGTGTCCAAGGCCAGGCTGGACAGGGCTAGGAGCAACCTGGAATAGTGGAAGGTGTCCCTGTCCATGGCAGGAGGTGGGACTGGATGATCTTTAAGATCCCTTCCAACCCAAACCATTCTCTGATTTTAAGAACTTTCCCATCTACCTGTCTTTCTATGGTGCTCCAAGAGGAGGAAATAACTCTGATTATGCTGTTTAAAATCACAATGTGCCCACCTGAAGTATACTGTTGCATACTGGATGTTCACTGTCTGTAAATCCCCTGGAGGTATTTGGGATGGAAGTTCCTTTAACAAAATAATCTGTGCTCTATTAAGTTCTGTGTGTAAACAGGTGCATAAGGTTTGGCTTTCTAGAAATAAACTCAGAGGCAGCAATTTTGGGTGTGTTGTGTACTAGGGCAGCAAGGTGCAAGGGAAATGTGAGACCGGAGCCTCGAGGAGTTAAATGAACACTTTGGAGCTTAAGAACCTCCTGATGCTTCATGGGAAAATGGGAAAATATTCTATTTAGAGATTGTACTGCTCACACATCAGATGTTTTCTCTAGTTCTCTCTCTCTCTCTCCGTGTAATTTTTTTTTTTTTCTTCTTCTTTTTAAAATTATCATCGGGGGCAATTTGCATGAGAGGGATCTTTGTCTGTGAAGTGCCCATCTGCTGTGCAGCCCCACCTCCTCTGAAGACACAGCCATCTGCTTTTGACATCACAGCCACGCGGGGCTGCGGCCCAGGGAGCCACCGACACCTGAGTGACACCTTGCCTCGATGTCACCCTGCTATCTGAAAGGATTCCTAGGTGCTTTCCCTGCCTTTTGCCCTCCAGACAGGGATGAGCTGGCTCAGGATGCTCTAGGCTGGTTGAGTGGGAGGTGCAGACGACCGGAATCACGAGCAGTTTTGAGCAGGGACTGTGATTTTTGATTTGCCTTTGTGTGACACGTCATGTGAAGGAGAAGTCCCCTTGTCGCTGCCTCCTGGGAATTGAATAATAATAATTATGAGGCTGATGATCACTCTTGTGAAGCAGTGTTTGATTAGCTTCACTTGCATCTGCTTGAGACACTTCTAATTACACAGCAGTGTCCTGGTGTCATTCATCCTCCAAACTAAAACTGATTTGCCCTTCAGAGCTCGTCCCACCCCAGTTGGGGATGCTCAAAACCAGGCTGAGAAGGGAAGATATCCACTACAGACCTCGCTCTTTGACTGTTTTACTTGCTCAGAGTTTAGGTACTACAAGGATAAGCACAACATATCTGGAAAAAAAAAGTGTATCCAACAGCCCAGATGGTCACAGCTTGGTGAAAACAGTGCCACCTTCCAAAATGCCAGCACTTGTCTCGCTGTGTGTCCTCGGGTGGGTAACAGCACGAGCTGTCACAATTGCTGCACATTGCAGGAATTGCTGTGGTGAATTAAGAGAGTTGCCTTCAGGTTAAAGCTTTGCTGCATCTGGATTTCTGGGCATATATATTAATTTTCTTACGTAGAGTCCTTGTTCAGGTGGTGTTTGAGGTTTGAGGTTTTCATGTGTGGTGGGTTTTGTTTTGTTTTGTTTTGTTTTGTTTTGTTTTGTTTTGTTTTTTTCCCTCCATATAACTCTGCACTGGGTTTCTCTCCTTTGGGAAGGAGCAGAACCACTGCAAAGCCTCTCTGGTCTGGCTGCCATCCACCTAGAAACCCTGAGCACCTCCCAGGCACGTGTAAGGATCAGCTGTAAATCCAACACGTCCGGGAAGGGCTGTGCTCTGCACAACCCCCGTTGGAGCAGGCTGGGAGATCCCACTTCATTTCATAGAGGGTGGAAGTGCTGCTGCAAGCTCTTTTTCCTGGTATTTTAATCACCAAAAAGTGCAGAGTGATGCTAACTGAAAACTTGTATCAACTTCAAGGCGATTTTCTTTTTTTCCTTTCTTTTTTTTTTTTCAATGAAAGCAATCTGTAAGCAAGCCTTGGATAGGAATTTGGAAAATGTTGTGGGTTTAGGGTTTTGAAATGAAACTTGTGAATTACTCCTCTGGGAACCAAGCTTATCTCCAAAATTCACTGAAACAAAACAGCCAACTGTAATTTTATTGATTAACATCAGCATGGTGGTGACACTGATTTTGATGATAATAATAAAAGACTAAGAACAGAAGAGGGGAAAAATATGTTTTGTTTCAGGTCAAGCAAGTTGTTTTGTTTTACCTGACCCATTTCCCCTCACTAATCTGTCATTTAAGTAAGAAAAGTGCAGGAGACAAGTGGTGTGGATTAACGCTGACCAAAATTAAGAGCAACAAGAGACGTTTTCCTTGGCTTGTAAGCAGGATTTTTGATCCTGGGAATGACCATGGCATTAAATGTGTGCACAGCCACTCCTGACCACACTTCATCAAGGCAGGGAGGTTAAATCCTGGAGTGAACTGCTTCTGAGCAGGTTCCCAGCCTCTCCTGCTTTGCATGGGAAATACCGATGCACGACCCTAAATTCCTCTTGAATCCAGACCTATTCCTCCCCCTTCTGCCACGGCCGGGGGGAATTGAAAGGACCAGCAGGGCAAGTTGCTCCCCAAAGTTCTCCTTGCCCATCAGCAGGCCCGTAAATCTCATTGCAGAGCTGCTGCTGCGCCAGGTGCACAGATTATTCGAATATTGCCACCATCCCTTGCCAGGAGAGGATCGTGCTGGATGATAACACCCCTCTAAGCCACTGACTGGAGGTGGCTTCTCACTGCGGTTTGAATACAGCTTCTCCCTCTGATCCTGTCTCCATCAGCGCCGGCACCACTCTGAGCCACGGCAAACTCTTAATCCTTTGCAAGCATCTGTCAAATTCTTTTCCCACCCGGGACACCCCTCTTCTGGTGAGCGCTGAATTCCGCGGGAGATGAAAGCCAGCAGCACCTTGCGGGATCAAACGCGCCTTCGCGAGCTGCGCAGGAGGCACACGGCCGCTTTGAAGGCTCCGTGGGGAGCGGGGAGAAAATCCTTTCCTTCCCAAATCTTGTCTTGGAGAGGGCATCCCGGTGATGGAACTAATCCACCAGCAGTCAAACGCTGAGGCAATCCCCCCCTCTCCCCGCTTCCTCGTCCTGTTCAGGCAGAGTGGAGCTCCCGGGATGCCAGTGCTGGTGGGAGCTGGCAGGATGCCGGGGCTGCACAGAAGGCTGGGGGGCTTGTGCCATGTGGGAGCTGGGCAGACTGGGAGCAGCTGTCGGAAAAGTCAGCGAGTTTGGGTTTGTTTGCAAAGCGGGACGCGGGGGTGAGAGGCTGAGGGGGAGCAGACAGCCTCCCCGTCTCCCCCTCTCGAGGGGTGGCGTTGCTTTTCTTCTAAACTTAAAGAGGGTTTTTTCTGTGCCCCGTGAAACAGGAGTTATTCAAGTCTATTGAAATCAGCGCACAAAAGCTTCCCCAGGCTGCTTCACTTTGCGGTGCAGGTCTCCACCCAACGGGCTGGGAGGCTTGGGGGCATTTTTAGCTTTATGCTGGGGTTTTTCTCCACCCACCCTTGTGGCCGATCCCTTTCCATGCAAGGGTGGCCTTCGCCCAATTTCCCTAGTTGGTCAAATTAATTGACTCTGTTTTATTAAACAACTCATAATTGAAGCATTGAAGGCTTTGGGTTGCCTTAAAGCCTTGATCTATTACTGTGCTCGTCATTGTTTAAAACATAAAATGTCTCAGTTATCCCTTTCTTCTCCTTGGGAAGTCCAAAGGAGTGAAGCTTTGCAGATTGTGGATGTCAAAGAACATCATACATTTGTTTTCCCCTTTTCTAGCAATTTAACACATTGTGCTTTTGCAGAGGTTCAAAAGTTCGCTCAGCAACAGTTGGTTCTCGGAGCTCATTGCAAAGCCCTGTGAGGAAACTAAAAAAGAACCCAACCAACACCATTCCATGGCTGCAGGACATAACAGCAACAAACCACATGTAATGCCTTAATATCACTCAAATTATGCAAGAATGCAACCCCCAAGCCCCAGCAAATCCACATTTTCTGTTTCCTTACCATATGTCAGCGTGCTCTGCGAGTCGTTAGAGGTAAAGCCTGACCTTTACGTTGGGCGCTTTCTGACTTTCTTCTAATTTGACCCTGCAGCTGGGATCAAAGCTGTGGTGCTAAAATATGGGGAAAATACTGTTTGTCCTTCAGCATGCTTTAGCATGCAGCGGGGAGAGCGCAAAGGGCTGGGTTGGCAGATTGTCATGGTAGGACACAAAATAGATTGACTCCACGTAGTTGTCAGAAGAGAAAGAAGGTTTTATTTACAATTCCAACAGTTTCTTTTATAACATGTTGTGTAAAAAGGTCTCTTATTGGTCCATGGGACTGACACTGCTCTCCATTGGGTCAGGAATAGGAAACAACCCCTGGGGACAGTTGTTCTGGCAAAGGGAACACTGTTTATTGAACCTGTGCTGGGAAACGCAGAGAGATGTTTTGAAAAGAGAAACTGTTGGCAGCTTTCCCTTGGGAAAGGAGCTAGCAATGGTCAGCAAGCTGAAATTCGGGCTCAGAAATGTCGAGCCCACAGCAGATGTTGTCCACATCATGCTGACAGTGCCACCTTTGCCATTGGTGCCACTTCCAGAGTCCGGAGCCAAGCACTGCACTCCGCTCTCCTAAACATGGCCTGACAGACCCGAAATCATGCAGAATGCACCCAAACAGCCAAGTCACCGAGTGGGGATGGGACGGCTGCTGAGGACAGACGGGTGTTGCTTTTATCTTCTTTTTGCCGGGGTCGGGATTAAATGCTTGGGAAGGTATTTCTTGTTCGGACTCAGATGTTTATTAATTCTTATCTATGTTACAGTTTCACGAGGCAAGTGTTCTACAGCACTTGTAGCTAACAAACTAAAAATGACCCCTATCGCTCTCTCTCCAAGGTCTTTTAGGGACAAACTGTCCAATTAAGAAATGACACCTAAATTATTTTTACTTTTAACCCAATAACCAACCACCCGTGGCCCGCAATGAGGACTTTTCTCTCCAATTACAAAATACCACCCAGACCCATGATGAAGGTGGTGAAAAAGAAGGACTTAGCCTCAGCCCTAAAACCTCCATCTCACTTTATATATATATTACTATATTCTAAAACCTTAAACTCTAAGTTTTCCACCATATATTACACACTTCTATTCAAACTACACACCCACAATCCCAGTGCTATCACTCAATTTTGGAAACCTCCTGCAAGGCCTCAGGTTGAACGCAATGTTTTCTTGGGGGTCAGTGCCTGTCAGCACAGAAAGTCTGAAATTCTCAGTGCTCAGGGTTCCAAAAGACGGACTTTGATGGATCATGGGGGTGGTTCCTGAGTCAGCTGGAGAGATAAGGGGGGATCTCCTCCTGACAGGAGAGGTGGACAGTGTCATAGGATGTGAACTCATTTGCTCCGTTGGTTGTGGAGGGCAGCAAGTGAAGGTTCCTCCTCAAAAGATGGTCCGGGGAAATCATTGATTCACTGGGTTTTATCTTGTTCCAAGGTAATTCAGGAGTGGGCAGCAGTGCATGGCCTCTCAGGGAAACTGGGATGAGCTGGGTGCTCCTGGAGAGTGATTCTGCCCTCTGCTTTGGTGTTGGGAGGGCACTCAGGGTGATGGGGCTAGGTTCTTCCTGAAGCTCCTAAGGGTGACAATAATGCCCCAAAAGCGTAAAAATTGTGACAGATCTGATGAGCAGCCCTGAGTTCATTAACATTGCCAAAATCAGGCTCTGACCCTGATCATTACAGGGTAGCTGGACCGTGTGACCTTTAAAGGTCTCTTCCACCCCAAACCATTCCATGATTCTGTAATTCTGCAGCCAGATTCAAACGTGCCCATGCATTAATCCACAGATTGTTGCAGGCAGCCGTCCCTGGGTACACCCTGCCAGATCCTCTTTTCCCAGTCCCAGCAGAGTTTCCCCTCACAGGCCCCTTCTGTAGCTGTAAAGGAGTCCCCAGAGCACCCCAGCCAGGCTGGTGACACAGGGGCTCATACCGAGTGTCCCCAGACCTCTCAGCAGCCCACAGGAGCATTCTGTGCACAATGAAGGTGACAGACTGTCAAAACTTTATCTGTGCTTTCCTGACTCCTCAGCCAGCTTCCTGAGAGGGGCTGCAGTATCTTCTGGGCTGTCAGCCATGCCAGAGAGCTGGAATTCTGGAGCCTGTCTCCTGGCACTGCTGCTGGCTGCCGTGCCTCCTCTGTCGGCTGCTGCTGCAGGCAGCTTGCCGGTTTTGTCTCTGGGAGGATGCTAAACACCATCCCCACCCCTTGAATGCCCACTTTGTTTAATTACCAGCACATTTTCCAAGGTGGTTTTGGTATGAGCCAATCTGTCGTGTCCCAAGATGAAACCCGGAGCTGCTCCAAGGGTTAACACCTCCCAAACCCATTCTCAGTAAGCAGAGTCAGGGTAATCCCCCTGGTTTGGTAGCAAAAGGATATGAAAGCACAAACCCTTGCTGTGCCATGTCATCTGGGGACAGCAGAGTGATTGTGGCTCACTTTATATTCCAGTTGGGAGTTCACAGAGGAGCCAGGATTTGCAGTTTGACTTTTTGCTCGGCAGCATCGCCATGCTCCTGCGCTCCCCCGAGCACCTTCCCTCCAACAGAAAAACCAGCAGCACCTCCTTTGAGGAGATTTACGAGCCAGCGGGGCCGACATCACTTTGTTCAGTCCCTCAAGGCACAAGCACTGTCCCAGCCCTTATTTTTTTCAGCGTGGAGGGTCCCCTTAATGGTGGTAAATGCAGCGTGGCATCAAACTTCAAAGGCTGTTGGAGCAAACTTCTCCAGTCTGGTGCCACTTTGCGAGGAGGGACGGGGCTCCAGTGACAGATGCACCCACAGATGCACAATCAGGGGACAGATGTGCCCCTTGGCAAGGGGCAGGGTTCTAGGAGAAGAGGTGCAGACCCCAACTGTTGTTTCACACCCCATCCCTGTCACAGGCCACCCTGTATTTTGCAGGGGTTTTACTTTGATGGAAATTTGGTGGCCCTGAGGGAAGGAGGAGCAATTCCTGCCGTGGGGCGGAGCCCGTTCTGTGTGCTCCCATCTTCTGGTTGGGTTTGCCCCAGGGGATTTGGCTGTGGGGCCAAATCCCAAATTTGGGATTTGGTGTGAGCAGCACGTGGTGACAACTGGGGGATGCTGGCGGAGCCACAGCCTCAGAGCATCCCCAGCTCCAGGATGGCGTGGGGACAAAAGGATTGAGATGGTGTGAAATAAATGCCATTAATTTCCCCATAAGTGGAGATTTCTTTCGCTGCCCTCTCCAAGCACTTTCTCTGCAGAGAGGCTCAAGTGCCCGCACACACACTGCTCCCTCCTGGGGTGCTCTGGGACCCGCTAATTCCACCCTGGAGGTGTTAAACTCCATCTGTACTAGGTGCTAAAAGGTGTTTTCGTCCTGTTGACCGTGCGGAATAAAAGGAAACACGGAAAGAAAAAGCACTTACTTCTCTTGTCTGTGCACTCCGTGTGGCTGGGCCATCTCCCTTGCTGCTCTCGGTGTTTTTCAAGTCTGGAAAACAGCAGAGAGCAGGAGTTTGTGTGTCTGTGAAGGTAGGAATTCTCCCACTGCCCAGCAGTGAATCTCTTGGTCCAGGCTGGGAATAAGCTGTATTCTCCCTGTGTTCTCCCTTGTTTGTTTTCCATATTTTGCCATTTAGCTGTGAATCCTGGTGGACCTACCTGGTAGGAACACTAATGCCATGTGCCCTGCAGCCTCACTGCTGCAGCTTTTCCACGGTGAATTATCCAGCATTGCAGTGCTGGGAATGCTGTGAGTTCTCATCAGAGTATGAAAAAACGTGGCTTTTCTTGCCCTATTCTCCCCGCTTATTTCCCAGGTGCCCACAAGCAGGGAAGCACCACCTTCCCTGCCTGCAGATCAACTCGTTGCCTCCCTGCCTTCTCCTTGGACTCTGGAAATTCCTGCCTTTGCTCCTCGACCAGAGGTCAGGCTGCCCAGGGCAGACCCTTGGAGGATTCTGGGCAAAGCTGCATCAGTCTTGGCAAATTTGAGCAGGTCCAGAAGCAGCTCCTGCTCTTATATACCCCAACCTACAAAGAGCCAGGGAGGCAAATAACTATAATTCACAACAAAAAGCTGTTAGGATTCTCCTTGGTGCCATTAATGCAGGTAATTAGTCTGCATGCAAACACACAGAGGTGGGAAGGCATGAAGAGCAGAGCATGATTTCACCAGAACATGAATTTCCTGGTTTCCTTCTTTAGACAGGACCTTTTATCCTTTAACAGGGTGAGGGGAAGGGGCTGACAGGAAGAGCAGAGCTCATCCAGGGTTCTATGAGATGTGCTACACCTGCAACAGGTTGGAGAAAGGGTTTTTAGGGGTGAGTGTGAACAAGGCTGTTCCTGCATTGGTGGAGCAGTTTTTCTTTACTGTCAGTGGTTTCCTCCTGCCCTGACCCTGCTGGTGGGGAAATCTTACCCATCCTTCCACCGGGACAGCAGCTGGCAGCTCCCACCACCTCTGGCTGCATCCATTTGGAAGCCTGGGGACAGCACGGTGTCCTGTCTGTCCATCCTGACAGGCAGAGGGGTTGGAACTCAATGGTCCTCAGGATCCTTTCCAACCCAACGCCACTGCATGGGAAAAGCGGGATGTGACTTCTTTACCACAGGATAAGTCACAGGATGTGACTTCTTTACCACAATGCAATCTCTCCTCCCTTCCAACAACACAGAACAGAAAGAAAACCCCAAACCACCAGCCAACAAATAAATAAATCAGTGTCCCATTGCGATGGTGGCCGAGGAAGAGGAATAGGAAGAGGAGGAGGAGGAAAACACTTCCAAGGCAAGTTGTGCCAGTGGATCCTGGTTAGCAGAGCTGTCTGGCGCCTCAGAGGGATGTCTATGAATGAAGGGAATTTGTGAAGCTGCTGCCACACGCTGCAGATGACGTGGCTGCTCTCGTGTTAATGCACATCTATCTCACCCAGACTCGGGGATTTCTGTCCCGAATCCTGCGGGCTGTGAAAGCAGAGCCGCTGCACAATGCAGCTCATCTCATTGTGGATTCCCGGGGAGTGCAGGATTGGAAGGGGGAGCAGGTGCACGCTTTGGAGGGGGTGGGACCAGCAATTATCAGCCCGAGCGTTAATTGCCGAATTAACATCACACTGTGTAACACAAATAAATAAGAGTCGGCAGTTTGGGTTTCTTGTGGAAACCTTCATTCCAAGGGCTTTGTGTCGGCTCTGATCTCTCTTCCACCTCACGTTACAGAGCCTGGCAGGAGTGGCTGGTGTTGTCTAAAATAGCGTGGATGGTTTTTTCCCCGTCTTGCACTGGAAAGCAGGATTCAACATGGGATGAATATGCAGAACTGGACATAATTTCTGCAAAAGGGCCTGTATTAACACAGTCCATTATGTGGCTGCAGATTGGGTGTGCGTGGCTCTCCACCCTTTTGGCAATTTCCATGGGTTTTCTGCTGGTAACTTTGACCAGAAGCTGTTAAAAATCTGCTGTACATTCCACACCCAGAGGCAGCTGCATTTCAGGAGTGGAGTGATACTCAGAGCCGAACCCCCCTTTTCTCCAGGCATCTTCATCTGCGAGGCACTGCAGGTCCTTTGGGATGATTATAAGGTATTTATAGTTGAGGAGATGGATGACTTAGTCCTAACAGCTTGAATGATATCGCAGCGATGGCAGCCTTAAACACAGACAGCTAGAGGTCACATTTGATTACATAAAAACTGGATTCCAGCCGAAGCAGCTGGGAGAGATGTTCCTCCCTCCTTGAGAAACGACAAGTTTAAAAAANAAAAAAAAAATCCTTCCTGACTCAGGTTCCTGAGGCAGCCAAGAGTGGAGTGTGGGGTTGGGTGCCAGTGGCTCTGTTATCCTTGGCAGTGGGAAAGCAACTTGTTAGTGGTGGCAGCAGAGCCCAGCTGGCAGGGTAGAGGGGCCATGGCAAGCCGAGTGTCCCCAGCATCCTCTCCCTGTCCCCTTCCAGGGAGGGCACCAGGACATGTCTCGTTTCTGTGCTGACTGCCCGCCTGCGCCGTTCATTTATGGCCATACAAATTCCTAATGCTTTTATACAGTGAGGCGATGCAGAACAAAGCTGCTGATTAACACATGGAGCAGCCATGGATGCTCCTGGGAAGGGACAAGGACTCCGCTCCAGCCATTGCCAGCTGGACAAGGGCCTGGCCAGTTCCTCCTGAAGGAAACCCCTAAGGCTCAGGCATCCTTCACACCGGAGATGGTGGGGTGAGATGTGGAGGTAGGCACTTTGCCCCCCGTACCACAGAATAAAATAAAATGTGTGTGGGACAAGTCTCCTGCCTTAAATGAACTTGGCATCTTCTCTGTGGTCAGCCTTTCTCATAGCCTGGCAAAATGGGACTGGTACAAGGCTTGTTTTTGTGTGGAGAGAGGCAAGAATGAAACAGGAGAGGGAACAGGAGGGTGGGAAGTGGGAAGAGAGATCCAGAGCTGAAAGAACAGAAAGCTCTGCAGGTTGGGAGCCAGGCACCTGCAGGTGAGGGGAAGAGAATGGGTGAGAGCAAGGTGGGGCTGGCTCTGAGCTGTTGAGGTTTGCTGGCTTGGTTCCCTCTTGCAGAGACAGCACAGAGCTGAGCAGATCCATCCCTGCATGGATTTTAGCTGGATGCTGCACAGATGGAGAGCTGCCAGAGGAGTGACTAACCCTAGAAGAAGCCAGGACTGGGTCTGGGAGGAATCAGCTCCTGCTGGGGCAAGAGACCAGGAGCCACATGATTTGTAGTTGCTGTGGTCCTCTGGCTTTGCCACATCATCCAAACCAAAGAGGCTGAAGCTGCATCCAGATGGAGATGAGCATTGGAGGTGCTTCCAGCCAAGAGGGCAAAGAAGGTGTGATGGTGTCTTGCTTGCCACCTTTCACCTTTGCCTGTCAGAGGGAAGGAGAATTTTCCTCATTCTCAGTCCTCAATTCCTGCATCTCCAGCCAGCCCTTGCCTGCAATACTCCATCCCCCTGCAATCTGGTGTGGTGCTCAGCCAGGCTGGGCTTCGCCAGACTCTTTTCCAGGTGAGCCTTGGTGTCTGTGAATAGGTATCTGACACAAAAAGGGAGGGCTGGAGGTCCTGCTCTCTTACCAGAGCTGAACAACGATGTGGAAGGGAGGTCAGACCTGGCCCCATGCAGGCAGAGCTGCCTCACTGCGGGGCAGGAGGAAACACACCAGCAGCAGCTCTTTTGTGTCCTCCTGCCCTCGAGCTGGAGGGGCAGTGGCAGGCATGAAATTCCCCATCCAGTCCTGTCAGCCTGATGGGCAGAGTAACCTCTTGCCCCTCCTGAGCGTGTGGGGAGGCCAAGCAGAATGGAAACGAGTCATGCCCGGAGGGGAGACGCAGCTATGTGTGTCTGGGATCCCTTCTGGAGCCAGTGCTGGGCTTATCTCACGCAGTTATATCACCAGTGTTGGACACAACCTCAGCTCTTGGGGTCACAGCATTCATGGACATGAGAGCTTGCATTTTGTATGTCCCTGTGGATAAGGAATAGAGAGCACAGCTACTCCAGGTTCATCACCACCCTTCCAGCAGCCACCGCTGGTCTGTGAAGGCTGAACATTTTTTCTGCCTCCCAAGCAAACCCAGATTCCTGTCAGGAGCACATCCAAAGTCCCTGAGGTTTGGTAGAAACAAACAAAACCCACTTGGAGTGAGCCCAGATGCTGAGCCCAGATGTGGGATGGTGGCCACATGCTGCACCTCTGTGCAAATCTTGCTCTCACCTGTAATAATACTCGGTTCTGTGAAGCATGAGGTGTTAATCACAGTGATGTGAGACCTGACCCTGGCCATTTGTGCAGTTCCCCAGCCCTCCAGCAGTGATATTTTACCCTCCAGAGGCAGGAAGAAGCAGATGTTGTAGTCAGGGTGCAGTAGACCTATTTTTTCCAAGCTGTCATTCTCTTTTGGGTTATATCTCATAGCTGGTTCTCCAGAGCTGGAAAAGTATGTGCTGAGTGTCTTGATGGGCCCAGGTGGTCCTGAGCTGGTTGTCTCCAGCTTTGTGGATTAAACCAGAAATCAGAATTAATTGAACCAGAATTTTTGTGTATTAAACCAGAAACCCACAGGTGCATGAGCGCAGGACCCACTGCAGTCATGCATGGACAGACTCTGACCTGTTCACCTGGCACTGGACATCTGCATCCCACTGGGAATGGAGTGACTTGTTCGAAAGCCCTGAGGGTTCTCAGCTTGGAGCACTTGGTGTCAAACAAAGGAGTGGTCCCAGACATCACAGAGCCATGGAATGGTCAGGGTTGGAAGGGACCCTAACGATCCATGATGAAGTTCTGTGGTCACTGCTAACCAGGTGGGCACCACTGCCCCAAGGTAGAACCCAAGAAATGAACCCCAGGGTCTGGTAATTCCTCGGTGCTGGATAACCATGGATTTGGGGTGAGTTCTTCTGGCCAGAACCTCTGGCTGATGTTTACATTTGTTTCCCAAGGATTCGGTGTCCAAGTCAGCTCCCAGCAGTCTGTAGTTGGTTGCTGGCTCTCGAGCTCAGTGGTTTCGCTGCTTTGAGAAGTTATTCCCAACATCAGACTCTCTCAAAATGATCCTGCCAAGATGCTCTGACTCCCCCTGTTAAGCAGCAGGAGAGTTCAGGCTGTGCCTCAGAATAATTATGTGCAAGGCACAGTGTCAAAACAAAGGTGGAGGATCCTAAAACATTCACGGATGTGCTGTACTGTTCCCATCCGTGTCCTTGAGACACTTCAGTACCTTCCAGAAAAAGAAGTATCAGGTGCCAAATGCTGGCTGCAGTCCCCTTTCTCTTCCAGGTGCAGTTTCTCAGGGGATTTAGACTTGGCTGGGAAGAGAACAGGGGTTATTCAAGGCCGTTTGCTGTGGGATGCTGGGGTGATGTTGGGACAGGCTGTGGCACTGGAGCCTCAGGACAGACCCCTATGGGTTCAGCACCAAACTTTTTTTTCTGTGGGAAGGCCACAGGCTCTCCTGTGAGAGAACACTGACAAAGGTTCTTGCAGTCTAACCAGGAGCACTTCAGGTCCCTCCTGTTTCCGACCCCCAAAGTCTGTTTGTAGATGCAGTTCTCTGCTTTTGAAGGTGAGCCACTGCATCCTGGAAATGCTGGCCCCAAGACCATTTGGGACGTGAAAGCAAATGACAACACCAGATTCTTTGGGTTGCCTTTACATTTACATGGCTAAACATTTTCCCAAGTACTCTCGGCAAGGAACTCTGTCAACGCCATCTAACCCTCTTTTTTCCTTTGCCTTCCCACACTTTTATTGCATTTATTTCATACAGAATCTTCTGAGGGACAGAGGCTGTTATAGAGCAACTGTCCCATGGCTCCCCCAAAGCCTGGCACACCAAATCTGCCAGCTGGCACCATCTCCCTGGGGTGAATTTAGTGCTCCTTCCAGCCCATCTTCTACTCCTTGCCTGTTACCACTCACAGGAGGATCTTTGGAAGAGGCGTGGACATCACCGAGACATTTTCCAGATCGTTTTGACACCAGGCAGTGACAAAGGAATGAGCAGAGCTGTTTGTCTGGAGAATGCCCCTCGGGGCAGGGGTTTGGCTGTCCATCCTGCTCCCACCATCCGAGGCAGCGGCGGCAGTCGGTGCTGTCTGGGAGCCACCAGCTAAGAGAGGCTAATGTCACTTGTGGCACCACGTTGTGCTCAAAGCTCTTCAGCCTATATTTTCATCATGGAGGCAGCCAGGGCTCTGTCCCACTGGCACAGATTCCCTGGGTGGATCCATCCTCTCCTGCTGCTGGTGGGGCCAATACAAGCCATGGAGCAGCTGAGCCAGAAGTTGCTTTAATCAGCGCTCTTCCTTGGGGTTTTCAAATGCGGCCAGTCAAGGTGATTTTTAGGTTGCTTAAAAGCACAAATTATCTCAATAATTGGTGTATTGCCCCTGTCTGAGGTTCTTTGGATGCTGATAGCATCCCAAACTGGCTGTCACTGGAATGCTGGTCATGGTTTAAGCTGTATAATCAGCCAGGGGAGACCACCAGGTACTGCAGATATCTGCACCAAGGAGAGATCCTTTTATCCCAATCCCTTTGATAGGCACTCCTGTGTCTTGGAAGGGGATTTGGGATCCTGCAGCAGGGATCCATCTTCTGAGATCAGCCAGGGAACCGAGGAGGGGGACGGTGCCTCTGTGCTCCCAGGGTTTCCAGCCGCCTGTTGTTCTGCTCTGATGTCAGGGAGGCAGCTCTGCCAGGGAAATCACAAAGGCAGCCACAAGTGGGACTTAAAATAGCTCTCCATGCGAGAAGAGAGGGGAGGTGGCGGGGACAGGGGTCTGCCTGCCACATTGACAACTTTCCGAAGGAGGCTGGGCTCTGCCTGCCAGTGCTCTGCCTCTTCCCAGGATGAAAATCCCAGAGGGGAAGAGGAATCTGGTGCCTCTTGGATTATGCAGACCTTCCTGTGCAGCGAGAGGTTTCCAGCCGGCTGGGAGAAGGGAACAGAATCAAAGTGGCATCCCGGTGGAGGAAGGGGGACAGCCCCTTCCTGGCTGGTGGCTGGGTTCATTCCAGAGCCAAGTCCCCCTTCCCACACTCCCACTCCTCCTGTGGCATCCCCGAGATGGCAAAGGCACTGATTCCACAGTGTTTGGCTCAGTCAAGTCCCTGCAGATGCCAAGGCTGGAGCCTTCAGGGATAAATGAAGTGGCTGTTCAAGCAGAGAAAGTGGCCACCACACTGAGGGCTCTGGCTGGGCAGTTGTGAGGGTTTGTGCTTCCATGTGCTGGGAATTATGTGGAGGAAGCACCACTGTGCTTATGCTGGCTTTCCTGGAGCAAAAGAGTGAACTGTGCAAAACACATCCCAACCTCAAAAAGTTGAAGCCCTGCCCTGCCCCAGGGGATGGCCCTCATCACCTGAAAATCAGAGTGGATCACAGCTGGTTTCCTAGAAATGTGCAAGAATTCTCCAGGCAGCTCCAAGGGGCAATTTCCTAACCCAACAGGTCACACCAGAGCTCTCCCGCCCCACCAGCTCCATCAGGGTGCTTGAAATCCAGCCCATTTTCCCCTCCCACAGCAAATATCAGGGGTGGTATCAGGGAATATCAGGGAAGCTGTTGGTTGGCAGGGGGCTTATCCTGTTCAAAAATAGGTGCATGGAGCTGATGGGACAAAACACCTCCAAGAGCTGACATTGCACTTGGCTAGTGCAATGAGAGGTGTGAAGTCAATGCTGACACACCTTGTTTCTGAGCTGAGGAGACGTCCCCTAGAGCGTGGCCAGCCTGGGGCCCCTCCTGGGCACACGGCTGTGGCAGCAGGGGCACTTCATGGTCCATAGATTTATTTACTGCTTTCCTTTTTGGGAACAGCCAGCAGAATAATGGCCTGGCAGCACCCTGGCTCTGCCTTCTCTCCACAGGCTGGCAAATCCAGAGCAGATATCCCACCCCTCCTCCAAGCAGCGTTTTTTTTTTTTTTTTTTTTTTTTTATCTTTCCTTTTGCCAAGTTGCAACCTGTGTCGTGTAATCGTGCTGATCCTTGTCTTGCACTCATAAATATTCAGTGTGTGCTGCAGAAGGCTTTGGGCTGAAGCATGTCACACAGCAAGAATCCTGACTTTGCTGGGCAGGCGGTGTTACAGGAGCTTCCTTGACCCTCCTCCCGGGGGATAGTGCTCCCATCCTGCATGTTTGTGTCCCTAAAATGGAAAACTTCAGCCAGATAAACCTTTGGTAGGTAAGGGCTGAGGGGGTTTACATTGGTGGCTGTGTGGGGCAGGCAAGGTTTGTGCACAACTTCTGGTAGAGGGAAATTGCAAAGTACCTTTATGTCCTCTGAGATAAGGCACCTACCCTCTACATGACTCCAAAAATGCACCTTTTCCTTTATGACTGTCCCAAACCCAAAATGCCCTCAGTTTTTGGCATCTGGTTCATGCCCACTGTGCTCCCAGCAGTGCCAAAATTTACCTGTCCCAGCCTGGATGCTCTCCTTGGCAAGGAGGTTGGACACATGGCTGAACATGACTCACGGCAGTGGGACATGTGTGCAGCCTCAACTCAGACATTCTGTCCTGCTCTTTCCCCTCTTCGGGGCCCTCATCTGGGGATTCCACATCTGTTATTAACCCCCACAGCTTTAAGCTGATGCGAGGCTGCAGCCAACTTTCTGCTTTGGATTAAATTTACCAGTTTAATTAAGATCACTGCTCTTCTCCATCATGTGATCCAACCTGGATGTATCACAGAGTGATAGAAAGGCTTGGGTTGGAAGGGACTTTAGAGATCATCAGTGACACCTTCCACTAGGCCAGGCTGCTCCAAGCCCCATCCAACCTGGTCTTGAACACTTGAAACAGATATTTCGTGCAGCATAACTCTCAGGCTGTCTGTCCTACCTCCCCAGCCTCTCATTTAGGGACTATCTTGCCTGAATCAGATGAAATTCTCCCTCAAGTTTCCTATAAAATCACACACTTTGCAGAAAGGATTGGGAATTTTATAACATGTGGGCTGCTTTAAAATCATTGCATCATTGAATGGTTTGTCTTGAAACGGGCCTCAAAGATCATCTTGTTCCAGCACCCTGCCATGGGCAGGGATGCCACACTCTAGCCCAGGTGGCTCCAAGCTCTGTCCAACCTGGCCTCAAGCACTTCCAGGGGTTTAGAGCGCCCCGGGATACTGGGAGGTGTCCCTGCCGATGGCAGGGAGTTGGAACTGGATGGTTGACTTGGTTTGGAAAGACAGGTGTCTGCTAAAGAAGGGTGGAGCCTCCCTTGAAGATGTAAACCCTGTCCCTCTGAATTATTATAATTTTGAAATTAAGGGGCTCTCAGGCAAAGATATGGGAATAGGAATAACAGGGTTTTTACTAGGAAAATTAAAATAAAAATACAGTAATAGAAAAGAAACACTGACAGAGTCATAACACAACCTGACACCCTGTTGGTCAGCCCAAATAAATCCTCCTGCAGTGCCAGATGTGGCTCTGGTGGAGCAATGATACTGTAGAAGGGTGAAATTTTCCTCTGAGGGCCCAGTGCTGGTGAGATGGGTCTGGTTTATCCTCTGGGGATGCAGTGCAGACAGGCTGTGCTGGTGTTCCAAACCTCAGCTTTTATCCAGGTAGGAATGCTGGGTTCCTCCCCCTGGGTGCAGCCTCTCCCAGAGGGATGATGGACTTCTATCAGCCATGCAGTGAGCCTCGATGGCCCATGAGCAGCAGATTGCCCTGGAGGGAGGATGGGTCCTGGAAGGGATAAAGAACACTGCCCCAGCTAGTTTTAACAGCTCCCTATTAACAGAAGATTCCCCTCTTCCGCCCCCTGCCCCAGTGTTATGAGGGATGGGTCATGGAAGAGACGAAGAGCACTGCCCTACCTTGTCCTTAACAGATGGCAATAGAATACATACTTTTGGTTACTTGCATTGCAAACCCAGACAATGGTCTTGAAGGTCCCTTCCAACCCAAACCATTCAATGATTCCATGATGTCTCTGACAAGACCTTGTCAATAGCTTGGTTTGGAGTCTTAGAGCTCAGGCCTACTCTCTCCAGAATGGGAGTTTGGGGCATACTTGGTTTTTTTTTTTTCTGCTTTTCTGACTATCCAAAGATACACTGAGAAGTTCTGCTCATTTCTGACTTTATCATCTTTGTCTGTAGCATTTAAAGTATGACCATCATACCTTCCACACCTGCTCAGCCCATCTGGGCAAGAGATTTGCTCTGGCTGGTTTTACATCTCCAAATCTCCTTGGCTGGCTCCATTTTGCATTTTAATGAGGAACAAGCACTTTATAACAGCTGCAGAGATTAAACTCTGCTGGACCCTCAAACCATGAACCTGAAGGAAATATAACAATGAGTTAAATGCATTAATGAAGTTGCACAACAAGCTCTGAATTTGTCAGTTGTTGTACAAGTATTAACAACAAACCTAACTCATGATCAAACATGATCCATTACCAGGGAGGTTTGGGAAGTGCAAGTGGAGATGGATATCAGCATTCCTCCTCCATCTGTTTGTTGGGAGGTTCTTGTATGGCCAACCTGGACAGTCATCCCTAAACCCAGCATCTGAAGTGAAATTCCACCTAAATAGATACACCCTGTCTCCAGCCTGATCTAGGAGGGGTCCTGTGTGTTTTTTGGGGACCAGGAGATGTTGCACTCTCTCCAAGGTGTTTTTGCACAGTGTGAGAGAAATCCTAAAGGCTGTTTTTGCAGGTGATGTTACTTTTTCCACAGACTGTGCTGGGAGAAGGGCCTGGTGGTGATATTTGTGATGGACTCTAGGGACTGGTCTCATTCCCTATCATGGACAAATATCCTGAGGTGTGCTGGTGCTCTTTAATCATTCCAGGAGGGATGCAGATGGAACGGGCTGGAGCAGAAACCTGTGACAACACAACACCACCTTATCCCCCCAGAAACCTTGCCGTATTTCGCCCCCACATGCACAGAAAAACACATCCTGTGGTGTCCAAGGAAAGAAGCAATTAAAAAGTGCTTTGTTTTCCTGCAGCACTTAAGAACAACAGGGTGCAGCAGGATGCAGCCCATGCCCCAGGATAAATGTCCTCAGGAAAGCCGTGGCTCCCTGGAAGTGCAGGTGGTTGCTAATTTGAACAGTATCCACTCTTTGAATGAAGCCAGCAGGGGTGAGGAACAGGGATTTGTCATTTCTAGGAGGTGGCTTTGGGTCCCTGCCAGCTCAGTGGGGTTGGGAAGCTCCTCTCATCCAAAGCGGCAGCTGCAGAGCCAGCCCCAGCCAGAACCTCCCCTGTGCATGGGGAGGCTCTCCAAAAACAGTGGATAATTGGGTTGAGAGACACCTGAGAGCTTGTCCAGACCATCCCACTGAAGGCAGGATCCACTCTCACCCATATCCCAACCTGACAGAAGCTCCTCCAGCCTGTTCATCAACTTCCAAGCTCCCCAAACCACTAAAAAGCTTCTCCAGTGTTTAAAGCCAGTCTCCCTACTATTATCCATAGCCTCCCTACTGTTATCCACAAAATATCCAACCCAGACAGGGAGAAAGATTTATATTTTTCATTTTTCTGCTCCACATTTGAAGCTGATTATTCTGCTTTCCCTCTAAACAACCCTCCAGTTCCTCCTGCGTTGCCATGGAATTTCAGGCTCTCCAGTTCCCCATTGGGTCTGGTGTCCTGGAGTGCCCCACTCATGGCCTTGGCAGCACCATCAGGGCAGCTGGACTGTGCCATGTGCCCACGTGCCTGTTATCCCTGGGACTGGGGTCTGTATCTCCTGCAGCAGCCCAGCACTGCTGATTCCAGCACATTTATCCCCCTTTTGCCTCAGTCCTGCTCTGACTCTGTGCTCTCAGTTCTTGTTGCCTGAGAGTATTTGCCCTCCCCAAGTCCAGTCATGTTTCTTTTTCCTTTTCCTGAACCCTTCCTTCAGTTCATCTGGCTCAATTTGAATCCGGGCTCTCTAGCATTCTCACAGCCTATCTTGATTTAACAATCTTCTTTCTTCATTGTGGTCATTCAGGGAATATCAGCCAGCCAAAGGGCTTGGATGTCTTCCCACAGCTCCCAGGAGCTTGGTGCACCCTACAAAAGCTCAGCCTGCCTCAGGTTGGTGCTCTGCAAATGAGGGGTTGAATTCCCAGAGGCAGCAGAAGGATGAGATCTCTTGGAGGCTGCTCACCTACGTTTACTTTTTCCTGCATCCCAGCATGGGAAGGACTCCTTCCCTCATCCACAACAGCCTGTGGCATCCAAGACTCTGGATCCACATGGCCAGGGTCTCTCAGGTAGTGGACAAGCAAGGAGGGATGGTTTTGAAGCAGGCAAGAGGATCTGGGTCAGGAATCCTGAAAACAATGGAGAGTTTTCCTCAGCAAGGTGCCAAACACCCTTTGAAGTGTCAATCACATCATTTGGCAATGATTTTTCTTTAAAGATCTCCCTGCTGCTGCTCTCCCAAGAGCCAGGCTTTCTGCTGACAGGCAGTCTGGCGTGGGAATTTTGAGGATGTGCAGTGCAAAACTTCCATAACCTGCCTTGGATTTGGGTTCCTGGGAATGGGGCCACCCCTGTTCCCCAAATGAGAGTGTTCCCATATCCTGCTGCTGCACTGGCTGGGAACTGGGCTTTGCACCAAGAGGGGATTGGGTGCCTGGTCCTGGGGGCTTTTCTTGGCAGGGAATGGAATTCAGGAGATGATTTTTGTTATTGGTGCTGTGGGATAAACCCAGAAAACTTTCACATGGCACAACAGTGGGATTTCTCCCATGTCCTTGGATGGCATTAGACTGACAAGAAAATAGGTGTAGATTTGATATTAGGAAGAAATTCTTCCCTTTGAGGGTGGTGAGGCCCTGGCAGAGGTTGCCTGGAGAAGTTGTGGATGCCCCAACCCATTCAAGGTGAGACTGGATGGAGCTCTGAGCACCCTGGGCAAGTGGAAGGTGTCCCTGCCCATGGAACTGGATGATCCCTAAGGTCCCTTCCAACCCAGACCATTCCATGATCTTATGATTTTAATTTCAATATTTTTTCTTTTTTGCTGGACTTGCATCAAGCCTCCAGATCCCTGTCCCCTTCAGGACATATTTAAATTGCTTTTTCACATCTTGTATCGGAGATTCTACTTTTACTTGAGACTTGGTGGATGTCTCTGCATTTAAATCATGATTTTTTTTTTTTTTTCCTGGGACTGACAGCTGGGAAGTTCTAGGTGGCTCCAGCTTTATAATTACCTCTGTCTGTCTTGCCTGTGTGTTCACGCACACTCACACGTGCACTTGTGCTCAAGAGGAAGCAGTGAATGCAATGAACAGCTGGATCCAGTATGTGACACGTCAGGAGGAATTGTTTTTCTTTAAACATCTTTTTATCTCCATCTCAATGCTGCTTTTCCTGGCTGCAGCATCCTCTGAATGAAACACCCTGGAAATCCTCAGCCTGTTGGGGGAAAAAAAAATAAGGAGGTTTGCTAAATATTGTTTCTGTCTGTGTGAACTTGTCTCCTGCCTGGGGATTGTGTATCAAGGAGAGTTCCCCAGGGATTGGGCTCCTGGGACTCTTGTGACGAGGATGCCTTCAGGTTAAACTTCATGACAGGCAAGGCAGAACATCGCTGGAGATGGCTGGGATTGAACCAGAAATGTCTTTGTGCAGCATTCCTCTGCTTCCCGCTGTCCCTCACACCCCCTGCTCCATCCCAGTTGTATTTCCTGATTTTGAACCAATAACATCCTTTTATTACGAGCACAGTTAAACTTTCCATCTTCAGTCACATGTCCAGCAGAGAGATATCTCCTGGCCTGAGAGATCTGATCCCTGTGGGTGTGTGGGCAGGCAGAAGCTGGGGCTGAGATTTTGGGAGTGAGAGCTTTCCCCCACCAACCTGAGAGAACACAGAGTAAGGTTTGGAGAGGCCTCATCTCCCAGTCTGTTTCCTTTTCCTTTTAATGTGTTTGCTCTCTAATGTGTGTTGACACAGTAAATACACATGTTTGTACAAACATCCCAGCTGAGGGTTGTTTTGAGAGCCCCTTGCAGGGGATGGAAAATGTGCCTGGCAGATGTTGGGAGCCTGGCACGCTCCACTTGTGCCAGTGGTGCTGGAGGTGGCCCCCACTGGGAGGAATTCGATGGGACAGCAGGAGGCAGAGGAGGCTTTTGTGGGAATTTTTTTTTGGATTGCTGCAGAAATACACAGGAGCCCAGTGCTGTCCAGGGGCAAAAATGTGTTCCATTGTGGATTTGAACTGGTATGGAATGTGAGATGGTGAGGAAAACATGGATAAGTGTGGGGAGAAGGAAACTGGACAGAGCTCCCATGGAGGAGGCACTTGGATGGGGATGGAGCTGAGATTGTGGGGAACGATGGGCAGAGCCAAAGCTTTTTACGAGGTGCTGCCAAAGCTCCCTTCAAACCAAACTCTTGGTGTTGAATGGGGCAGGAACCAAGTTTCCCCATGGAAGTGGTGGAGTAGCCACCCCTGGCAGTGTTCAAAAAGCAAGCAGAATTTGTGATATGGCTTAGTGGGTGTGGTGCTATTTGGTGGAAGGCTGGACTTAATGATCTTGGAGGTCTTCTCCAATCTTAAGGATTTTATGATTCTAATTTCTTCCAGATTGCCTCACAGCTGATCAATGTGCTTTGGAACCTGAACCAATGCTTTGAGTTGTCTGTGGCATTTTATTCCCAAACATAAAATGCAGCATCCAGGGTCATGGGGGACTGAAAATTGGTTGAATTATGTTAAAACTGACCCTGTTGTGGAATTATAGAATATCCCGAGTTGGAAGGGACCCCCAAGGATCATCAAGCCCAATTCTTGGCCCTGCACAGGACACCCCAACAATCCCACTGTGTGCCACTTGAGTATAACAAGAAAAACAGAGATTAAAGCACAATTCTTGGACCCTCTTGTTGCAATAGGACATATTAAGCTAACAAAAGCTGCCCTCAAAATTAAGATTTTCTGTACGAACCCATCCACATACCTTTTAGCACAGGGACATCTAGGAAAGAGTTGCTGGCCAATCTGAGAGATGCCAGACACTTGCTCAGGCTGAAATTTGTCTCACCTAATGCTGGTCATCAGCACTGAATCGAAATGAGCTGCTGTTTATATATAATGGAGAGAGACTGGCATCTCCAGAAAGCAATTCACTCCATCTGCCTGAGACACCTATTTAGGATGGCACAAATCGCCCCTTGGTGAAACCTGTCTCTTCCCATTCACTCCAGGGGAAGCCTGCCTGACTCATTAGGAGAGATGTCTAATTTTCAGGAAGACCATGTTAAACAAGATGAATCCCACATTTAGTGCGTGCCTGGAGGGCAGGCAGGTGACTGGTGACAACAAAATGTCTCTGGAGCCGGGCAGAGCCTGGCTGCTCTCTGCTCAGCTGCTTGTTTTCAGGTTGGTTTAGTCTGTCCCTCTTTGCACCCGAAATATCCTGCTTTGAGCCGGGTTACTGCTAGTGACACCTCATTTTGTCACAGCCAGGGGAGTAGATGGGGCAGTGTTGTGACAAACAGGGAGTCTGAGGGGTTTCTGCTGTGTTTCTCCATCCTTGAGGCAGCTCCTTCTCCTGCTGCCCAGGCTTTGGGAAGGGAGGGAGATTTCACCGCTCCCATAATTCAGGTGGGACACTGGAGGCACAGAATGAGTGACCAGGATGGGCAGAGTGGGACTGGCTGGCACAGGACTTGATCCCCTGTGCCTCCAGGTGCTCCTCAGCACCAGGGGTTATGGCTGGGTGTGACCATGGGTTTTTTCCCTGCTGCTTCCCAGGACTTGATCCCCTGTGCCTCCAGGTGCTCCTCAGCACCAGGGGTTATGGCTGGGTGTGACCATGGGTTTTTTCCCTGCTGCTTCCCTGACCAGGTGGAGCTGGGAAGGCCAAGGGCAGTTTTTAACTCATGGATGGAACCTTTGGTGCGGGTTAGAAACACCCAACCTCTGCCTGAGCGAGGCTGTACAGCTGAGGTTTGATGTGTGAATTGGCTTTCCCCAATCCCACTGATGTCTCCCTGGGAATATTTCCTTGAGTTGGCTTCAAACCTTCAGAAACACAGGAATTTTTTGAAATTTAGTCCATTTTGTTGTCACACATCACCTCTGGCTTTTTTCTCCTTCTAAACCCCTCTTCCAACCCTTGAAGCCCTTCTGTGCCAGGACATGCCACCAACTCATGGATCATTTTGGATAATTTCTCCTCTGAGGAAGAACTGAGATCACCCTAAAATCCCCCAGATATTCTGTGTGAGGTGCTTGGAGCAAATCCTGGCTGCAGCCTGTGGGACAAAGCTCCCCTCTGCCCACTGGAATCTCTGGTGGGAGGACAGGGCAGGATGAGACCCTTCCCAAAGCATTGCTCCAGCCCCGGGACATCTCAAGGAATTGGGATCCCTTTAGGAAGCCACTCCATAGAGCTGGTGACACCCTGTGGCTGTCGGGAAGAAACGCAGCGACTTTCACCGGAGGGTTGTGGAAATTCGGGTTTGAAAAATGNAAAAGGCAACTGTTCTAGGAATTAAAAAAAAAAAAAAAAGAAAAGAAAAAAAAAGAGGGAAACAAATCCACCAGACATTTACCAGCTGTGCTTTTAGTGCTATCACAGGGACAAAGGTGGCAGCTGGCTGGCTGGCAGCCTGCTCGTGGCCATCCCTGCTTCTCTCCCAAGGCCATGGGCCCAGGGCAGGAAGCTTTGAAGAGCTCCCAGTTTGGAGGACGGGGTGGGCAGAGGCCACTGCCACCAGAGATATGAGACATGGCCACTTCCTCACCAAAATAACTTCTGTAACTCTTTCTCCTTCCTACCCCGTGTCCCTCCCCTTGTGGTTTGTCACAGCCAAGATGCTTCCACACAAAATAACATTTTCCTCTTGGTGTTTTCCTTCCCAGCTGCCAAGAGGTCTGTGTGAAAACACCAATCTCTCCCTTTCATAAGCAACCAACTCCTCCTCCTCCAAGACAGAGTAACAAGAGGAGAGGAAGGATAAAAAAAGAAGGAGAAGGAGAGGCAGGATCATGCTCTGCTCCTCGACACAAAAGGGATGGGGGGGAGTTGTTGGCCTGGGATAAAATTGGCAGTGTAATGAGTTTTAACTGCAGCCTTTGAAGATGAGAGAAGAAGCAGCCGATTGTCATAGCGGGAGCAGGCCTGGCCCTTTAAACAACAAAGCCTGCAAAGATAGCCCCGAGTCCCAAAAATAAAGGCTTCACACTGCCTTCTTCTGTCACTGCCCGACAGAAATAGTAGCCCAGTGGGAACCATTAAGGCCACGATGAGAAGCTCCAGTCTTCTGCCATGAATCCGTGCCCAGAAGGGTGCAGGCAGTGGGAGGGGGTTGGCTGCTGGCTCCTGGGGCAGCTGGTTGGGGTCTGGCCTCCATCACCCAGGCTGGCATTGCCCTGCACCAGGGACACGGCTCTCCCCTCCTGCTGTGGAGATGAACACCTGAGCCAGCGCTGGATTGCTCCCCGTGGTCCCTTTTGGGGCTTGTCCTTTGTCTCACCCTGTTTTAAACACCCTGGGAGGAGCTGGAGGGCTCAGGCTGGGGTCAGGGCTGCGAATGATGCCAGTGCCCCCCAGGAGGCACCGAGGTGGGGCTTTAATGGCACATCCATCTCTGTACGATGGAGCTGTGCCTCCTGCATCCCTCGTGGATTTGTCCCACTTCTTTGGGACAGCTGGTGGCTTTTCATCCCTGTGATCTCCTTGGAGAGTGCTAAAATCCAGCGCTGGAAGCTGCACGGTGCCGGACTCAGCCAAAAAAAGGGGTAGGATGAGACTCCTAGATGGAGAGGGACAGCCTTTGGGACGGTCCTGGGGCTGGCGTGGGGACAGTGGGGACAGAGGTGGCAGTGGGACAGCTACTGCAGCTGCGCCATCTGCTGCACACGTGGAGAAGCTCCGGCCAAAAAGGAGCGGTTTGGGTTGATAGGTTCCAAAAATAATCAACAGTCCAGCCCCAGCTCCTTCTACTTCCCCTCCTTTTGTGCTAGATGTTGAGGCAGAGCTACTTTTTTGCCATCTCCCATGGACCAGGGGAACTTTTGATGCAGCTTGGGAAGGGTTGGTTTTATAACTAATAAAAAAACCTTTTCCCCCCTCCTTTTCTGTCCTATGAGATGGATCTGGGGAGAGAGAATGAAACAAGAGAGCTCCAGGCACTTGTCAATCAGTTATCCCCAGGGCTGTGGAGCATCCTCAAGGGATTGTGATGATCTCCAAACCTGAGGCTGCTGCGTTTTGTTTCAGTTTCATGGAACTGATCTAATTTCATCACAACAAAATGCCAGAAATATGGAAGGCTTTCCCTAAAAAGGAGATGAGAGTTTGAGAAAGAGGGAGCAAATGGCAATTCCTGTAAAAATTCTCTTTTTCAGAGAATCCTCAATACTGCAGATGTTTCAAGTTGTTGTTTTGGTAAGGTCAATGTGTACCTCAAAATGCACAGGGTTTTTTGTATGTCATATCTCCTTCACTCAGGATTTCAGTGAATAATACCCCAAACTTTGGGAACATGAAACACCTGCCTGCAGTATCCCACTCTGGAAGGACTTCAAGGAAAAGGAGTCACTCCTGCTTTGGAGGTTTAAGGTCCTTTTTGTTTTAGCTGCAGTCACCAGCACAAATGAATGTGCTGCAGGCTGTGGTGCTACTGGTGTGTAAGTGTGGAGTAACCTTGCTGACAGCCTGGGAGAGCTGGGGGTGCTCACCTGGAGAGGAGAAGGCTCCAGGGAGAGCTCAGAGCCCCTGCCAGAGCCTAAAGGGTCTCCAGGAGAGCTGCAGAGGGACTGGGGACAAGGCCTGCAGGGACAGCACACAGGGAATGGCTTTAAAGTGAAGGAGGGAGATTTAGATTAGATTAGATTAGATTAGTTTATATAAAATATTGGGAAGGAATTTCTGTCTGGGAGGGTGGTGAGCCCCTTGCACAGCTTTTCCAGAGAAGCTGTGGCTGCCCCTGGATCCCTGGAAGTGTCCAAGGCCTGGTTGGATGGGGCTTGGAGAAACCTGGGATAGTGGAAGAGGGATGGAACTGGATGAGCTTAATATCCCCCCATCCCAAACCATTCTGTGATTCCATGATTTGCTCCAGCACAAAGCTGGAGCTGGTCATGGCTATAACTGGCTGCCCTTAGGAGTGATTCTGCTGAAACCTTCAGTGAAGGGGGGCTCAGCTCTGACACCCCTCACCTTTCAGCTCCTGCGCCAGCACCTTTTCGGTGTGGCTGGGGGAGGGGGGGGACCCTGCTGGGACACAACTTCCCCCCGGCAAGGACAGAGCCAGGAGAGCCGTGTGAACCGAGGGAAAGAGCAGCAGGGATGAAAGGAGCAGTAATTATGCATCTCAATGCCCTCCCTCCCCAGCAGCCTTCGGCAGGTACATCTGATCCCGGAGCTTTTGTGTCCTGGCTGGCACTCCCTGTATTGACGCTGAACTCCTGACCTTGCTTTGTCTCCAGCCACGACCTGATGTCAAAGTGGCTTGGGGTCGAGTTTCATTGCCCGGGTTACCCTGAGGTCCCAGAGGAAAGTGATCCCTCTGTTTGTATGGGGGACATGATCCTGCTGTCCCTCCCTGCCCATGGGAGAGAGGGCATGGCTGTGGAGACAGGAGATGCTGCCCAGGCTGCTCTTCCATCACCTTCCCATCACCAGAGGTGCGGCTGAGCTTGCTGCACGCTCTCCTCCTTGGCTGACTTGTTCAAAATAGTGGGAAAATATCCAGTTTGGGAACTCCTGGGACCTCAACCAAAGCAATGCCATGATTGCCTTAAGGAAGCAGTTTTCTCCTGAATTCTGCTGCCAAATGCACCAGGGGAAGTTTAGGTTAGACATCAGGAGAAAAATTCTCCACTGAAAGAGTGATTGGGCACTGGAATTGTCTGCCCAGGGAGGTGGTGGTGTCACCATCCCTGGACGTGTTTAAGAAAAGCCTGGACATGGCACTCAGTGCCATGGCTTAGCTGGTGAGGAGGTGTCAGGTCATATGTTGGACTCGATGATCTCAAAGGTGTTTTCCAGCCTAGTTCATTCTGGGATTCTGGGATTCTGTGATTCTGTGGTTCTGTGGTTCTGTGATTCTGTGGTTCTGTGATTCTGTAACTCAGCAGTGGTGTCCGGACCGTGGCAGTGACCACCCCAGGAATGTTTGCACTTTGTCCACACAGGTTTTCAGGCAGGACCTGTTTGTTTGTTCTCCACTGATGTGTCCAGGGATGCACAGAGTCAATGAGCTGTGTAGGTAAACAGCAAATCCCAGACCTTCGGAGGATGGGGGAGTCCTGCCACTCATGGGATGCTGCTTTTAGAGCTCAGACACCTCAGTCTCTGACATTGGAAGAGTACCTGACTGTTTCGCCTCAGACAGGACATTGCTCTAGTACTGACATGAGTTTGGGAAAGATCTGAGGCAGAAAGGGAGCTGCAGATCTGGAAGTTGGCCCTGTTGGAAGGACAGTGACGCTTCTCAGCTCTGCTCTGACTGTCCTGCTGGGCTGTGGTCCTTGTGCACCACTTGGCTCAGCTGAAACATCCCTAGAAATGGTCTGTCAGGTCCCTTTTGTGCTCAGCTTTTACAGACCCTCTGCTTCCTGAATTTCCCTACATTCCTATTTTGCCTTTTGTGGACAAGATTTTGCCTTTTGTGGGTCAATGCTGTGTGATGGTGTTAAGTTCATGAATACCATCGATGCCTTGGGAAGGCTGAGCTGGAACAGAGACTGGGCAGAGCTAGAGAATAAAATAGGTATTTATTAAAAGGCCTTTAAGGTACACCTTGGGGAGGACAAGAGCCTGGCCAGGGCTACACCCAAGGTGGATCCAAAATGGTCACAAAATGGACAAACGGTCAGGAGGTCACACGCTTTTATAAGTTTTGGTCCATTTGCATATTGGGCTTTAATTGTCCAATTACAGCTTCAGATTATGAAATCCCATCCTTCTTGTTTTCTGTCTTCAGCCCACCCTTGTTTGTGTTTTTGGGCCTGAAAATTGTACTCATTGTGCCTGGTCTCCATCTGGTAAAGGATTTGTTTTGTCTCCCTGCTCTGTGAAGAGAGCTGACTGACGCTGAATGTGAGGCTCAGAACTGCACCCCTGGGCAGAACAGAATCTGAAAAACATGGAAGCTAAAACTTAAGGCATCACCATTCTAACCAATTTATGGGACACCTTTGACTCTTCCCCAGCCTGATCCAGGGTCTGATTCCCAGCTCAGCAGCCAGGTCCCAAACTGTGTGGCTCAGGCAAGCCTGTCTCCCCTCCCAGGAGTCTCCTGCCTCTGCCTAAGTGGAATAATATGTCAGCACTCCCCTCCTAAATCCCTCTGGCTCTGTTAATTTTCCCTTGGACATGCCTTGTGCCTTGCCCTCTGTGCCATACAGCTCCCTGGGCAGTTCCCAGCTCACCTCCCAATCCTTTGGAGTGCACATGGAGAGCTCTGTTCCCCACCCGGGGTCATCAGCTTCTCTCCTATGGACCTGACTTGGTGCTGGGTGTGCTTGGCTGAGAGGAAATCACTCCCTGCCACCCTCACCTGCTGCATCCCCACCTTTTTTTTTTCCTCTGAATGGGAGCTTCACACTGATGGTCCCGGCTGGTGATTTACTGATGCTAAAAATGGGCCTGCCACCCTGTTATTTTTAAATTTATTTGAATTAGTTTTGGATAATTCAATCAAGGGGTTTGAATACACTTCTGGTTAATTCTGATTGATATGCCAGGAACCCCCGTGACTAAGGGTCTGGGGATATGTGCCATTCTTGCACTATTGGAGGTAATAATTGAAGTTATACAATGATAGAGTTGTTAAGGTTGGAAAAGACCTCTAAGATCATCGAGTCCAACCATTAACCCAGCTTTGCTCAGACCACCACTAAATCATGTCCCCAAGGGCCACATCTACATGGCTTTTAAATCCCTCCAGGGATGGTGTCCCTGCCCGTGGCAGGGGGTTGGAATGAGATCATCTTTAGGGTCACTTCCAACACAAAACAGTCTGTGATTCTCTGAATGGAGAGGACCAACAAATTGTCTGGTGTTCCTGGAAGGAAAAAAGTGTGAGGGACATCTTTGGGTCACTAATGAGGGAGCAGTGGGAGATGAGAGGAATTCTTGGGGAGGCAAAGGCCTCACTGACACCTTTGCTGACGGATTTGCTCGGGATGGAGGTTGGCTGGTGGAAGAGCTGGGACTTGCTGGGGTCTGTGCTGCTCATTTGGGGCTGGGTGGGGAGGAAGGAGGTCTGTGCTGGGGCTGGGCTGCAGAGTTATGTCCTTGGTCAGGTGTCAGAGACAAAAGCAGAGGAACCTGTCATAGATTGGGAGCATCCTTCAGTCTGTGGGAGGTGAATGGAAAGGGCCTTGTCCACTGTTTCAGTGCTGGATCAGTTTTCTGGCTGCTTTCATGAAAGGGGAGAAAGGTCAAATGTGAAGTTTTGTCCCCAGATGGTGCTTTCCTTTTATCTGAGGCAATATTGGAAGATAAGCACTTGCTTTCTCTTTTTCTCTCCTCCTTCTATTTTCTGTGGATAAACATAGATTATGAAGGTTAAAAAAGCTTTGAGAGATGTTTTTTTATCTGATATTAAGTTCTTAATAGGTCACCTTGGCATTGAGGAGCCCAGGAGCTGAAAGAGTCAGCAATTGAATCACAATAACCTTTGCAGAGCACAGCCCTGTCAGTGGGGCTGGGGCCCAGAGATATGTGGGACCTCATTATCTCAACCTTAACCCCGGGGGTGTCAGCTGACAAAAGGGGCTGGGGACAGCTTTTCTTTCAGGTTCCCCGTTCCCCTGGAGATAACCTGTCCCCATTTTGCTGACAGGAATTGTCCCCACGACACCGTTCCACCCACCCACCCAAACCCTCTCAGCAAGGGAGTGAGGAAAGAGCTGTGGGTCCCAGATTTCTGTTTTCACTGATGCGCTCACAGCCCATCACTCTGCATTTCTGAAGTCGTTTAGCAGCAGCATCTGACACAAATATCAGTGCAAGAGCAGCCAATCTCACTTGACCGGTGATACCATCTCTGGGATACGATTTTTGATTTGTCTTTTTTTTTTTTTTTTTTTTTTTTTGAGAGTAGGGAGANTAAAGAGAAAGTGGCAAAAGTGCCCAAATCCTCAGCAAAGCAGGGGCTTTGGTCTTCCTCTCTTAATCTTGAAAGGGAAGTTGCAAATGTGTCTTTCTATCTCCAAGATTGAATGTGACAGGCTGTGATTGAGTTCGCTGCCCTCGCTGACGCCTGGAGCTGCCCAGGGCACTGCACCTCCTGAGGTGTGGAAATGCCCCCCTTTGGATCAGATTCCCTGGGTTATCTGCTACAAGGGGCAGATCCTTTTTGGGGTAATGCCTGTGGTCTCCACAGACTGCTGGGTGTGATACGACAGGGGATGATGGTTTTATCCTGAAGGAGGGTTGATTTAGGTGAGATAAAAGGAAGCTTTTTACAACTGGCTCATGCTGTTCAGAGAAGTGGTGGGGGCACCTTCCCTGGAATCATTCGAGGCCAGGCTGGATGGGGCTCTGAGCAACCTGATCCAGTTGGAGGTGTCCCTGGTTGTGTCCCTGGTCGTTGAACTAGGTGACCTTTAGAGGTCCCCTCCAACCCAAGCATTCCACAATTCCATTTTTCTGTCATTTTAAGTCAGTGCATGCATGTGCTTATCTCTACAACACCCCCTGGATCCCTTGGTGAGCTCATCCTCAAGCCAGGAGGATGATCCTGGAGTGCCCAGGTACTGAATTTCTCTAAGAGCCAGGTGTAATTAGCCCTGTGAGGGTTCAATACCTCTGAGGGCATCCAGCACCTCACAGAAAATGGCTTAAATAACTTTGCGAGATGGCTTGGTTGAGTGTGTCTTGAAAAAGCAAAAGGGTTTTAATAAGAGAAGAAAATAGTACAAAAACAAAAGAACAAAACCATGCACAGCATAGGGACAGGTCCCACACACCTGCTACAACATCACAAAAATGTGCTGAGAAGCCTCGTGCTCTCCCTTAAGTATTGAATGATNATCTTCTGCTGTGACGGTGGCACAGAGACATTGGTAGAATGAAATTGAGGTAGAATAGGTGATAGTAACTGGCACAAAACCATAAATATAGTACGTTTTTAGAGTTAATTGGACTAAAATCTTTAAAATGACCTTGCACCCTGCATCCATGTTCCTGTGGCAGCTTTTTCCCTTAGCGCGCTGACACTCCTGTAAGACCTTGAGATAAGAAATAGAAGAAACATCTTTGAAGACCTAGCTGCAGGTTCCATCTCATCTTTCAACCCTGGTATGGGACTCTGAGAGACAGAAAACCCCTAATTAGGGGGATGTCGGGGTGAAAATCCCGACAGTTTCCCTATATGGAAACACCTGCTGGGGTGCGGGGTGCATCCCTACACCCAGGTGTTTTCTGGGTCCCTCCACACCCCCTGGGTATTCCCACCCTTTCACGCTGCTGTGCCGACGCTTGCCCTGCCGCCCGTGTATCCATGAGAATTCCTGCGTCCCCACTGGTGCCTCCCGTTGCTGAAGGGCAGCTGGCTCCCTCTCAAGTGCCACAGCGTGGTGAGCATCCGTGGGTGTCTCTGAGCTCGCCCCGTCTGGCCACAGTCAAAGGAGCCTTTGTGGTGCTGCCCTGCACCCCCCTCGCCCCACGGCTCCCGACCCTCGGGGTCACCGCGTTCCCGGCGGGATGAGCTCATCCCTGTGGGAATCTGGTCCCTCAGCCCCAGGAACAGACACTCATCAAGGGCTTGTATTCATAGTCCAGCCTATGTTGTGGTGCATCTGTCTTCATTCCATCCCATATTTACTCCCTGCCTCAGTTTTTGAGCTGTCCCACAGAAGGGTTTGTGCTCCAGGCCAGCTGCGTTGGGATCTTTGTGTCTGGTCAGTCCTGTTCACACACGCTCTGCACTTCTGGGTATTTCTGAGGAAAAACTCTGAGTCTTTCTGGTGTTGCAACTTGTCTGAATTATTTTTATCTACGGTTTGACCCCTGCTGAAGAGCTGACAGGATTTTAGGGAGCACTTTGGGTTCTGCAGCTCACGAGCTGACACCTGTGCTCTCACGTGTAAAAATTTGATTTTCAGACTTTTTTTTTCATTATTGTTCCCTTAATCTCAATCAGAACCACTGTGACCCAAAGCATCCGTTTATGGATGTAATTAGTCTCTTTATAAAGAACCAGGAGTGATGGCAATAACAGCCAAATATTTAAAAGTTAGCAAGTTCCCCAAATATTTGCCTTGTGAAAGGAATTCCACCAGCTGGGGAGAAGCACCTGAGTGGTACTAAGACCTCTGAGGTTATCCACTGGGATCATAAATATGAGCGTCCAGCAGCTGGCCCCACTCTATGAGACGTGAACTTTAGCTCTGGGAATGTCAAACAGAGAATCCTCATTTTCCCTGAAGGACCTGGAGCTGCAGAGCA
The DNA here is from genome assembly GCA_013397315.1 of Donacobius atricapilla. Lineage (NCBI taxonomy): Eukaryota > Metazoa > Chordata > Aves > Passeriformes > Mimidae > Donacobius > Donacobius atricapilla. Next base: position 807,624 of record WBMY01012605.1, on the reverse strand, counting down.
CCCATGGCAGGATTTGTGCCTGAGAATGACCCATGGATGGAGACGCTGCTCTGTTGCCAGTGGGACTGAAATCCTGCAGAGCTTGGGAGGCAGACACAGAGGCTGTATGGGCTCCTGTTGTGCAGGAGCAGAGTTGTCCCACCCTTGTCCCCTCCCTGTGCTCCGACAGGATGGTCAGTGCTGGCATATCTTTCCCTGATGGAGTTTCATTCCCACAAAGCACTCACTCAGCTAGACAGAAATTGTTAAAGCCTGAAGCCAGAAATATGGATGTTAAATATGGTGGCTGGAGCATTCAAATAGCCTCTTTATCGGGCCAAGCACAACTTGATACAGACACTGTCCTTTAGAGATGCCACTGATGCCAGCATGGAGTTTCCTAGGACGCACCTGCAGGTCAATGCCTTGAGTACCCACCTTCATTTTCCACTGATAGAGGACAGAGCACAATTTTTCAGGCTTAAATATCTTTAATTTTAGGTTGCAAGACTGGGGTAAGTGGAGAACAAATATCCAGAGTCTGTGGGAGCAAGTGCAGTCCAAATGCCTGGGTCTAGGGTGGCCACTGGCAGCAGAGCCAGGAGCTGTGGAGAAGGAGGAGGAGGAACAGCAGGTTTGGAGCTGTTGCACTGATGAGCAGAGCTCAGTCCTTGGTGGGGACTGGACTACAAAGGCTCAGCCTGGTGCCATAGGTGAGTGCCAGCAGCCCCTTAATGGATTGCCTGGCAGGGCTCGTAGCTGAACACGGGTCCTTGGCAGGCCATTACCTTGAAAAATGAGCTCTGCCGAGCTTGCCTTGTGTTGTTACAAACTAATGATTTGCATTGATTAGCACATGGCTCATGAGTGTCTAATTTATCAATCAGGGAGCACTGGGGGAGCGTGTGTAAACCATGCTCTCAAAAATGATGTCATCTGTCAATGGGCTCCTGGATGTGAGAGCTGCACATACCTGACACGCGCTCCCTGCTGCGGGAGAGGGACCTGGTCATGTCTTTCCCTTTCCCTCTTGTTTCCAGTTCTGGAGCTGTTTCACTTTGGGGTGAGCCCTGCAATTCAGGTACAGCCTGACTGGACACATTTCAAGCTGTAATTATCAATTTTTATGGTGCTGGGAGAGGCAGTCAGAAACCCACTGTGTTAGGTGATGTCCAAGCTCAGAATGAAGGGCTTTGGACAGAAGGTTGGTCTTTCACTTTGTCTAATTTAATTCATAATTCCATTGCAGCCAGGAGTATCTCTTGCTATAAATGTTAATGGGGATCCACTGTGGGATGAGACAGCAATCCTGGGCTGTGGAAAAAAGGAGAACTCTGTCAGCTAAGAATTTGTCTTTGGGCTTGAAGGACCCTCTGGCCCAAAGCAGGCAGCTTGAAGGGTAGATTTAGATTGGATATTAAGGAAAAGTTCATCCCTTGTGTAAGGGGGGAGGCCCTGGCACAGGGTGCCCAGAGAAGCTGTGGTTGCCCCTGGATCCCTGGAAGTGCCCAAGGCCAGGTTGGACGGGGCTTGGAGCAGCCTGGCATAGTGGAAGGTGTCCTGGCCCATGGAATGGTGTGGAACTAGCTGGTCATTAAGCTCCTTTCCAACCCCAAATTTTCTGTAATTCAATGATCACTTATTCACTCAAAACTAAACTGGACTCATTTTCTTCCACTTCCAAAACTCCAGGAAAAATAAAATGATGAGTTGGTTGTTACAACCTGAAGTATTCAGAAAAGTGTGTTAGACCAAAGTTTGTTTAAACAAACTGGTTGAGTCCTGTGGTTTCTTTTGTCTTTGTTAACCTGGGACAGATGACGTAAACCAAGTGGGGTTTAGCCAGGGTGAGGGAGAAGGCCAGGAGGAAGCAGATCTGGTGGAGGTGGGACAAATTCCTCCTTTCTGATGAGGCTCAAGTGACATAACAAAGCAGGGCCCAACAGTGGTCCCATCATTAGAAGAGGGCTTGTAGCAGCCTGGGTCTGTGGAAGGTGTCCCTGCCCATGGCAGAGAGTTGGAATGAGATGAGCTTTAAGATCCCTTCCAACCCAAACCACTCCATGATTCCATGATTCCAGTGGATCCCACTGTGCTGGATCTGTGTGAGACAGTGACCCACCATGAAACCAGAGCACGCAGTAGCTCTGTAAGGGCTCAGTGACCCACGTGTCTCCAGAAAACAAAGCAGATGCCCACCAGCACCTTGTCCCATGTTTCTCTTGGACCTCCTGAAGCAGGAGCCCTGCTCTGCCCCTCGGCGCTGTGCTGGCTCTGCAGGGTGATCTCTATCCAGCAGCCAGGCACAGCTGTGTTTGACCCAATTTGCCAGGATTACACGAGAGGTCAGTGGGTGACTCCTGTGCAGGGATTAAACCCTGTGGCCCTGCCCAGTGAAACCCCTGTGCCCCCTGCCAGTCCCTGGCCAAGGGTGTGCGGGGTGGGGATTACACTACAGATGATCGGGATTAGCCAGCAGTTATTCTAGGAAAGCTGTCTTCTTCAAAACCCTGTATTGCTGCTGGGAGAAAAGGCCCTGGGAATTGTATGGCTGGAGAAGTGAGGAAGAACCATTCTCCCTGGCTGTTGCTGTGCTGTAGGTGTGGTAAAATGAGCCTTGCTTGCTGACAATGAGATTTGTTCAGTGAGTTTGGATTTGATGGTCTTGGAGGTCTTTTCCAGGCTTAAAGTTCCTGTGATTCTGTCACATGAGACCTCCTGGACAAAAGAAATACAAACCAGGAGCCTGATGGGATTGCAAGGCTGACCTGTTTCGCTGCCCCTTCTGTTTTGTGGTGTGCACTCAGGTGCACCTACATTTTGGGAGAGTGACTTTTACACGGGTGATAGAGAAAGGACAAAGAGGAACCCTTTTAAACTAAAAGAGAAGAGATTTAGATTAAATATTAGAAAGAAATTCTTCCCTGGGAGGTTGCTGAGGCCCTGGCACAGGTTGCCCAGAGCAGCTGGATCCCTGGAAGTGTCCAAGGCCAGACTGGATGGGGCTTGGAGCAACCTGGATTGTGGAAGGTGTCCCTGCCCATGGCAGGGAGTTGGAACAGCATTGTCTTTAAGATCCCTTCCCACTCAAACCATTCCATGATTCCATGACTCTGCTTTCCAGATTATCTCTCACCTCTGCTCAGAGTGGCTCCTGTCATGACACTTTGGGTTCTGGACAGCACTGAGAGCAGGAGTTTCAAGAACACTGAGAATCCCTGTTTTTCCCAGCTCCTGCTCTCCATGTGGCTGGAGGTGCTCTGAGATCTGTGTTTGGATGGGCTGGCATCGTCCAGGCAAGCAGCACTTTTAAACATGTGTACAGGAGAAGGGAGAGAGCTGCTGGCTGCTGACTTAGGCAGGAGTTGGGAATACCTCATCCCTTGCTTTTTCAATTAGCATTTCTAAAGGTCTTTAGGATCAGTGGGTAGACAGGGCTATTGAAATGCCATGTTTTATTAGGAATTGATCTCCTGTTAATAGGCTTTAGGCAAATTAGCACAGATTATTTTACTGGAAAATGGAGGGAAATGGGCAGAACATGGAGTGTCGCTGGCCCCTTCCCTGTCTTTGCTGAGATCAATAGAGCTCCATCATGCAACCCAAATCAATGGAAAAGCAGGAATAGGTGATCATCAGAGGGGCCTGACATGAGATCATACACTGCCTGCTGTGTCCTTTCTCCCTCTCCATGCCAGGAGCAGCAGCCAGCAGTCCCGGCATCCTCTGGGGAACATTAGGTTCATAAAACAGGGAGGAACAGCTATTGGAAAAGCAATGAAGTATTAGTGGCCCCTGTGCAGTCGTAAGGCTCTGGCTGGGCCATTTTCAGAGCAGCCTGGATTGATGCGCTGGGCTCCAGGGCTGCTTGGATCTCCTGGAATGGTGTTTGCAGATCCTTAATCCAATAGTGAGAAACAATGATGGTGATTTCAGTGAGATGCGCTGCAAGAAGGAGAGGCAGGGATGGCAAAGGAAGGATTCCTCAGGGGATGTGGAGGGCAAAGTTTGTCCACCCACCTCTTGCTTTCCCTGCCCAAAACATTTTCTCTACTTTCTGAGGCAGTACCACAGTCATGGTTGCCCCCTTGCACCCAGGCAGAGGTAGCGGAGCCTGATTCCATGACCTGAAGGATTTTCCCTTTGAAATCCACCCTTACAATCTTCCTGGCAGCCTTTTAATCCCCTCCCCTGGGAACTGGGGCAATTTCATGCCCAAAATAAGCCACTCAAACGACTTGAGCGAGAGCTACCGGAGCAGGAGATGATGAATTCCCTGGAACTTCATCAGCCCAGGGGCTGCTGACTCTGCACAAAAGCAGAGTGGTGGGGAAGGATGAAGCATGCCATGGTTCACCAAGCTCCTCTTCTGCTTAGTTATTAATTTAATTATTTGTAATGACTCTCATCCACCCAGCGTCTGCTCCTGCTGCCCACCTGGCTGGCCATCATGGTCCTGCTCCCCACCATGCTCCCAGCATCCCTGGATGGTTTTCAAGCATTTATACAGAGATATTAATTGAAGGGGACTTTATTTTAACTCTGGCGGGCCAGGAATGATGCTCTTGGGCAGGAGGTGGTGGTTTTAGAGGAGAAGGAAACAGCTGAGCCCAGTTGGCACAGTGGAAATGTTCCTTTTTTTTTTATTTTGCTGACAGAGATCAATCCAAGCTGCTCAGACAAATGGAATAGAAGTGAGGTTGTAGCAGGAGATTGGGTTAGGAGTGTTTCTGAAGTGAGTCTGAAGATAAGTTTGAAAGGACACTTTGCATTAGATCAGGCTCCACGCCCCATCCAACCTGTCCTTGAACACTTCCAAGGATGGGGCATAAAAAAACCTCTCTGAACAACCTGTGCCAGAGCCTTTTTCTTGAATAAACAAAAACTGGACGATGTTAACCTGCTCGAAACACTGATTCAGTCTATGGGATCAGGCTTGGACGGGCCTGGAGTAAAGCTCCTGAAGTCCATCTGTGTGGATGGATTTTATCAGGAAATTTCATTTTATAAGAAAGAATAGAGGTGCTCTCAGAGGTATGTGGCCCTCTCTAGAAGGCAGGTGTTTCGGTTGCTCTGCTGAGCTTAAAGATATTTTCTTTTTTGCCATAATCTTGGGTTTTGGATCTAAAGGCTTCAAGCGCTTGCTGCCACCAATTCCTTTTGTCCTCCAATCCTGCTGCTCTTTCCTTGACAATTTTGAGTATATCCCTATGATTTGGAGAGGGTTATTGCATCCCTCTCTTTGATAACTATGTGATACCAATCTCTATGTCTCTCTTAGAAGTGTGATTGAGGCATCTGCCACCAACTTGCTGGGGAAGCTGTCCTCGAGCATCAGCCTCCCGTGGATCCCTCAGCATCTGGGGAGGCCCAGATAATGCTGAAAAGCAGGGATGGGAGGTATCCTTTACCTTCTTTCATCTACCAGACTCCTGGGCTGCTTGCCAGGATGCCTGTAGGTCTAGCCATGGCCAGGGTGGGAGCTCAGAGAAGGCCAGAGCCTGTGTCTTTAAAGATTAATAGCATTATTTGCTCATTAAGGAGATCGTTTTGAAGTCAGAGCTAGCCAGAACATTCGAGTGCAAGCATCTGTTTGCTACTGGGAGAGGATATTTATTGTCTGATACTTCAATGGATGTAAATAAACAGCCAGCTCTAGATAATGTTCAGACAAACAAACAAACAGCTGCCAGAATGGGTCCCTTGGTAGTTGACCTTCGGGAAGCATCACGCTGATGTTTTAATAGCAGCTGGCTCTGCAGAGCCAAGCCCAGTGAGTGAAGCCTTCCAGGAAGAAGAAGGATTAATGTGCAGCCTGAGAGTGCTGGGCCCTGGGAGCTCCCACATTTGGGTTAGGGGACAAGGGAGCTGAGCTGAGCATCTGGGGGTCTAAGGGATGTGCATGTCCAGGACAGACATTCAGGAAGTGGGAGCGGGGAGATGGTCCTGTTGTGGAGGTGATGGGTGTGTTTGTGGACTGTGGGTTGTGGTGGACTGAGAATTTTGAGACTCACATGTGGTCCTGGAGCCCCCTCTGTCACTTGTTGTTCCCCTCCCTCTTGCCTTGCAGAGGAGCTCATGGTTCACAGGCGGAGATCCCAGCTGGACTGTTAGTCAGCTTCTCATCCCACAGCTCACAAAAAACATGTTGAATGTAGGAATGCCCATCATTCTGTCAGAAGAAAACTCTATCCATACCAGCACCCCAGCTCCAGGTGGGGCTTGTGGCTGATGCCAGCAGAGAAGAGAAGAGCAGGACAGAGGGAATGGGTGGTGTGCTCTTCAAATTCCCTGCCGTTGGAAACTTGAGGAGATATCCAAGCAGGGATTGTTTCCGTGTCCCTGACTTCAGTGGTGATCACCTGCAGGCTTTGATGAAAATCTTCCCATTTTTCCTTCACAGACTCTTCTTTGATTTTTTTTCACCAACCTAAGTGCCCTGGTGCTAGCGGGAGCCTGGGAGCCAGGAATAAATCTCCAAGAGAAAGTGCAGTTGTGTTGTCTGATGCCCAGGACTGTGAAGAATGTGCAGGGAAGGTGGAGATCTTCAGGGCTCTGTGCCTGGGGTCCAGTATAAAAAAAGACAGGGTTTAAGACAGGTAAAGGGATGGCTGGAGTTAAGGGCTGGACTTATGGCTGCATTCTCCAATAATCACCTCATGGGCTGTGTGGCGTGGGCTGACGTCTGCCAGATTTTTGGGCCTTTTTTCTGAATTTTCCTTTTTAATAGCTACTAGATTTAACTAGAGAGAGGGGGTTCTGCACTTAGAGATGTTGGGCTGAGGGTGCGTGAGCACGTGTGTGTGTTTGCACATGTACGGTGCAAGGAGCCCTGTCCCTCCTTCCCTCCCTCCCCCTCTGCAAAATAATGACTTTTCAGGCTATTAGGCCAGCAATAGCTGTTAAATCACTTCCGAGTAGCTCTGTATTCCTGGTGAAGCCTCTGCAATCTTTTACCTGCACCAAATGTACAGGGGAGATCCCTGGGGGCTGTGCCTCCTGTCTCCATGGTTTGTTAACTCCAGCCGGCTGTTCCTCCAGCCTGCCTCTTCCATCTCCGACCTCTTTCCCCTCTAATGGGGCCTGGCAAAGGCTGAGGACAGTGACTGAGCCCTGGGGTGATAATTGGCTGCTTACATATCTGGTGGCCTGCAAATCTGACCCTGGTGGTGCTAGAAAAATCAAGGTCAAAGCCGTGAAGATGTGAGGTTTGTTTAGCACAGGGATCAGCAGAGAGTGAGGATGCTCTGACAGGAACGAGAAGCCACAAGGGACTGGGGAGAGGCAGAGTGGAGGCAGCAGACAAAGCTCCCTGAGAGGGAGAAAGCCTCAGTGGGGAAGAGTAAGGGTTCCTGCTGTGGGGGTATTTGATGTGCTCAGGGCAGAGCCCCAACAGGGAGCCTCCTGTGCTGCTCAGCCTGCAGCCCTTCCTGCCTCCTTCCCTTCCCCTGACTGTCCTGAGGGGAATGACTCAGCCCAAGCCTGTGGGCATCTTTGCCCTTGACCTCATGGGTGATTTACATCAGTGTCCACTTCCAAGAAGGAAGGCTCAGAGGAGCTGAATTTCCATGTGAGGAATCACAGACATGAGTGAGCCCCTTGCTCCCAGGAGACAGAGCTGGCGGGAGTCAGGAATGTTCAGTGCTGGGCTTCAGACCCTGAATTCTTTGTGTGTCAGGGATGTTCAGTGCTGGACTTCAGATCCCAAATTCTTTGTGTTTCAGCGATGTTCAGTGCTGGACTTCAGGCCCTGAATTCTGTGTGANTGTGCTCAGGGCAGAGCCCCAACAGGGAGCCTCCTGTGCTGCTCAGCCTGCAGCCCTTCCTGCCTCCTTCCCTTCCCCTGACTGTCCTGAGGGGAATGACTCAGCCCAAGCCTGTGGGCATCTTTGCCCTTGACCTCATGGGTGATTTACATCAGTGTCCACTTCCAAGAAGGAAGGCTCAGAGGAGCTGAATTTCCATGTGAGGAATCACAGACATGAGTGAGCCCCTTGCTCCCAGGAGACAGAGCTGGCGGGAGTCAGGAATGTTCAGTGCTGGGCTTCAGACCCTGAATTCTTTGTGTGTCAGGGATGTTCAGTGCTGGGCTTCAGAACCCGAATTCTTTGTGTGTCAGGGATGTTCAGTGCTGGGCTTCAGACCCTGAATTCTTTGTGTGTAGGGGATGTTCAGTGCTGGGCTTTGGGCCCTGAATTCTTTGTGTGTCAGGGATGTTCAGTGCTGGGCTTCAGAACCCGAATTCTTTGTGTGTCAGGGATGTTCAGTGCTAGACTTCAGACCCTGAATTCTTTGTGTGTCAGGGATGTTCAGTGCTGGGCTTCGGGCCCTGAATTCTTTGTGTTTCAGAGATGCCAGTGCTGGGCTTCAGTCCCTGACCCCTTGGTGCACCAGGGATGCTCAGTGCTGGGCTGCAGGCCCTGACCTCTCTGTGTGCTGATGTGGGACGTGTGTTGCTGCCATCAGCAGCTCCATCAAGATGACAAATTAACTGAAAATCCTCCCGTGTCATTGGACCAGCCCAGCAGCCAAGGCCTGCATGTGCTCCCACTTCTGTGGAGTCTGATGGATAACATGTAGTATCTGAGCATCCCTGAGCACCCTCCACACCCTTTGCTGGCACAGAGAGCCCCTCTAACTCCTTTCTGCTTCATTTTCCTTATCTTTCCTGGGGAAATCATATTCCTTTGTTGTCCCACAGCAGGTGAGTACATCAAGGAAGGACGATGATAACAATCTGTTTATCATTGTTGTCCTTTACTCATAGACTTTCCAGACCCTTTATCCTTCCCTCTCTTCCCTTCTCTTTGACTTTCCAATGCAGAAGATGATTCAGGCTCAGTTTCTTGGCTGAGAGGTTGGTACAGAAGGAACAAGCTCAAGGGCTGTGCCAGGGAACAGTGGGAACAGGTCTTGACACCATAAGTTCTCCACAGCTTGTTATTTCCTTTGGATGGGAAGGGTGCTTTTTGCTCAGCTATCCAACTGCAGACTGGCAATCTTTGGTCAGGAAGGAATGGAGATTATAATGTGGGGCATGATTAAGGTCTCCTACTACTTTGTTTCTTTTAGGGAGAGGTACTGTGGTGTTTGTGCTGCTGCAGGATAGAACATTTTCAGAAAGTGAAAGGCAACACGTGGGATACAGAGGGAGAAAAGGAATGTGGATGCACCTCTGTAACATGACTGTGGGCTTTGCTGCTGTACAGAGCCTCACAAGATTCAGGAGAACTCCTAAGAATAACTATTTTATCATGACTTGTTCCATATTGAAAGGGATTACAAACCTTCTCCAGCTGCTTTTGAGCCCAAACTCTACAAATTGTTTTTAAGCAGGTAAAGAAAAATCTGTTGTTTTCTGCATTTTCTTCTGTATCGCTGGATCATTGTCAGGGATAGACTGGGACTGTGTGTCTGGTTCCTCCTCATAATCCCAGTTATTGATGTCCCTAAATGACACCCTGTTATGAGATGTGTCTGGAATCATAAGGTGCCACATTGGTGCAGGACTGATTTCAATACCTGATATATGCAATCAGCAAGAGAAATAGCCTGTGTTGCACTGAACACTCTGCAATAATAAATTGCCCCGTGGAACATTAGCAATCAGAACAATAATATTATCTGAGTAACGTTCGAGTGAGTCAGTCCTGCAGATTTGTGTGGTTTTTTATCTTCTGCTCGTCACCACCACAGATCCTTCCCTTGTTGCCATCATTTTGAGCGTGGTAGATTTGTCCAGGCAGTGACAGGAGCACAGTGACAGTGCCAGATAAAAGCCAGCAGGCTCTGCATTGTTTTTACAATGCTCTTGTGTTGATGGGAGCAGCAGAAGTGATGAAATCTGCTTTAGCCTTTTGGTGAGGAGGCTGGGAAAAGTTCACTTTTTGTTGACAGTGGTTGTTGTCCAAAAGACCCGGGCCACAATACATTTATCCAATGATCATTTTGTAAATGTATTATAAATAGATATTTACTGCAGTGGGGATGATGAGAGAGAAGGCTTCCCAGAGAAGCTGTGGCTGCTCTTGGATCCCTGGAAGTTTCCAAGGCCAGGCTGGATGGGGCTTGGAGCACCCTGGGATAGTGGAAGGTGTCCCTGCCCATGGCAGGGGGTTTGGAATGAGATGTCTTCAAGGTTCCTTTCAACATAAATCATTCTGTGGTTCTGTAGCTATTTGTTTCCAGTGGAAGGAAGAAAAATCCTCATGTTCTCCCTCTGCTTTTGTTGCTGCTGCACAGATCCGTGTGGATGGCACCACCAAGAACACGCTGGAGTATGAGATCGTGCAGGTGGTGGACACTGGCCCCATTCTCCGGGACATGGCCTTCTCCATGGACCATGAACACCTCTACATCATGTCTGAGAGGCAGGTAAGGAACTCCAGCGGCCCCTCGTGCTTTATACACCTTTTAGCTCCATCATGCTGTGCACTTCAGGGCTGCTCCTACAAGGATGTGCTCCGTTGTCAGCCTCAGGATTTTTATGCTCATAAACCCATGACATTTATATACTTTTACAATATTGAGGGGCTAGGGGCACAGATCTCAGGGGGCAGGAACCACCTCAGAGTTGCTTTGTCCTGCTGGCTGCAGGACAAGGAGATGCTGCTGCATTGTTCTCCATCCCCACCCAAATGTGGCTGCATTTGCCACAGACCCAGGAAAGTGTAGCACTGAATGATTTGGCTCTAACTGGAGTTTTTGGAGAGGCTGGAGCCTCTTTGGGACGCAGTGGGCAGGAGTGCAGGATGCTGTTTAGTGCAGGCCAAGTTTAGTGTGGTGTTCCTCTTGTGTTATCAGCATTATGATTGAAAATGCTGGCAGCCAGATTCCAGGGAAGGACCAATCTGGGTATTCAGTATGGAATCCTGGCTGATTTCAGTGGAATTCTTGGCCTTGGGAAGTTTGTTCCTCCTGGAGGTGAAACTACTTTTACATGAAAAATGCACAGTTTATACTTAGTCCTGTGGGTGTGCAGGATTACTTGAGCTATCATACCTGGCTGACTCACAGATGCTCATGAGGAGCTTTAAATCCAGAAAAAAGAATGGGAGCAATGTGGTAGGGTGATTGCAGTTGCCCTTCAGTGCCATTTCAGTGGAGACCACCAGTCTGCCTGGGACACGTTCACCCATACATGTTCAATGATTTATTAAACAAGTGTTACTGGTTATATTTTTTAACCTAGTAGTGTCATTTCTTCTGCCCGCACCACTTAAAATAAAGTGTTTTGTGATGTCTCCAACCATTTCCCTCTACTGTGGATATTCATACCTGAAATTTGGTGTAGGGAGGGGATCAACTCTGTAAATTCCTCCTGACTAAAGAGGCTGAGAGATACCATAACTCAAGAGAAAGGTCAGGATGACAGAGCTGTGATTCCTTCTCATCTGCTCCATGCTGGGCAAGGATGGGATTTCACTTCCAGTCCTGCAGTGAAAAGAGTTCCAGTCGCTTTTTGGGATGGGGTGAGAAGCTGGAGGCAGGTGATGCCCAAGCTCCTGCAAGACTTTAAGCAGGACACCATTCCTTTTCCTCATCCTTTTACTGTCTGGGTCCTTTCTTTTTCCTTCTACATAAAATGAGTATCCTTGAGGGTCAAAGCCCTGGAGCAGAACAATGAATGCACCAATAACCAACCCACTGTTTTCAGGTTTGCTCAGTGTCCTTTTTGTGCAGGCCCATTTGAGGCCACCCCAGACACCACTGCTGCCTTTGCACAGCCCTTCAGATTTACAGAGACTCCCAGGAGCTGTCTCAAGCCTCTGGGGGAAAGGGCAGTGGGACAACAACGTTCATCCCCTCACATCCTTAAAACATGAAATCTGGAACAATAGGAACAATTAGTTTTTCCTCCAGAGACTTCCAAAAACTTATTCTTTCTACCTGCATTTCCCTTTACAGCATGAGCAGATTCATTTTGTGCTTGGCTGTTCCAAAGCACAAGTCAAAGCTGGTGTTTTTAGGACCCCAAGCCATGTGGAGAGCTCAGGAGCTCTGAGCCCTCTGTGATTAATCAATCATCTCCTCCCACCCATCTTTGACGCCCATGGGTGTCTCTGTGAGAGAGGCTGGTGAAAAAGGCAGGGGTTGTTATTTAAAAGCTGATGTGAGCCTGTGGAACACTCAGCACTACATCAGCCTTTGCCCAAGCCTGATTTTATCTGAGGCGGGCGATGTGAGTGACAGCGCTGTCACTACCTGTGTGCTCATGATAGAACACACTTTAATACTCGGATAAATTAATGTTTGTAGAGCCTCAGTGAGTGGGTGCAGGGGTTTGTCTTTGCTGGAGGCAGGATTATGAACAGGCTGCCCTTGGGGAGCAAATATCCCACCCACTCTACAAGCCATGTACGGATCTTTTATAAAAGGGTGAAGATCTGACTTATCAGAGGTTTTCACTGCCCAGAGTGATATTGGGAGATCTGTGGAGATGAGGGACAGGGGGGTGATGACTTAACCTGACCTTTTTAAAGATAGACAGGCACCTCAGCTTGTGCCATCCCTGGGGAAGGAGGAGGGTTCTCCCCCCTCTGTCTGCTGGGCTCAGCCCTGTCTGTGCCCCAGAGATAAGAGTGGTTCTGTTATTATCTGTGTAGTTATTAAAAGCTGTTTTCATAGAATCACAAAATCATTAAGATTGGAAAAGGCCTCTAAGATCATCAAGTCCAACCTTTGACCAAATACTCCTGTGCTCATTAGACCATATCATGAAGTACCACTTCTGCTTGTGTTTTGAACACTTCTGGGGATGGTGACCCCACCACTGCCCTGGGAAGCCTCTTCCAATGCTTAACCACTCTTTCACTGATGAAATTTTTCCTAATATCCAACCTGAGCCTCCCCTGATGCAGCTTGAGGCCATTTGCTCTTGTCCTGGTGGGGGTTGCCTGGGAGAAGACACAGACCGCCCACCTCACAACAACCTCTTTTCAAGGAGGTGTGAAGAGCAATGAGGTCCCCAGGTCCTGGTGGGGGCTCCAGGCTAAACAGCCCCAGCTCTCTCAGCCACTCCTCACAGGACTTGTGCTCCAAACCTTGTGGTTTTGCCAGACTTGGCTCCACCTCTCGCCATCTCCCCACAAGAATGGAAGCCTCAGTGATAAAGCCAATATCTCCAGCTTGTCCGAGTCTTACCACAGCTCTGGACATCCCAGCAAGGCACCCTTTAACTTGGAACACCTAAAAAGAGCTGTCACTGTAAATCTGGATACAGGGAACGTCTTTCTCATGCTGCCAAAATAATCCCCTGGCCTTTTTGAGGTCAACTTCTGCATGGGAGTGTTTTTCCCAGTGAACTTGGGGGTCCTTGGTTTGCACGTGGGGGTTTTCCTCTGGAGCTGAAGTCCCTGGGCTCCAAGGGAGATGGAACCCAGCTCAGGCTTGTGGTCTGTGGCTGAAACTAGTCCTCCCTTGCAGCTCCTCCGGACACTGAGAGGTGACAAGCAGCACTTGCCCAGTCAATCAGACGCGCAATGCTCTGAGGAGCAGGACGCAACAGCTTTTCACCATTATCTAGAAATACATATTTTATATGTGACCGTGATTGAAAGAGGGAGAGGAGATTTGTCACTGAAACCCAGAGAAGGGCATACAAAGGTCCCATTGTTTCCCAGAGGTGTGGACATCTCTGTGCTTCAGGTGTGAACGTGTTTCAAGTCCCTGTTGACAGGGCGGGGAAGGGTTAGTGCACACATGGGATCTGTCGGGATCGGTCAGGAGATCATCCCTTTAATTCCAGCCTTCACAAACACTCTGAGGGAGCAACAGTAACTATCCCAGCTTGCTCCAAGCCCCATCCAGCCTGAGCCTGGACTTTCCAGGGTTGGGGCAGCCACAGCTTGTCTTGGCAGCCTGTGCCAGTGCTCATCACCCTCACAGCTGAGAATTCCCTCCTAATATCCCATTTAAACCTCACTTTGATGCCATTCTCCCCCTGTCCTGTTACTACATGCCCTGTGAACAGCTCCTCTCCACAGTTTTTATGTCAATGCATTGGAGGCTGGGACTGTTTCTTTCTCCTTTTTCTGTTTCTGGTGTGCAGAGGGAACCCTGTGCCTCACATGCTGATCTCAGGGGATGAGGAGCAGACGGGAAATGCTGGGGGAACAGGAGGGTCTCTGCTGCAGCTTCTCTGCACCTTCCCTCCTCATCTCACATGCCTGTGCTTCCTTGGGTCCCCCTCCCTCACCTAATCATCTCTGAATGTCTTTCTCTTCCCAGCTGAGAAATTCCCTGGAACTCTTTGCAGGGATGGAGATAATTCTTCCAGCCCTTTCTTATTCTCTCTGCCTCTCTCTCTGATCCTTTGCAGCCCTTTCCTTTCATTTCCAGGCTTGCACTTGCTTTTCCACCACTCCTGCATTCCTGGCATCCCTGTTTCTTTGCTCTCTGCTCTCCCAGCTGTCTCCACACCTCTGACTGACCATATCTCCTTGTCTCCTTGCTGCTCAAGTGCTGCACACACACAGAGCCCATCTCTGCCTGCCAGGAGGTGCAGGATGCTCATTCCCCTGCCCCACCTTTGGACTAACATTTGGAAGGTCACCTCCACATCCCCTAAATAACTCATGTTGGACTCCTGGGTCTCTCCCAGAGTTATGCAATGCAAAGCTGATGCAACACATGGAAGCAACTCCAAGACAGGAATCTCAGGCCTTCCTTTTGATATAGAGGGATCAAAGGGAAGAGCTGGAGGAAAAAACCTTAAAGGCTCAAAATCCAGAAGGCAAAGGGCAAGAAGTGTCAACTTCATATTATTTAAATCTCAAGGTTTTGAGCTTCCTCTTACTTTTGGTTTACTGAAGGTTAGGGAAGACTGTTCTGCAGCCAGGTTTTGAACAACCTTATGCTACTTATGAGCAACTTTACCCATTCCTGGAAGTGTCTAAGGCCAGGTTGGGCAGGGTTTGGATCAGCCTGGGATTGTGGAAGGTGTCCCTGCCCATTGCAGGGTGAAATGGGATGGTCTTTATTGTCCCTTATGAAACCATCCTGTGATTCTGTGTTCGCCTCAGGGAAGGAGATTTGCTGTCCCTCTCTGTGCAGGCAGGTTTGTTCTGTGGGTCAGCTTCATGCTCCAGTGGAAAGTTGTGCTTTCCCCCTGTAAATTAGCAGAAAGTCACCCACAATCTGTGAATAAATCACATCTGTGCAGTGCTATCATTCCCTAAAACCATTACAGTGTGTCGGAGGTGAGACTGGTAGGGTCATGCGTAGCAGAAGCAGATGGGTATTTTGGAGGCTCTTTTAAACTTCGCCAGCGAAATATCAAATAAATATGTACTTCAACTAAAGCGTGGCAGAAGGCACATTTGGTAAAAATTAAGTAACTGTACTGCAAATCATGTTGACAGGGTCTTTTTGGCCTTTTTATGTCTGTTTCTCATTAAAATGGGGAAGGCTTATACCTATTTGTCTCCTGAGATTTATTCTTCTCCCCTCTGCCTCTGAGTCATTATCAGCAGCAGAATTATTGTTTGCAAATTAGCTGCCAAAGAGGAGGGGGTGTCTGGCCAGTTTACTTCTGGTTTCACAACCATTGATTAAAATCTTGTCTGCTGCTTATGTTATCCTATCAATTAGTTAAAGCAATCATTAATAACTTTGCTTAATTATGGCATAATTTCTTCAAATGTGGTCTTTGCACAAGTTATCAAGCGGCATTAACTCCCAGATTTGGAGTGGCTGTTTCCAGGGGATTGTCAGTTTGACAGAAACTCTGGCTGAAGATCACAAGTATTAAAAATATCTCAAGAGTTTTTGTTGCTGGTTTTTTTTTTCCCTTTTAATTTGCATTTGTTTGTTTGTGAGCCATCGGGTTGTGTGCAGACCACATTTTTCATCATTGGGCCCGGACCAGAAAATGCAGAAAGATCTTGTTTGAAAACAGAAAGCTCAGATTATCTAATAGGTGTGACTTTTTGACCTGGGGATTGAAAAGCAGAAGAGACACCCAGAAACTGTAAATTTTGGTGCTGTTGTTGCAGATTTCTGTTGTTCTGCTGCCTTGGAATATTGATTTAGAAGGGGCTGTGAAAGATGACTACTGTGCACATCCACTCTTTGGAGGTGGTCAGGTGTTCTGCAGGACTTCACTACTCAACTTCTGGAAGGATATTGGCAGCATCATCTCTTCCTTGGATTAATTATCAGGCAGTTAGGAAGAAAGTTTTGCCTGTGAGGGTGGTGAGGCCCTGGCACAGGTTTCCCAGAGAAGCTGTGGCTGCCCCTGGATCCCTGGAAGTGTCCAAGGCCAGGTTGGACAGGGCTTGGAGCACCCTGGGATGGTGGAAGCTGTCCCTGCCCATGGCAAGGGTGGAACTGAATGATTTTTAGGGTCCCTTCCACCCAAACCGTTCCATGATTCCGTAATTGGCTGTTCGTAAACCAGACTGACATCCTACATAAGATCAGGGCCACCAGAGCTTCTAAGACGCCCAAAGCATGGGTGAATTCATTGTTTTGGTAAAAATGTGTCGCATTCCTCTCCCTCCAAATCCTCCAAAGGAGAGGATCCCCAAATCACCCATTTCCTTGCCAGCTGTCCTGCTGTTGGGCAGTCCTGCAGAAAATTGAAAGGGAAGAGCAGTTCCTAGAGTTCGCTCAATCCCTATCAAGCAATGAGTGTAATCCCAGTTGGCAGCAAAGGCAACTTCTGTTCTCTTTGATTGTTCTTTGCTGCCCCTGGAATGCTCCTCATTACCCTCAGCAATATCAGAGGCTGAACTCCGCTCTCCCTCGCATTTGCTTTCACCTAATTAAGGGCCTGTTAAATAAGGTCAGATGCCCTCTGAGGAATGTCTGAATAGATGGAAAATCCTGCATGGATGCTCAGCTGGGGATGGAAGGGACACTGTGTGAGTGCCTCTGCCTCTCAGCCAAGAATGATAAAAGTAATTTGGCCCACTGGCAAAACTGCAGCACATTGTGCTGCTGACTCTTTTGAAATAATTCTTCATCAGCACAAGGCATATTATTGCAAAAAGTCATAATTTAGCTTGATTTTAGCTAATTTGCTGCTTTCATGTGGATGTTTTGGAGTAAGCTGGAATAATTCAGGGAGTAGAGAGTCCCTTAACCTCCTACTGGGTTGGTTGTGTGTTCCAGAAGGGATGTGAATAACTGAGAAAGCTGAGCTGAGCAGGAGAGGAACAGATTCAAGGTCTTGGGGATGTCCCAAATGCATCGTTCATGGCAAGGGAAGAAATTCCACTTGGGGCTATCTCCATCCCATGAGATACATGGGCAGCTGGAATTCCAGTTCTCACTCCTCAGCCTTGGGCTTTTCACACTTGAATTAAGCTCTTTTTATGCTTTGGAATGGCTTTCATGAGCCAGTTGGTGCTGTGTTGAAGTTCCTCACTTTGCTCTAAAACCAGGAGTATGCAAAGTGCACTGGGAAGGAGGAAAGGCTGGGAGACAGTCCAGGATTTGGGAGACCTTGAATGATTCCCTGCCTTGCTCACAGACTCCTGGCACTCTCAGACACACAATGTGATTTTTAGGGTGGTCCTGTGAAGGCCAGGAGTTGGACTTGATGATCCTTCCAACCCCAGATATTCTGGGAATTTATGATTCAATGACATCAGCTGCGGGCAAACCTCTGTAACTCCATGTGCCCTGAAAGTACAGGAGATATTTCCAAGATCAGGACCTCTTTTGGAACTCTCTGTAGCACCTGCCACTGACTACTGAAAACTCAGCTGTCCTCCTGACCTGTGTCGATGCCCTGATGAGAGCTGGAAAGCTCTGTTGATTCCCAAAGTTCAGAGGGACTTTTGCTTTGTCACCATCAGATGTCCAGTCTGAGCTTTGCTGTGTGTCAGAGAGGGAAATGCTCCTTCAGAGAATAATTTGTAGCCACCCTGTCCTCTAAGTGACATGAGTGAAAGCTTCCTTGATCCCGTCTGGAGGAACCTTGACAAGCCCAAGCTGTGTGGAGAGCAGGGAGCAGCTGGTCACTGGAGGGAAGGATTTCACACAAAATGCAGGTTGGGATCCCTTTGCTTCATGCTTGGCCTTGCTGATCCATGCTAGAACCATCCCTTCCAGGCCTGCCCCATCCCAGAGAAATTACTTCCCTGCAAGCACGTTGCGTTAATCGCTGGGTCCAGCTGTGGGGGACGATCTGCAGCTGCTGCAGTACTTTGTGCTTGTGGATCTTAGTCGTGGACAGAGTCTAAACCCTGCCTGCTGGCAGGACATGAACTGCTGTAACTCTGGGTCAGAGCACTGCTGGTGAAATTCTGCAGCTGATGAGCAACGGGGCTGAGTAGCACGTCCTTGGTTGTGCCTGTGACAGAGCAGAGTGTCAGGGCTGAGTCTCTGGATCACCCCTGGGCCAGGACTTGGGTGCACTCAGTACACATCAACACAATTTATTGCCTGTCACACTATAAAGGACCTGTGTTCAGACACGGTAGCATATTTGTGCCTGAACTCTCCAGTTGTACCCTGTTGTACGCGTTCAATATTTGAGGGTAGAACCACAGCTTTCCCTGTGCCATCTGTGGATCTGCATTTGGCTTCAGCTGCAGCCTGAACTAATGTCAGCATCCATCTCTTACCTGCCAAAAAGCCACGTCCCCATGCCAGGATACTTCCTCCACAGGCTGCTCAAAGAAGCAGCACAGGAGCTGGAGGCTTCTCACAGGGTTCAGAGGGTGTTGTGTTCTTTAGAGGATGGTTTAATTCATCTCTGGGATTCCTTGCCTTAAAGTATTCAGGTGGGGGACACACCTGAAGGGCTTTGCCTGCTGTCAGGACGTGAGGGAATGGGATGGGTCATTCAGTCTAACCAGGTCTCCTTCCTCCTGCACCACGTTTTGAAGTTTTAATTGTTCCCTCTAGTTCATGGGGTTCTGCTGACAGCTCCCCCCTGCCTTGCACAGGAGACAGAAAATAAGAAAGGGCGGAGGAGGGAGTGAGCAATGCCCAGAAATGCACAAAGCACTGGCAGAGTCATTCCCTGGGTGAGGAGAGGCAGGGGCTATCGATCCCGGGGAGCGGGTGAGAAGCCATGGAGACGTGTCCCCTGGGGCACAGTGCTGCCCAGCACGCGGCCTCGGGTCACCTGGCACTATTGATTGTGGTGCTGTTCCTCTGCCCAGTCACAGACAGGCTGCTCAGCACAGCTGCTGTGCTGCTCTGGGAGAAAGAAGGTGAATGTGTGGAGTTTAATGCGGCCCTCTCATGTTTTAAACAGAAAGACCCCAAAAGACAAAAACCAATCCCAAAAAACCAAACCAAAAAAAACCCCCACAAAAACAGAAAAACCCAAACAAAACAAAAAACCGAAAAAGAAACCCCCAAACAAACAAACAAACAAAAAACCAACCAACCAACCAACCAAAAAAACCAAACCAAAACAAAAGAATCAAAACCAACCCAGTCCCATTTCCCTGAGTCCTGTCAGACTGGTAGGCTGTGTTTTCAGCTAGGAATAGGTCAGAGTATTAAGGGCAGCTCAAGGAATTTAGCTGGAAATCTGAAAATCTCCCTCCTCCCTTCCCCCCAGCCCCTGACCCTGTAACAGACCCAGAAGAAGGGGAGAAGAAAGAGGAAACCTAAGAAGCTGGTGATTACATGTGAAGCCTGGCAGATCTGTAATCCTGGACTCCATTAAACATCTGTCTGCTCCAATCTCCCTGACAGCCAGGTCTCCTCCTCTCGCACAGATCCTGCATTTGCAGGTCACCCGGAGGCACCGGTCGTTCATCAGCATCCTCTGCTTTGGTGTTCCTCGGCCCAGCCTGGGCACCAGAGCTCCCAGGGAGGGGGGATTTGGGCAGGACAATGCCCATGGCTCAGAGCTACAGGCACATCCACACCTCTGGGGTTGGAGCTTTTCCATCTAACACACCCTTGAGTGCTTTCCCGGATCCGTGCCCAGTGCCTGTCTGGGGTCTTTCTCTTAATTATTGCATTTTAAACATTCTTCCAAAGTTGTTTCCATTACAGGCTCATGTGTCTTATTACTTGCTTTGAGGCAAATATTTGCTCTCATGGGGCATTTCCTTGCACCATAAGTGCACAGAGTTATCATTTTTTCTGGTGCATTTTCTAGTTTTCATTTGATATCCCTGAACTCCTAAGCACACCCCATGTTAGTGGATTAATAGGAATTTCACTGTAAGACTCAGGGAGAATTTTTTTCAATGCTCTAGAGGTTGCTGCATCTTCTGCACTCATGGCTTTGAGGCTTTCTTGCTGTATGGTCCCTGCTAAATATCTTTCATCACTTTATATTACTTGATACAGTCATTATCATCATATATAGTAGGAACTGGAAAATGAAATCCATTCCAGAACCTGCCCTTGAAAGGCAGACTGGCTTTTATGTTCTTCTCTATTAAAAAAACCTCTTTAAAGTCATGCTGTAATGTTATTTTTTTCCCCATTTTTTTCTCAGGGTTTGGGTATTCTTCCTAGTTCTTGTGATTTTCCAGTTTGTGATTGGAGACAAGAGTGCTCAGCTACTCTGAAAATTATTTTCTTGTTTTATTTCCTAACTGGATGAAGAAGTAATGGGAATCTTTGAGACCTAAATCAGTCTGTCTTGCTATGTTGTTTGTTTTTATTTTTGTTTCGTTTTCCTTTGGAAAGCTATTCTGAACCAGCAATCTGAGCACTTGGTCAATACTTTGCTGTGTTTTAGTTTGTAGTGTAAATTTGGCTTTCACTTGTGTTTGGGTGGTTGGGAAGATTTGAGGGGACAGAAAAATCCATGCAAAAAGTTGTGTGGATAAATCAGTGGTTGTTTGCCTGCCCCTTCTGTGGATGTTGCACATAGAAAAGGGAATGCCTCTGCCAAATGTCCCATGTGTCATTGCCTGGATAAATGCCATGTTAAGATTTTTTTAAATAATGGGATTTTTTGAAATAATGGTCCTTAAACTTCCAGTTTTATTATCTCATCCCAATTGCAGCATTTCTCACATCATTCCTAGGAATCCTCTCCTTTAATTCACCTCCTGAATTCACCTTTTTTCCCCTAATCCTGAGCTCCTATATAAATACCTGCTCTTGTGTCCCTCCTCTGAGAGTCTGGATCCATGGATGCCTTCGTGATGGATTTATAACTCACAAAGCCCTTTGGATTTCTTGAGGATGAAAGACAGTGTTTGTACAAGATCCCTGCCCTCATGACATAATTTGGGAAGCTTTCTCTGGAAGGAGCCTTCCAAGCACTTGTGGGTTCACGTGTCAGTAGTTTCTGCCCCTGAGAGTGAAGGTAACCCGTGTGTTCCCCCCAAGCACCACATCAGGAATGTGTTTTGATGGAGTGTGGACTCCAGGGTGATTCACATAATTAATGTTGGATTCACGGAGCACTGGGAAGAAGGAGATGTTTGCACTGACCTGGGCTCCATCTGGACAAAGCTTCCTTTATTCCCACAAATTATAGCCTTTTTTAAATTCCAGTTTTTTGGTTAAATGCAATAAAACAGGGAAAAGTTTCTGGCAGTGACACCAAATGCTGCCTTGTGCATGAATACCTCAGCTTTCTTACTTTCCCCCAAGAAAGGATAACTCCATTCAAATTGATAGGGAATAAACCCAAGGCATTCCTGGACGCTGGGAGGTTTCCTCTTCCTCTCCAAGAGCGTTATCTCCTCCTGAATCTTCCACCTCAGGCCATGAACTGGCAGCTTGGCCATTACGACCCACTTGGCAGTGACTGATGTGGGGGTCTCTTTTGCTGCGGAAAATGTGGAACTGATTGTCTGGGCGACCCCCGCTTGACCTGGGGAATTCTGCATTTAACCTGGCTTTAGACATAATAAACCGGAGTAATTAGCAGAGAAATTCAGCGGTGACACGTCTAATTGATTGGAAATGCCAGTCCCCCGATGAGAGAGGAGCTGTGGTGAGGGCTGTGCCGTGCAGGGGTCATCGGGATGCTGTCAGGAGGTAGGGAAATGCAGGGGAAGGAATGTGGAGCCTGCTGGAGGTTTGCTTTTCTTTGCAGCTGAGAATGCTGCAGGTTTGCTTTTCTTTCCATCTAATGGCCTTGGTGAATACGCTATCCATCACTAATTACTGATCCCTCCACTCAGCACTTTTCCCAAGGTTGAGCTCACACCTCTGGGAAAATCCACCTCAATCTCTGCACAGTCCATCTCAGCCGTGGGCTTGCAAAGAGAAAAGCACCTTTTTTGCTGCTCATCTGAAAAATCCACCAGTCTGTGCCCCACCAAGGAGGCAAGGATGGGGCCTTTTTGGGAGAACATTTATTTCGGGTCATGGATTGATGATATCTCCCATGTCAACGTGGATCTGTGATATCCCTTTCCAGGCTTTGCATTTCTGCTTCTAGATTGATGACAGTTGGAAAATAAAAGATTTAAATTAATTTCTCTTTAGGACTTGTGCTTGGAAGTGGGCATTTTGCTTTCCTGGTTCGTGGCAGGGCCTCAGGACTACCTGGAGCAAGGTACCCTGTGGCAGGGGACCAGGAATGGCCTGGGAGTGTCACCCAGGCAGTCTTGGACATGCTTCAGGGATGGCCACAGGCAGTGACAGTTTCTGAGAGGCAGCTTGGCTGCAGCTGCTCCATTTGCAAGCTGAGGGAGCCAAATGAGGTGTAATTCTGGTGTGCTGTACTCACTGGCCTCAGGACTAGAGTGTGAGACATGAAACCTCTGAGTGCAGACACAGCTGTCCAGGCTTGTACAGGGCTGTGTGATTTGTGTAGGAGGGTTCAGAGGCTCTGCTACTCGTTGTGGCTTTCCAGTACTTAAGGGGAGCTTATAAAAAAGAGGAAGAACGATTATTTACATGGACAGGTAATGATAGGACAAGGTGGGGGGATGGTTTTAAATTAAAAGAGGAGAGATTTTGATTAGATCAAAGGAAGAGAGACTTCCCTGGGAGGGTTGTGAGGCTCTGGCACAAGTTGCCCAGAGCAGCTGTGGCTGTCCCTGGATTCCTGGAATGTCCAAGGCCAGGCTGGATGGGGCTTGGAGCAGCCTGGGACAGTGGACGGTGTCCCTGCCATGGCCGGGGGTGGCACTGGATGGGTTTTAAGGTTCCTTCCAACCCATTCCATGATTCTGTGATACTTCACAGGAGAGGAGCCATTGCAAGCCACCAAGTATTTAGTGGTTTTTGCTTGTGGTGCTAATTAGACATTTAAAATCTTGATGAAGAGCTTCTTATAAAGAGGAGTAGAAGAGAAGAGAAGAGTGGGTACATGTTTGGGGAAAGCTGAAGCAGCCCACTGGAGGGGGATATATCAACCATATCTCATGGAAAAAGGTGAAAAAAAAAAAAGTGGGGGTCACTGGCCTCTTTTATCTCATAACATGGACACAGCCTCAGAGGTTACAACCTGTTGCAGCTGTTACATCATGAGGACTCTCCACTTGCTGAGGTTTTTTTCTCCAAGGACTGGTTTTCTTGAGGTGCACCCTCCTCCCATCAACAGGAGCCTCTGGAAACCAGTTCTGGGCTTTGGGAACACTTTCATGCCTGGATCAAAAAAAAAAAAATAAAAAGGGAAAAGGCAATGAAGTGACACCACCATATGCGCTGAAGCATCCTGTGGAGATCGTGGAGTCTCCAAACAAACACGAGATGTGCAAACATCAGGATCAGCATTCCGTCACTGCAGACCCACTTATTGCCTTCCTGATGATTTATTTTCATTAATTTCCATAGCTAAACAGACAAAAGTGCTTGTGGCAAACATCATAGGCTCTCCCTGCTCCTACATAACTCCACATCCCCCCTTTCTCTTTTCCAGATTTTCTTGTTCTGCTGACAACCAATCCATCCTCTATTTTGTGGCACAAAGTTTGCACAGCCCAAAATTTGCAGGGACCCCTTTCCCCAGCCTTCAGTGCTCTGACACTTTTGGGAATGTTATTCTCTCTACTTAGAGGAGCAGTGGTAATGGTGGAGATGCAAAAAGATCTTTGAAATACTGAAGTATTTGTGTTTGATAGGCATTTTTGAGTTTGTGGCCTTTTGCTTGCTTCCTCCTGTGCTATCTGGAAGGAAGGAGGATTCACACACGACAACTGCACTATGGAATATTTTTTTCTTAAAGCAGAGGGACTATTTGTAGGTTTAAGCATTGACAGCTTTACCCCAGGATCCTGGAAGAAGAGAAAAAGCATTTTTATTGGGCTGATGAAAAAGATGAATTTTTTTTGCTCATCTGGGTCAGGTCCTTGGAAATACCCTGGAAATTTCAGTGGAGAAATTCTATTCTTCTGCTTTCATTTGTTATTTATTTTCTGCCATCCTGCCCCTCCAAGATATTAACGATTTTTTTTTTAATTTTGCCAAAAATCATCCTGAAATTTGTGGTCCATTTGTGGGGGGAAAAAGGTGTTTTTTCTGGCTCTGTGATTTGCTCTTAGCCTGGGATGATGCTTTTTCTCCTGTTGACAATGAAACTAGTCATGTGAAACAGGGAAGTGATGAAGTTACTTATTATTAAATATACATATAATATATATATTTACCAGAGCATGTGGTGACAGGACAAGGGAGAATGGCTTCAAACTGGCAGAGGGCAGGATTAAATTGGATATGAAGAGGAAATTCTTGGCTGTGAGGGGGGGAGGCCCTGGCACAGGGTGCCCAGAGAAGCTGTGGCTGCCCCTGGATCCCTGGAAGTGTCCAAGGCCAGGTTGGATGGGGCTTGGAGCACCCTGGGATGGTGGAAGGTGTCTCTGTCCATGGCAGGGGGTTGGACCAGGATGATCTTTAAGATTCCTTCCAACCCAAATCATTCTATGATACGTAAACAGATAATATTTATATATTATTGGTGATTCCTTCAAAGATTTCATGAAAGGCTACAGCATTTTCCTGACAAACTGCCCTGGCCTTTATGTGGGATTTGGAGCAGGCTGGGGGTGAAGCAGGTTGTTTCCCCCACCTCACAAGAGGTTTGTGGTGAGATGATGAGGAAGGTGATGGACGAGTTCATCAGAAATAGAGCAGAGTACCTGAACCTACTGCACAGGCGGAGATCTGCTCTAATGGTCACGCCAGGCCAGAGGGCAAGAGGACAGTCCTGTCACAGAGGCATTACCTGGCACGTTTACACATTTCTCCATCCAACCGCAGCGGGATCACCTTATCTGCCAGGGAAGCACGGCTGGGCTGGAAGGCAGCCTGCGCCAGGCAGGGCACAGCACCATTCCACTAATGCATCTGCAAATGGGAGGCTGCCGAGGGGCTCTGGGGATAATGGAGTGGCTGGGCTAATAAAATTAGCCTGGCATTCACAGCCTGAGTGGGGAGGAGGGGAACTGTCCCTTTCACTCTTCCCAATCATGCCCTGACATCTCATTCCAGCCCAGGAAGGGAAGCAGGCGAGGGGGGGAGCCTTCCAGCAGAGTGAAAATGTGCTGCAGTGCCGGGGCTTTCTGGAAAACCAAACGGCTGGGCTGTGGTGGTCCCACCTCGGTGACAATGCCAGCACAGGCTCGGGCAGCCCTGAGCCACCGTCACGCTCCGCCGGGGCAAGGTTGGGAATACATTTGTCACTCGAGCTCCAGACAGCAAACGAGGCTGATTTCATTAACCCAGGGAGCCCTGCTGGCCTTGTCTGCGAGAGCTCAGGACAGCAGGATGTGGATGAGTGGAGGCAGGGAGAGGAGGGAGAGGGGGAAAGGGCAAAGACGGCAAAGCATCGGGAGCCATCTCAGAGCACTTTGCTTCTCACCACCGAAAGCCCTTCACAATTACTCTTGATGTGATTTACATTTACTTTTAAGGCATCTGCATAATGGGGTGCAATGCGCAGGAAATGCAGTCGTGAGCTTCTGAAAGCTTTTGGGGATTGGCAATTCCCACAGAGCACGAAATCTCCCTTTCCCTGCAGCTGGAAGCAAGTCTGGCCTTTACAGAGCATGTACCCATGGGCTAAAATGCCAAAAATTTACCTTTCAGTGTGTCTGAACTCTCAGTTCTATTCATGGAGTGTCCAGACTTGCCCTTCCTTTTCCACCTCTCTGATGGATTTATTGGACTCCTTACTTGGACTTGGACTTCTTACTTAAGCACCAAGCAGGAGGATTTTCATCTCTAGCAGAGTCAAAACCATGTGAATGTTGCTTTGATGTTGGTCAGGGGCAGACGTGGGGCTGGGGGAAGCCGGGCCACCTCTGCCCACACCTGGCAGGCTTTGGTGGGCAGGTTCGCTGTGAGAGACATCGCTCCTGCTTGTGGAAAGTCACCTTGGCCAAAGAGCTCTGAAATTTTAATGCTCCCCACCAAATATTGACTCTCCGAGGGCGTCTGAGTAAGCCTTTAGTGGAGAAGTCGATATTTGTCTGATGTTTCAATGGATAATGTTGCTTTTCTCTGAATTTCCTCTGGACTCTGCTGGCCTCTCCCAAACTCATTGCACAGTGGCAGAAGGAAGATAAAAACACGGGAGGAGGAGGGAGTGCTCCTCTTGGAGGGTTGTTTGGTGCTGTCCACTTCTCCCTGCCTTAATGAGGCTCTTTGCTGGGTGCCTCTCTCTAAACTCAGCATCTGAGCCTGATGTAATCGCTTCCAGCACACAGCAATCCTTCCCCATTTGGCTCTCCCGCACTCTCTAAGGAATTTGGACAGCCAAAATTTACCACGGACACAGCAGAAATGTTGCAATAAGTGCAAACACATCAGCAATTTTCCATGACAAACATCCCTCCTCCCACTGGAGATCAGTGCAGGATAAACTTGTTGCTCCATCCTGTGTGGACTCGGGTGGGTCTCATCTGTCCTGCTGGGACAAGAAGCTCCAGGTGAGATTTTAGGCAGGATTGTAGCCATATATTGGTAATGGAAGACAAATGTGTCTCTGTTTCCCTGCTTTCCTGTAGCTCCTCAGCTGAGTTCTGCAGCAAAGGCTCCATTCTGCCCGTGGACATGGTCATTCTGCCTCCTCGGGCAATTTAACATCTGTCCCCTACAAGTCTGAGCTACAGAAGGATCCCAGTGGGGGTAGAAGTAAATATATTGCCTTGCAGGTAGCAAAAATCACTGCTGCAGGTTAGATTTCTGCCAATTTACCATCCTTTAGGGACTCGATTTAAGTTGGCTGGGCCTCCTAAGAAAGAATAATCCTGTAAACAGCGTAGCTCTAATATACTGAACAATTAAAGAACTTGTTCCTGATTGAAGTTGAAATTCATTATATTTCCATTTGCCAGGCAAGCCGGGCAGATTTCAAAATAAGTGAAAAAAAAAGGAGCTAATTTATATTTCTGCCTGTGCTTGTAGCAGCTAGTAAATAAATCCAGGTGCACAAGGGGAGTTGGGAGACTTTAATTTCAGTGGCAGCTTGGGCGTCTGGTAACTGTGGGAGTCTGGACCTAAAATAAATGTAGAGGAACAGTTCTCTGGAGCAAAGGGCACGGGATTTGTGGGTGCATCTTCTTTGCTGATTTAAATTTAGTCACAGAATCCCAGAATGTTTTCTATTAGAGAGGAGTTAGAGATTATCCAGGGTCATCCCCTGCCATGGGCAGGGACACCTCCCACTATCCCAGGTTGCTCCAAGCCCTGTCCAGCCTGGCCTTGGGCACTTCCAGGTATGGGACAGCCCCAGTTTGACTTTCCAATGCAGATTTTATCCTGCGCAACTGCTGGTTGATGCCTTCACAGGTCTGTGGCATGTCTGAAAGGCATCCCTATCTGGGATTGACATTTTTGGGGTGGTCACCTCAGCAGGGCAGCCTGGGCTGGCAGGAGGTCTGATCAATGTTTATCTGGCCAAGAAAGGGAGTGAGTGATGCTCATATGAGCAGTGTCATATTTAAAAGGTGTCTCCACTTAACTAGAGGTCACAGTGTACACTCTCCTTGAGCAGTGCCATCATTTCATAAAAAAGCTTTTTCATTAATTAAAGTCCCTTAACCTTGCATCGTGCTCAGGGTTTGGTATAGAGGCTTATTTTTTCTGATCAATATATATTACCATATTTCCTAGAAAGAAGCTTTCACCCCCTCAATTAGCCGAGGAAAAAAAATAATTGTGTGCATTTGAAAGCATTTTTGTGCCTCTAGTATCCATTAAGTAGATCAGAGCTGCAGTTTTCTTGTTCTTATGGACTTTTGTCCATATCAGTTACCCAAAGGAGCAGAAAGCATTGTTTGCTCTCATTCAAATGACATTTCAATAAATGCCAGGGGAAAATTATGGTTCTGTTCTGCCCATTTATTTATTTATTTATTTAAGCTTGAGAGAGAGGAGTTGAACTCATGAAAATACCCCAGCCCACAAATCAGGAGTTTTGGGGTTGTGATTTCTGCATGGTCCCCATGTGATCCCCCACAAATCACTAAAGGCCACAAACAGCTCCTTGCAGCAGGGCCTGGCATTTTTTCTTACGTAACACCCAGGGCCACTGATTTTGATGAGGTCTCCAGGCAGGAACATGCTTATTAATTTATCCTCAGAATTAATGGAATTGGGCAGGAGAGGAGAACAGTTTCATCTCCCAAACCTTCCCTCGCTTCCAACTTCCAGCACTCTGGGAAGCCTTTGGGCAACTTTGCACTCCCAATCCAGGGGCAGAGCCCTGCAGGTGGACTCACCCCCCAGCAAAATGTCCTCCTTCCCTCCTGCTGGGCTGGAATTAATATTCTTGTTTCAAACTCTTTGTACAGGAAAAGCTAAAAATTAATTGCCTGTGCACATGAGAGGTGAACAAGCAGATGCCCAGGAAAGCACAACAGAATTATGGAGTGATTCTGCTTTAATTAAGTGCATCAGAGAGCTGGGAATGGTGGGGCCCCGTGCTTGGTGCCAGCAACATCATTGAGAGAAGGATGTGAAGGGATGGCTGCTGCCAAGGGATGATGGAAGGTACTCAAGGAATATAGAAAGCTATTTTAATTCTGGCTTCCTTTGAGAAAGCTGGAACTACAGCCAATAACCATAAAACTACTGGGGCAAAGCTGCAAACGCACCAAGGGCATCCCTCAAGCACTTATCTCTGCGAGCCCTGTGAGAAGGGACACCTTTTATCAATGAGAGGGGAGCACAACAGAGCTGCAGCTGTGAATTCCCTGCCAAAAAAGGGCTGCAGGCAGCATTTTCAACCTCTGCCTGAAGCTGGCACCATCCAAACCATCCAAGAGGGAGCAATCTGGGGGCATCCTCCCTTCTGAGCAGGTGAAGCAGATAAAGCATCCAGAGAAAACGTCCAGAGAAAGCATCCAGACACCTGCTGGCAGTGGGAGAGGGAAATTGGCCCTTTCAAGGTGAAATACACTTGATTTCCTGCAGGTTCAACTTTGGGATAACATGAGGTACCCTAAACCAGTAGCTGCTTCACAGCAGTGCTTGCAAAGAGAGACAAAACAGCTCATTTTAGGGAGTTATTTGCAATGTCTGTCAAAAGGATTTTTTACTTCAAGTCTCCTCTATGCCACAGCTAAGGGATCTTGGCTTGTCTCCAGTGTCCATGTTTTTTCTCCTCAGGATTCCCTGTGCTCCTTACAGAGATGTTGGAGACTCTGGCTCTGCCACCAAGGGGCAGATCAGACTTTTGTCCAAGGCTCACACCCAAAGCAGAGACCACATTCTTGACAATTGTTCCAATCATTCTTCCACTGCGTCAGCACATGGCTTTGTCTCTGCAGGGCAATGAATACTTTTTCCCCCCCAGGGAATTAATTCTCATCCCTTTGAGAGGGTGCAGCACTTCCCGTTTCATTTATTTCTGTTCCCAGCTTGCCCAGGTCGTTGCTCTGTGCATCTGAGGTGGCCTGAACAGTGATGATTTTGGGGTCTGCTACCCAAAGAATGGCCAGAAGTGTATTCTGAAAAGTCAGATAATCACTTCTTCAGCTTTGAGTCTGAGTGCTTGGGCTGAACATTCTGGCAAACTCAAGCTGTGCTTTACTTTAGAATTAAGATTGTCTTGTCACCTGCTTCTATTCTGGCTCTCCTTTGTAAAGGAGAGATCCCACTCCAAGGACACAGATCCCACAGTAGGAGATGACCCACGCAGAATCAGCAGCATGGCTCAGACATCACGGGCTGTCAGGATGACTGCAGCTAATCCTCCAGTAATTAAAGTCTTTTAGCCCTCAGTTCCAAGCCTTTAAAGACCCAAACCCACATCACTGCTGTAGGAAATGTGTCCGGGGATCCCAGAGGCGAAAGTGCTGACAAAGAACTCCAGAGATATTAGGAAAATCAGTGATCCATGGCAAAGCCCTTCAAGGACATTTGTGGGGCTGCTTCTCAGAGTGCATCAAGCACAGAGGGAAACAGAGAATGTGTGGGAATGGCTCCCTGGGGGAACTGAGGTGTGGGAGCTCCTCTGCTTGGTTCTTATGGACAAATTGCAGTAGGGATCAGGACATTCCTCCTAAAGTTTTGTTCATCTCCTGGGTTATTTCCATTCTCCTCTAACCTTCTGGGCGCTGCATTAACTCAGCTGATGGTCCTTAGATGTTGGAGGATATTCTGTTAAACGTTGTAGTTGTGCTTCAATGCATATAAAATTGTTCTTCAGATTACAGAATCATTAAGGTTGGAAAAGCCCTCTAAGATCATCGAGTCCAAGCATTAACCCAGCACTGCCAAGCCCAACACCAAACCATGTCCTTAAAAGCCACATCCATTAGTTATTTGAACACTTTCAGGCTTCTGTGTAACAGGAAGATAAACCTAACAAAAAAAGCCCAGATCAAGTGCTAAGGGTCTAGAAACAGCTAAAGATCGACTTAAAGTTTGAACCACACTGAAGGAAAAGAAAATGTAAATTATCTCTGCTTATCATCATAATTGGAACCTCAAAGGTGCTGTCAAGTTTTGGTAGAGGCGCAGTGGGAAAGCTGGGCATGGCCTGTGAATGGAATGACAGAGCTGCAGGAGAGCAGTAAAATTGAAAAATAACTTGGGAACTGTGGAGATTTTGGCACATCCAGTGTGGTGTTGCTACCAACTAGCCTGGGCCCACTGGAAGCCTTTGGGCAGGGTTAGGATTGTGGCCAGAGAGGAAACTGCAGTGGAAAATTAGGGGGATACTGGGGTTTCACTGGAGTTTTGTGTACAGAGACCTTTTAGGGCAGCCCTAATCACAGCATATCCTCATCACAGCAAATGTGCATTTTGTCACGCTCTGGGTCAGTGTCCCAGGTCTAGCAGAGCATCTCAGGACCTGAAGGTAGAGAGGAGATCACCTGGCAAAGACCAGCTCCAGCCTAGATAAGCTGAAAGTGAGCAGCCATTTCCAGAATCCAAAGCAAACTGGGCCTCTTCCTTTTAATGTGCCCACAAAGATGCTGCAATTCTGCACTGCTCCTTTAAGTTTTATGGCATTTTGCTCCTTTTTGTGGCGTGCAGGAACTTGCAGTCTGCTCGTAACAACAGAAGATCACAGCGTGGTCTGCTTTATATCCGCATATGCACAGAGACACACAGTGTTTCTCCCAGCATGCAGAATGAGCAAATTCTGGAGTAATTTTTCATTGTTGCCTTTATGAGCTTTGAGAAAAAAAAAAAGACAACCTCAAAAAACCCTCAAAAACTAATAAATAATTTATTCTGATAAAATTGCAGTTTATTATGATAGACTTGAGATAGCCCGGAGTGCAGTTGGGATCCAGGACATCTTGTCTATATTCTCAATTTTTTTTTTTTCCAGGGGTCCATGAAGTTTGTGTGTGCATTTGCATTTGTGGGAGAGCATGTGCATGTGAAGGCAAGAAACAGGCAAAAAGAAATGTAGTTTCTTTTTATCTGTACATGAATCATAGAAGGTTGGAAGGGACCTTAAAGATCATCCAGTTGAATATTTGTAAAACAAAGAGATCCAACTCTCTGTTTTGGATGTGCAGGCTTACTTCATAATCCAACACAGATTATGGATTCTTGACACCTCTTTCTAGAGCAGGACTGGTCACTGGTGGTCACTGGGGTTCCTGGTGAGCTTTTTTCATTCTAAACAGCCATTTAAAATACACCAGATGATCTGTGTCGTCTCTGTATGTGCACATATGGGTAAACACGTGTGGGGTTTGTGCAGTGGACCATATTAATATGATTTTATGTTGCTGTTTAATTAGCAAATTGCAGTTTTCTTATCATGAGCATCCAGGTGAGTACCTGGGGCGGGGGTGCTGCGTGTAGAGAAGTGTCTGACCACAAGACACTTAACTCCATAACATTACCCAATGTAGGGAAAAGAAACCCAGAAGAAAAGGACAAAACCCCCCGATCTCTGTGGCCTTTTTGAGGGTCTGCCTTAGAAGCACCAAAAAAGTGACGTTCAGGGTTATCTTCTTGTTGTGGCTGATGGGCTGAGGTTATCTGTGGAGTCACAGGATGGTTTGGGTTGGAAGGGATTTAAAGCTCATCCACCCAAGCCCTGCCATGGGCAGGGACACCCCCCACCAGAACAGGGTGCTCAGGGTCTCATCCAACCTGCATTAGCAACCAGGGTGCTGGTCCTTCTGGCCTTCCAGAAAGAGTGCTTTGCCACTGGCCTCCGAGGTATATCATTCCTCTTTTCTCTTTGTTATTCTGATCTGTAGGAGATCAAGGAATTTGATTTCCAAGGCTTTGAAACTCCTTTCTGCCTGAATTTTCTGCCACTTTCACCCATTTAGATATGGGTCATAACGTCTTTTACTCCATGTGCGCAGCAGGGTTAGGGTGGGCTGGCCTTGGCTGGGCACCAGGTACCCCCATCCAACCAGTCCGTCGCTCCCCTCCTCAGCAGGACAGAGAATGAGATGTAAAAAGACTTGTGAGTCAGCATAAAGACAGTTAAATAAAGCAGAAAGGAGAACTCTGCACAGAAGCAAAGGAAAACAAAAGATTTACTCTCTCCTTTCCATCAGCTGGTGCTGTCCAGACACTTCCAGGAAGTAGGACTTCAATACGTGTGACAGTCTGTAAGACAAATATTTTACTAACAAATCCAACTCCTCTTCCTCCTTTTTCTTAGCTTTTATATCTGAGCAGACACCATATGGTCTGGAACGTCCCTCTGGTCAGTTTGGGACAGCTGTCCTGGCTGTGTCCCCTCCCAGGATCTTGCCTACCCCCAGCCTGCTGGTGAGGGGGAAATGTTGGAGAGACAGCCTTGAAATTGTGGCCAAAACACTGGAGTGTTACCAACACCTTCCCATCTGCCAGTCCCCAGCACTGCGAGGGATCTGGGGGAATTAACTCCATCTCAGCCAGGCCCAATTCGAGGGCACAATGCCGTGGGATTCTCCTTCCAGCAGGGAAACCTTGCCACGTAAATAAAATGGCATGGATAAACGACTGCTTTGCCATGGGGCTCGTGAAAATGAAACAAAACCCACAAATTCACACGGGGGCATGTGGAAAACAGGGAGCTGGGAAAAAGCAGTGCCTGAGCTCTTCCCTTGTTGATTCCAGGGGGGCTGGTTTGCGTTGGTAAAGGCAGACTAAAACCCGGGGTGTGACATCCCTGCAAGATGAGGTCTTAGGGAGATGAGGCAGCCAAAGCAGAGGGGCACGGGGTCGCCGTGGCCCCCGATTGCTGCTGCCCGTTGCTCAGGCACGCTCCAGGATCAGCATTTCCAAGCAAACCAGGGTCTGTGTTTCCCTTAATGTGCCGCTGGCTGCTTCTCCTGACCTCTTCCATGCTGCCTGTTACCTCAGCTCTGCTTCCCCTCCCTTCTGATCGAATTACTAAAGCACACCGTGGAGTCTCTTGGCTCAACAAAATTTAATGACAGTGACAACAGAGGAGGATAATAAAGATAAATCAGCTGCTCCCAGGAAGGAAAGATGAAGTAAGAACAGAGTGAGTTAGAAGGATAGACCATGTACTGACCCTGGCGTGCACATGTCCCTCATCATCCCTTTTCTCTCAACATCTGTGAGAGAAAAAGCAGTTTTTTCCTGCTTTTTGGGGGATTTGACAGGGAAAGCAGAGAGCAGAGAGGACCAAAGAACTAGAAATTTCTTCCTTAGGCTTGCACTTGCTGTGGAATTTGGGGCACATCACCTCCTCCTCTCCATCTCCTCCCCAGGCTGGAGGCTGACAAGAGACCAGGAGAAGTTTTCATTACGGAAAATTGTAACGAAGGTCAGATCTGGGATCTCATCCCTAGCCCAGTGTATTCATGTGATCCACACAGTTAGTAAAGGGAAATGGAGTTTGTAAAGGAGCTCCTTCATTCTCAGTGGCTATAAATCCCTGGGCACACCAAATTTTATTAATCCAGCCTTTTCTGACAAGATTTCTCATGGAAGCCAATGGAAGCAGAGCCTGCAGTGACTGTGACTACTGAAATCTCTTCCCTGACATTCACCATGTTTCCAGTTGCAGAGCATTTCCTTTTTAATGATAATTCCTGGGGAAAAAAAAAACCCTCACCCTTCAGTTGCAGTTCCTCTCTCCCCTCCCACCAGGTTGTTAAATGTTAGCAGCGTTGCTCTAAACAGCCCAGCACAAAACAGTGAGCTGTAGCTGAGGCCTCCTGCAAGCTCAATAAACTTAATGGACATCCTCAAGAACTTTAACTGGGAAGATTTAGCTCCTGAAGAAGAAGGAAGCAAACAGCCAGAGTGGCTTTGTCTGCCTGTTGTCCCTCGTTTTGCCAGAAACAGCTGTTCACGCTGGGATTAGCTCAGAGGTTTGTACTGAGCAGAGTCTGACTCACAAGAACAAAAACAGGAGATCATTACATCTCAGTGCAGGCTCCAACTGCTGCGGGCTGCACAGGGAGAGAGAAAATTAACTGGAGTGGGAGCTTGATCTGCAGAGACGCTGCGCAACTTCTGTGTGTGACAGAGGAGAGGGAGGAGGGAGCACATCCAACTCTGCAGGGCTGGGATGGAGCTCCAGCCAGGGGGATGGAGGAGATGACTGCCAGACTTCCCTTCATGCAGCTCCTCTGGTCAGGATTCCTGCGAAGCAAATGCTCAGAAGAGGAGGAACAAAATTAATTATTTTACGAAGGTGCTACTTATGCAGAAATTCCACTTCCCTCCAGACAGTGAGTGATGGGAACAATTTCCCCATCTTTTTGAAGCAGGTGGCAGAGTCTTCACCTTCACATGAATTTCTCTGCGAATGATAATCTCTGAGTTAGATCAGAGGCATTATTTCCACACTTTAGTGGAAGGTGTCCCTGTCCATGGTGGTGGGGCTGGAAAGAGATGATTTGGAAGGTCCCTTCCAACTCAAACCATTCCATGATTCCATGGAAATGGGTGATCTGGTTTAGGAAGTCATGTTGGACAAATCATAAGGGCTGGAAAAAATGAGCAGAAGCACAAGACAGAATCGAGTGAGAGCTCTCCATCCTCACCTTATTATTGTTATAAACAAGGAAATAGCATCCCTCTACCCACCATGACAATTTAACAGTACATTGAATATCAGAGAGCAGCTTCTGGTTTAACAACAACTTCCTTTCTTCTAACAACTTATTTTCTAACAGCGATGAAAGCTCTGGAGGGGGAGAGAGGAAAGCAGGAGGTTAAAAGGTTGCTTGGACAGTCTTTCACATTAAATCTGTGCTTCCAGCTCAGGGGCTCCTCTCCTCTACTCATCCTTGTCGGGGGACAGCTTCTGGATGGAAACAGCTCTGCAGACTGCTCTTATAAGTCCTGAAGAGCCCACAGGGCTTCACCAGACAGGCTCTCAGCCCCAGTTCAGTGCTGATGTGAACTCGGGGTCACCTTTCTTTGTGTTTCTGTCTTTCAGGCAGGACTGCCCCCCCACCCTTCAGCCCTGTAACATAATAAACAGTGCCCTGAAATGCTCAGTAAGCCCATTCCCCCATGGGTAAGTCATCATTGCCTGGAACAGAGCAGGCTACAGTTCTATCATCCACTGATGGCTGCTGCTAAGTCTTTTTTTTTCTTTTTTTTTGCCTTACTTTATTTTTGTACTACTTATCAAATAACTCACTATTGTCATGGCCCAATGGCTGAACCACAGAGCACCAAAATTCATGAGAAAACCCTCCTGACAACAAGACCTGGAGCTGCTGGCTCAGGGTTACCTGGCACCTTGGTTGACTGTAATTAATACACCTGAAGCCCTGGATACCCTTCCACGCTGGCCAAAGACCTAGAGTTGTGTTTTACTGCTCAGCCCCAGCAGTTCTGCCTTGCAGGAAAGGTTATTTATACCCTAGCGCCATCTCTTTCTTCTCAAATAGGGAGACAGATGAAAGTTCAGATTTCTCCTCTGTTAAGCCACCAAGTGTTATTTTGAGCACCTCCTGGAACAGATTCATTGCCATCTAACAGAGTGAGGACACTGGAAGTCTCTGCCATGTGCTGTATTGATCCCTCGACTTGATTAGTTGGTGTATTGAATACCCCTGCTTTTCTAATCTAATTAATGCAAGATAAATACTCCATGCAGGGGCCTGGAGTCACGTTCCAAGAGTAATCAGGGACTGGGACTGATTAAAACCAGAAGGCTTCAAGGATAATTTATGGACTACTTGACACTGCTGGCAGGTTGGGGTATTTTGGAGGGCTTCGTGTGGTCTCTGGCTCAAAACTGCCTCCTTTCTCCAAATCCAAACTGCTGCCCAACCCTCGGTAACACAGCTTTGGGTTTGAAGGGCTTTAATCTCCAGGGTGAGACACCAGCCTGGAGGTGAGGACGTCTGGTTTCACATCTCACCAGCAGTGGGAGGACACTGTGCCAAAGACACAGATGAGTTAGTTCATCTCTGACCTTAAGAAAATCACCACATGTCAAGGTCTGATAAAAATACTGAGCACCAGGCAACTGAGGACTTTGCTCTTATTTGGGAATCTGTAAGAAACCAGAAATAAGTTATTGAGATGGAGCTCAGTTCTAGTTTGTCCCTGTTTCAATCCAGATCTTGGTGTTTCAGGACAAATGAATGCTCTGGATCAAGAGGGATAACTGTTGTAGGGAAGGTGATAGTGATAATTCATGTCACATGTGTGAATTAATTAACTCATGCCCACTAGGAGGGAAGTAACACCATCACTGCTGTGAGGAACAGGGAGAAGAGGCAAAGGGAATTTTCATGCCCAAACCATGGCAGTGTGGGCTGCAGATGTGGCTGAGATTCTGGGGGTGAATTTAATTCCAGTCACCTCCTGAGGTAAACCCTTACTCCTATGGAAGAAAGGAGTGGATTGTGACAGAGGATTCTTCTTCCCTCTGCTTTGTCCTCCATCAGTGGTGGCTCTTGGCCATGGGATGTTCATCCTCCCACAGCTTGATGAGCATGCAGGAGGAGAAGTAAGGAGTGGAAGGGTGTAATTCCAGGGCAGTCTGTGGAGAAACTGCCCTAAAATATCTCCAGAGAGTGGGACCAGAGCCTTCTGTGAGATGTGGTGGGCAGTGAGGGTTGGGCCAAGCTCCACCTGCCCAGATTGCAATTACTCTGTGCTTGTAATGGCGTGAAAATTTTTCCAGGGAATGGGGAGCCTGGGCATGGGGTCACTGATAGGAATGGCAGGGCCATCTATCCCAATCCCTGCCTTTTGCATATATGTTTTCCCAGGTGAGAGCACAGCTCGTACAGCCAGGGGAAGGCAAGGGCAAGTTCAGCAGCCAGATGTAATTGCATTTTCCTCCACAATTGCCTCCAGGGCTGAACCACGGCCCTTCTGTGCCTGCCTCTCTCCTCACAATGCATCAGAGAGAATTGGTGTAAAATCCAGTTAAAAGGCCACTCTCGGGTCTCAGCTGCTGCAGCACAAATTGTGGATGAATTTCCCCTCTCCTGCATCCGCCTGATGGGTTTTGTCACCCAGCCCCATATGGCTGGGTTGGATTTCTTCTCTCAGCCTGGTCTTGTTGGTCTCTCATCACATCACTCGTGAGCTCTTTCTGAGCAGGGCTGCACTTCAGGCTCCCTGTTTTACAGCGGTGTCATTACACAAAGATTTCTCTTCCTACACGTGTAAAAGGGAGCCTGAGATTAATGGGGTGTTGGAGTGGGTAATCACAAATCCAGCTGCCCCAAGGTAGCTGAGAACAGAGATGGTGCAGGGCAGGGGGAAAAGGGTAGTGGGGCCTGAGGGAGCTTTGTAGGGTACATTTATCACACTGTTGGCAGAGAGATGCAATTTATATGGACAGAGCATAAATCCTGTTGGAGTTGCAGGATGCTCCATATGGGCAGCTGAGCACCTGGGCCTGCTCTGGTGCTGGAGCCTGACATGTGCTGCTGTGCTCATCCTGCCAGCTCTCTGTTGTTCCCCTTCCCTTTCCTGCATTTCCTCCTCCCTTTCACATCTTGGTGATTTCCATCCTCAGCCCACCTAAGACCCAGCCCCTCTCTGTGGGTGCAGGTGAGCAGGAAGGGCAGTGGCTCTGCTGGAGTCACTGAGTTATTGGGAATAATTGGAGTTACTGGAAAAGCTCTGCTTTCTCCTCACCAAGCCATTCCCCAGAAGCAGGTTCTGCTACAGAGATTGCTCTCAAAAGACCTCACAGAATCACAGAATGGTTTGAGTTTGAAGAGACCTTAAAGATCATCCAGTGCCACCCCCTGCCATGGGCAGGGACACCTCCCACTGTCCCAGGCTGCTCCAGCCCCAGTGTCCAGCCTGGCCTTGGGCATTGCAGGGATCCGGGGGCAGCCACAGCTGCTCTGGCAATCCCAGCCCAGGCAGGAATTCCTGCCCAAGATCCCATCCAGCACTGCCCTCTGGCAGTGGGAAGCCATTCCCTGTGTGCTGTCCCTGCAGCCTTGCCCCCAGTCCCTCTGCAGCTCTCCTGGAGCCCCTGCAGGGGCTCTGAGCTCTCCCTGGAGCCTTCTCCAGGCTGAACAGCCTGGGAATAAGGATGCTGTCCTATTGTTTCTTGCTGAGTTCTGTGCTATACACCTATACCCTTCCCAAAAATCTACCAAGCACATCTCCCCTACATCATTAATTTTCCTCTTAACATCTGATGGGAAGGCTTGCTTGTTTTTTCACAATCCTGAAAAAAACTTTTCCTTTTGGTTTTACTTTTTAGAACACAGAGGACCAATTTCTCCATTATTCTGTCCCTGTCACTATACAGCCACTCCTCCCTGGATTTCAGCCATCCTTTGTGCACCCCCAGCTTCCACTTCCAATTTAACAACCACAAGTTTGTTATTCAGCTCCAGTCTGCAGACACACACACACTCACGGAGGGGTCCCAAGAACTTGGAATAAGCCTTGGAAATAAAATAATAAATAGAGACCCTCCTCCCTCCCTTCCTCACACATTCTACGTGTTGCTCCAGCAAACATTGAATAAATCACTGAGCTTTGGGGTAATAAATCTTTCATGAGATTAGAAGCATCTGAACTTCAGCGATTGTGTAGGGAATGTATAAATTCACATGCAGATATGGAATGAAGGATAAAAAAAAGAATCTTTAGATTAGTTATTAACTTTGGAAACACTTGATGAGTTTTGATTCATTAAGTGTTTCAAAGTCTTGTTAATTTAATAAGTACCGATGAGGCTGTAATGTAAGACAACAATCAGTAATTTGGAGGGGGGAAATAATAAAGTAGTCATTACACAGCAGAATGTTTAATCAAAGAATGTGGAAACTTACAGTTTCACATTAATTTGAAAAGGTTGGAGATTTAAAATTAATATTAGCTCTGACACAGGGAGGCTTTCTCTACAAGCAGATAGGGTTTATATAATTGCTTAGAATTAAAATGCCTGTAAATTTAATGGCTTCACCTCTTTAACTGGATCCTCAGGCTCTATAGGTAGAATTGAAATAGACCTAAACCAGTCACGGTCCTTCAAATCCATTTGGAATTTTGGCATCAGATCTCAGGCTTTGGTATTCTTCTGGTGTCCTGTGCTGGAATGGGAAGAGCTCCCAGGAAACTGAGACACACAAAGGAAAACTCAACTACTGTCTACCATGGCAACATCTCATTGCTCAGGGAAGTTTTGGATGCCCCTGGATCCCTGGAAGAGTCCAAGGGCAGGTTGGACATGGGGGCTTGGAGCAACCTGGGATGGGGGAAGGTGTCCCTGCCCAGGGCAGGGGGTACAATGGGATGGGCTTTAAGATCTTTTCCAATCCAAACCATTCTGGGATGATTCTGGGATGATGGTTTTCATCTGATCTGTTACCTGAGACTCCATTGGCAGTCAGTGGAGAGACAGAGTTATTTTTATGCTGTGACCTCTCTCACTTCCTTAGGTGTCTGTACCAGGATTCCACTAATCCTTCCCCACATCCTTTCCAGGATCCTTCCCCTCATCCTTCCTCTGTCTCTGTGCTCTCCAAGGAGGCATGGACAGCTTGTTTACACACAGCCACAGGCGTTTCACACATTCAGTTTTATCCCCATGTCTGTGACTGCCTGTACCTGTGAGTGTGTGGGATGTGTTTGAGCTGTACCTGTTTGTAGGATGGAGAAGAGAGATCCAGGTGGGCACTGGTGCTGAATGTCCAGCTCCAAGACAAAGAAAGTCATTGAGAAACTATTTCTGGAACAAGGGCAGCTGGATGAGTTCTTGGAGCTCTTGATGCTCCACCTCTTTTCAGGCGAGCCCCATAATTCTAAGACTTATTATTTTCACATTTCTCCTCATTCTGACGGGGTTCATTCTACCCATGACTCCTCATTTGGTGTGGTTCTGTAGAGGACAGGGTGACACTCTCCAGCTAAGCAGAGTAGGAATGATGGGCTGACAAGCAGCAGAAGCAGATAAATGTGATTTAATTTGTCCTCTGTCTGGACTCAACTTAGGTAAGCAGGACAAATCTGTCCAGACACAGTTTGTCACTCTTTAAGTGTCTGCCCAGGCTTTCTCCTCTTCAAGGACAGAAGGAGCAGGGAGCAGTCTCCTCTCACAGCCAAGCTGCTGGAAAATCCAGTTGGGATTCAGCTTGGATTCACCATTAGCAGGCTGGAAAGGTGGACTAATTAAATGGGTTTCAGGCCTGTGTGGGCTCAGCTTGGCTTTGCTGCTGCTGCTGGTGTCCTGTGAGACTGCTGGATATGGAAAAGAGCTGACTTTGGGAAAACCAGAGCAGAAACCCTGCCTGGTTTGCAAGGCTCTGCTTCCAGCATGTAAATCATTGGCTCCAATCTTTGGGTGCAAAGGGATTTTTCCCTCTGCAGAAACTCAGAAAATTCAGTGTGTTTCTGCTCTCCCTGGGAGATCCTCATTGTACTCTGGAAAGAGAAAACCCTGGGCAAAACAAAGTTAGGCTATTTGAAGGAGTCAGGTTTTTTTGGAAAGAAAGAGTCTATGTTTTTGTGGAGTTCAACCACTTTGGAGAACAACCACCCTCTAAACACTTCTGGTTTTGCATCTTGGATGCATATTTTGTCCCGAAAACTATTGTTTAAAGACATGTTGACTTACTCTTCTCTTATATATAGCAGTTCATCTCTTCCCCTTCCTTGCAGGAGACTAAAATGAAATGAT
Source organism: Donacobius atricapilla (assembly GCA_013397315.1). NCBI lineage: Eukaryota > Metazoa > Chordata > Aves > Passeriformes > Mimidae > Donacobius > Donacobius atricapilla. The sequence goes on along the minus strand of WBMY01012605.1, from coordinate 766,295 downwards.
TTTTTCCTTTACAGACTGCCTGAACCATTCTTCTTGTTTTTCATTAATGTCCTTTTGGTAAGGGGAGGGAAAAAACCCAAGAAATATCCAAACTTCAGTTTGATCCCAGTTCAAAGATTTATTCTGAGGGCTGGCAGACATAACAGGAGAAATTTGTTTACTATAACTTTTTCCCCTAATTTCTGCCCTTGTACAGCTTCAACATTATCCCAGTTTTTGACATTATTTCCTGTGCCCACTGAACATTTCTGGTCTGTGTTTTTGACCCAGTTTCCATTGGCTGCACCCTTGGGTTGACAGGTCATGCTTTCAAATGATCCCTGTTCTTCCAAATAATGTCCTCTCTAAGGTTTTTTTTTAATGATTATTTTTATTATGTGCTTTCATGGCATCAGGAGATGAATAATGATAAGGAGGCAAAGACACCTAATATTTATAAGATTATTGCAAACTACTGTGTGTCCTCAGGTGGTTTCATGCTCAGCAAAGAGATTTATTTTGGGGTGAATAGTAGTTTCCAAATATATCTATGCGGAGGGACAGATGATTTGTAAGCTCTACTGATCTTCCCACAAAAAAAAGGGAAAGATTTTTCTGAGGAGAACTGGATGTGTGATTTTTTACAGCGTTCCCTTGATGTAAGGACGCACTTTGTTCTTCCTGTGATATCCATTAATTCCACGCAATGTTCAGGTAAACTGGAGGGCAGGCAGCCTCCAGTGCTGACCTGCAGCATCACAGCTCCTGCTGGATTCTGGGCCAGTGGATAAGGAGGGGAAAGGAGGGGGATGAGATGAATTGTAATAAAATTTGTCGCTTTTCTTTGTCAAAAGTCCCGAGTCCTTCCGCGACAATGGAGTGGGAATGAAAGGATTGGCTTTGAAGAGGGAACTGGAGTGAGTAAAAAGGTACAAAAGCCTGTAATGACCATGGACAGAGGGAAAAAACGCTGATGTAGGTGAGGGAAGATGAAACTGATGATTCCTGAAGTGAGTTTGATCAGAAAACTGGCACAGAAGGAGACCTGGAGGGGCTGGAGTTGGGTTCTGTGTGTGGGCACACGTTGGGGTGTTGGCGTGAGTGTTCAGACACCTGGTTCAGCAGCAAGTTGTTACAAGAGTTATTTTGAGGCTGGAATTGATAATTTAATTTCTTCTGCTGTTCTGTTTTATTTGTGTGGGGAAAAGGAGCATATCCTGCAGGAGAAACTCTAAGCACAGGGTTTTCTCTGGCCTGAAACTGCATTTTTAGAGCCATTTCTGTACAGATAAATTATCAGAGCCAGAAAGGGAAAGCTCTAGATTTGAGTCAAATTAAAGGATAGGAAGAAAGGTCTTGGAATGCTGCACTGGCCACCTGCAAGCTTGGAGAATTACTTTTATTTTTCCTTTGAACTTTCTTTAAAAATTATGGAAGTTACGATATGGACAGAAAAGATGAGAATAGGGTAAAAAATGTTACAGTGGTGCAAAACACTCTTCCCATTCACCTGTCTCCATAAATTCATTGGTGCTAACCCTTAGGACAAATAAGTGATGGTGTGCATGGGAAGATGTTTTCAGCAGCCGATGTCAGATTATACCACAGAATGAAGATAAAACCCAACTTTCCTGGTGATTTTGGGGGACTCTGGTGCCCAACCCAGAGCCTACTTCAATCTCAGCTCTTTAGCTGCCCTGGGGGATGTAGGGAGCACTGTCCTCACTCTGACGCTGTTTCAGGGTGCAATCTTGTTCCTGCAGCCAAACTGTTTGTGTCCCTGACTGGTTTTTGCCATCACCATAAAGGTCCGGTTTCAGGGAAGGATGGGCAGTGATGAAGTTGTCGAGAGCTGTGTTTCTTACACCTGTAGAAAACACTTGAGAAAGCAGGAGAAGCTCTGATCTTGCAGCAAAGAGGTGGAGGAAGGAGCCCTCAGGTGACAATGACAACTTTTGGTGATGGGGAGCCCCAGGGTGTGTCTTCATTGATTAGCTCGTGTCATGGCTCAGGGATTCCTCACACGGAGGGGAAGGTGGAGGTGGAATGAGAAGGCTGGAAGCCCTTTGTACGTGCCCGGTGATGGATCTACAGGGAAATCCTGCAGCTTCTCTGTAGGGAGAATGCTCTGACCCCAGAATTCTGAGGAATTCATCCAGCACTCAAAGTATCAGGCACAGCCAAGAGCTGTAAACAACCGTGAGCTTTCAAATCCACCATTTCCCCACCACCTTCCCAAGAGGGATGGCCCAGACCGTATTTGGCAAGGAACAGGGCTGCTTTTATCTCTCACACCAAAGGATTTGGCTCTTTGACCTTTGGGACGCAGCCTGAGCTGGTTGGGATGGGGACAAGGACATTCCCTGTGGTCTATGCTTGGCCATGCAGTGGAGTTTGGGATGCTGTGGTGAGTCAGTGGCAGCAGCAGCAGTGCTGCTGGTGGGGAGGCTGTTCCTGGGAGTGTTTGCAAAGCAGAGGCTGGCCTGGAATTCACTCCATCTGTTGCAGAAGCAGGGATTGCACTGCCCCTGTCATTGAATGCCAGGGATTTCACACCGAGCTGAGCAGTCCTGGTTCACTTTCCAACAAACTCCAGAAGCCCTTTGCAGGACAGCTGTCCCAGAGAGAGCATCCTGCTGTGTCCTAGATGGACACACAGACCTGGCCAGCCTGGCAGACAGCTTTCTTGATCAAACCCTGCAGGAATTTCTCTAATCCCTCTGTGGTCCCAAACCATATTTGACACACCAACTGTGACAACGTTAAGGGACAGTCAACAACCCAGCCTGCTGCTCCTCAGTGCTGCCAGACCCTGCAAGCAGCAGAGAAATGTCAGAATTCTCTTCAAAACAGCCACATATTTCAGGACTGTTTCTCTCTATTCACCCTGCCAGGAGCCAAAGCCTGGCATTGGTGGCTAATTGTCCATCTGAAAGAGTCATCAGGGGCACTGGACTGGAGGTCAGGTGTCTGATTGTGGCCCAGATGACACATTTTGGGGGCTGATATCCTACCTCCCTCTGAGATACTCCATAGACCATAAGATGGCCTTATTTTTGTGAATTTTGAATTCCCATCCATGGCATGCCTGGATTTAGCCATGACACCCTCCCTTGCTCCACTGTCTCTTTTTACCAAACAAGGTAAATTAAACAACCCTCAGTCACCACTTTTGACCTTCCACTATTTTTCCCCTCTGCTGGGAATTCTGCTGAAACATTGGGATGTGCAGTGATGGATCCTACAGAAGAGACCCCTGCTGTTGCCCAATATTCCAGACATCATCTGCTACTAAACTTCATCATTTTCCTTTGGGATACCTCAGGCAGGATGGGATCTTAAATCCATTGATGCTGCATCTATGGAAGGGTTTTAATTCTGCTCTCTATGGACAAGTCCATCCTAGCAGCACATGCCAAAATGCCATGCAGCAAGTGCTTACTGTGAATAATAATCAAGAAAACCAGGAATAAATAGCCTGTACATGCCACAGGAAAATGTGGGGGGATTTTTGTACATCTACAAGTCAGATAATGTGTTTAGAGAAAATGAGTTAAATACAGGGAAGTATCACCGTGTAGCAGATCTAATAATCAGCTTAAATGTCAGCAAAAGAAATGGAAAAAACATTGTGGATATTCAAGTCTAACGCAAAACTGTGCAAGATTTATTCAATTTTGAGTTGATCCAATAAAAGGTGATAATTTAATACATTCTATTCCCTTCCATTAACATTTATACACAAAGACAGAGATAGAGAGGAGCAAGAGATGGGTTGGGAATGGTTGGTGAGCTTGAGATGGGAGTTGGACCTACATAGTCTGAGTTCCTATGGACATCCCTGTAGTCTGTGCTAGAAAAGGTAATTTCTAACCATAGAGCACCAATCCTTCAGTCCTTGTAGGAAGAGAAGACACTCAGGAGATGAGGGATGAGACAGAGGTGAGACAACCAACATTGTCAGGGGCAGTGTGACAACCCAGCTGCTCTGATCACATTCACAGCTTTGTCTTTTTGTAATTTCATTTTCATTACTTAATTCATAACTTCCTCTTTTACAGTTTTTTTTTTGTTTGTTTGTTTGTTTTTTTCCCCTGTCCTGCTGCCTCTCTCCATGGCTCATAACATTTTTTTTTGGAAGGAGTGAGACAGACAGGAAAGGTTCAGAGTGTCTCATGCATGCAGAGCTTTCCAGACTGCTGCTTTTGCCATCCCCACCCTGGAGATGAGATGCTAGATGGATCTTCTTTTCCCTCGACTTGTTTGACAAACCTAATGCGCAGCTGCATAAAATATTTTCCCTCCAGGCAGTGGAAATGTCACACTGTGTCTCTGTTGGTGACATGGGCCTATTTAAATAGGTTTTTTTTTTTTACCAGGCAGCACTTGAGGGGACTTTGCCCTGTCAAGTATCCCCTGGTGTTGGACACTGTGTGGGATCTGGAGCACACTGCACGCTCACATGCCTGGCACAGGGGGTGACACATCACTGTCTCTAATGTCTATTTGAACATTATTACTACGAGATTCACGTGATTGAAGCACATACCTCAATCTAGATTACAACCTAGAGATCTCTAGATCTAGAGACTCTCCTTCGAAGGCAGGCAGAGACAGTTGGGGTATTCAAGCTGGAGAAAGGGTCTGGGGAGACCTTCCAGTGCCTAAAGGGACTCTAGGAGAGCTGGAGAGGGACTTGAGAATCCATGAGGGATTTGAGAATCCATGACTTGAGAATCCATGCTGCAGGATTCTCAAGTCATGGATTCTCAAATCTCTCATGGATTCAAGGGCATGGAGTGATAGGACAAAGAAGGAATGGCTTTATATTGACAGAGGAAAGGATTAGTTTGGGGAGTGGGAAGAAATTCTTGGCTGGGAGGTTGGTGAGGCCCTGGCACAGGGTGCCCAGAGAAGCTGTGGCTGCCCCTGGATCCCTGGCAGTGTCCAAGGCCAGGTTGGATGGAGCTTGGAGATGCCTGGGAGAGTGGACGGTGTCCCTGCCCATGGCAGAGGGAGTGAACTGAGCTGATCCTTTAGATTCCTTCCAGCCCACACCATTCCATCATTCCGTCAGTGCACGACCTGGGTTGCACACTCATAAAACACACCAGGCAAAGGCTGCAAGAAACGCGAAGCACAAAAAGGCTGCAAAACGGGTGAAACACCCGCAAAACACTGATGGGAGGGGCTGTGCCTCCCCAGACATCACGAGGACCTCACCTCACTGACCCTTTACACCCACAGCTGCATCCCCACACCCTGCTCCAGCACCCTCCCAAACCCATCCCCGTGCCACCCCATGAGCGTGACGCTCTTTGCACACACGGTGCCACGCGCTCCAGATGAGTTTCCTGGGAAGGGAGAGTTTTATGAGAAGGATCAGTTTTCTGGGAAGGATGAGTTTTCTGGGAAGGGAGAGTTTTCTGGGAAGGATCAGTTTTCTGCAAGGATGAGTTTTCCGGGAAGGATGAGTTTTCCGTGCCTTACAGATGTCAGCTCATGTTGTGGGGCGCGCTCCTCCCTGTTTCTTAATTTGCTGCCCCGGAAAAACTGTTTGTCTTGGAGGTGTTTTCATGCAGAACTGGAGATTTTGAGCCTGGGGGGGAGCACATAAAGAAGAAACCCACGGGGTAAATGGTGAATCGTGCATTAAAACATGCTGGGAGTCAGGGATTTAATTTTAATGCCATGGGACAACATGTATATGCCAGTGCTTCCAGGATGGCCAGAAATGCCTGATTTGTCCAAAGAACATTGTTCTGTTGTCTCTTCTGATTCTTTTCTGATCCTTTAAGCAGAAGAGGATTGGCTTCCTCTGTTGATGCCCAGTATCCATTTGAAAATAGTGTAATCTCACAGTGCCATGCTGAACTCGGGCTCCCAGCTCCTTCTCTCCAGGGAATCAGTGTCAAGCAGCTCTGGCTAAAAGTTGAATGGAATCTTCCATAATTTTCTCAAGAGAAAGCAGAGAAAGAGATTTTCAAAGTATTCCTAGGTTCCACACTAAAATCCAGACATGCCCTGATGCTCAAGATTTATTCCAGGGTCCATTTTTAAACTGGTGTGTTTAGATCTGCTCAGCATTTTTTATGGTGCTGTTCTATTTATTTATTCATAGTTTCTATGTCTGTTTAGCTGCTGTTGGATGATGCAGAGTAGTGGCTCAGCTAAAAAAAACCCCAACAAAATAAAGTTTTAAACTGAAATAAAAGTCAATAAACTGCATGCTCCGGTTGAAATATTGTGGTTGAAATTAAATTCTGGTTGAAATATGCTAGGTTAAATTAAAGTCATGTAAAGCTTGTGTGTAAACAAGTCCAAATTCTAACTTAACTTCTGTGGACACATAAACTTGTGGTTTTGGATGAGCCCTGGATTCAAATATACAATTTATAATGCTAAAGTTTTGCCCCACAGTGTGTGAGCTCTGGTGATGAAAGTCACATTTTTACCATGTTGTAAGAGGAGAAACCAGTGAAAATTGAGGTTTGAGACTTAGTGCATAGAAGAACACAGTTTTCCTTTGCTTTAACTGGTTTGTGACATATTTACTAAACTGAACAAATGGAAATTAAAGGAAAGCAATGCAAGCAAACCTTTTACCGGCGTGGAGACTGCAAAACTTGTGCAAACAGCATTTGCAAAAGCAGCCCTGCAGGTTTTACATCTTGTCACCAACACCTAGAGCACATCAGCATTTTGGAGTTGGCTGTAACACGTGCCTTGGGGAATAAACACAAAGATACAGCTAAACCAGGAATATAAATATAAAACTAAATATAACTCCGAGGAAGGAATGCAGGAGCTGTAACCTGTCAGGTATTTGCTCTAATGAAGGTTGATCTGTGAGGAATTAGCACCAGGGAGATCTGCACACCAGATGCTCCATAGTCCAGGGCTGGGGAGTTTTAACTCCAAAGGCCATCCAGTGCCAGCTCTGTGTGGCACAAAGGTGTCAGGAGAAGCTCTCAGCAGCCTCTCACCTGGGTTTAGCTGTGGTTTAACTAATCCAGCACTCAACCACCCCTGACTAACAATTTGCCAGTGTAGGTCTGACCGCTTCTCCACAGCCGATCTTAATTCTGGCTTTGTGGCCAGTTTAGGTTCAAATCAATGAGCAAGATCTGATTTGTTTCTCCTGGGGATCATTAATGGGCAACTTTTTATGGGAGAAGGGTTGTTTGATGATCAGTGAGCTCTGGAATTCAGCAATAGGTAGAAGACAGTTAAAAAGTCTCCCATGGGAGAAGGAAGTCCTTGGTTTTACTCAGAGCAGAAAAAAGACACCACAAAATCAAAAGTACAAACTGCCTCCTGTCTGTGGAACAGACGTGGCCCAATTTCCCACTGTGCTGAGCAACCTTGGTGGAAAGGCAAAAAATCAGGTCAATGGTTAATTTTCATCCTTGCACCTCACCGACCTCCTGGCCTTCACACCTTGCTATTGCTGCTTGAGCTGTTTACCCTCACCTGATGCTCATCTCTCTTTTTTCCCCTCTGCCTGCTGTGTCCCTTCCTCCCATCCTCCTGCATCTGGTATCCAAACGTTCCCCATGTCCCTGCCCATGGCAGGGGGGTGGAGCTGGATGACCTCTAAGGTCTCTTCCAGGCCATTCTGTGATTTTATGATAACCCACATCTGGCTCAGCACAAGCAATTCCCTAAACTCAGTCCTCCGGAGTTCTGGGATGGGATCAGCCACAGGGAAGTGGATCCAGGACAAGCTGAGTTACAGATGTTTTATCCAAGCAGCAGCTCATCCTGTGTCTCTCCAGCTGGCTTTGAGCAATTCCTTGCAATTGTGCACTCATTTCTCTACGTTAATCTCAGTGATAAATACCTGATATGCAGCTTAACAGGGAATCTGTTAATCAGGTAAATAATTGACTAATGGCCAGGATTCTTGGAAGTCTTGCTGGGGTTGCCTGTGTGTGGAGACAGAGCAATTCATGCCACCAACAGGATCCTTACCTGGCAGGAAACTGTTTATTAAAGCAGGATCAGGATTATGAAACATAAATTGCTCCTAATTTCATCAGCTTTCCCTGCTGCCCCAGGAGCCTTTCCTTGTTTGTCTTCCAGACTTTGTTATTTAACCAGACACGGATCAGATGGCAATGAGGTAATATGAGATAATTTCTAGGTATCAAAATTAACAAATCAATTAATTAAAAGGAGACCTAGAACTTCCACTGGCCAGCAGTTCTCCTCCACTTTGCTGAATTGGAACAGGATCACTGCCAGCTTTATTTGTGCAGAGTTGTGTGATTATCTGGGCAGTGCTTGCCCTCTTGGGAAAATTACATTTGTTTGTATTTGCTATGCTTTTCCAGAAGTCCTCCAAAGGTTTATTTGGGAATATGAGCCAGCTCCAGATGAACAAGCTGAACAGATAAGGTTGTCCCAGGCAGCTGGGGTCCAGGAGTTTGCTCATTGTCCCCTGCCACTGACCCTGCTGTCACCACCCAGTCCATGGAAATTATGGTTATTTTCCATTCAGAGGCAACTGGGAGAATGTTCTGGAGGATATTCATCTCCCAAACTTGCAGGCTCCTGCCTGCCCACGGTCCCCATTCCCCATCTGCTGCACAGCCTCCCATTATGCAAATGCAGGCAGCTCGCTTCAAGTTTATTTCTTAATTTAATAAATGTAATTTAATAAATCTTAATGCAATACATTTCTGGTGAATGAAAGGATAGCTGTGTGCATAAAACAGCATCAGCTGTCAGACAGCCTGAGTGTTCTCCAGGAGCTCAGACTGCTCCAGGAATTGTTTCTTTTAAGAAGACTTTACCAAATCAGATCTGTAGCCATGCATGGGCCTTGCTTTTGATCATAACCAGGAGGAAGAATTAACTGACCCATCACTGAAATGGAGCCAGGACAAGGAGGAGACAGCTGGAATGAGAGGGAGTTGGGTGCAGTGTGACCCTGGATGTGGTTTTCTGGCTGGGATCACAGTGTCACATCTCGTTGATCTCCCCTCTGTCCCTGTACTTGAGATTCCAGCTCAATGCTTCCCTCCTTGCTTGTCAGTGACAGCAGAAGTGAGTGGGCATTGCATTTATCCCCTCTGCAGAATTCACTTCCTGGTGTATCCCACCCAAATTTGGGTGTGCAAGGCACCACAGCAAGATGTTTGAAAGGCTCTTCTTTTTGGGTGTGAGCCGAGACAGTTCAGCCTCATGATCCCTATTTCCCAAGAATACCCGCGGGATCTGATAAGACTTCAGTCCTGCAAGGTGGGAGTGGACTGTGACAATCTCTTAACCAAAAAAAAACCCAACCCAAATCAAACCAGGGACTTCCCTGAATGAACTCCTCTTTGAAAGGGAGCAAAGGGCAAGAGGGGCTCAGTTCTTTTTAATGTCTCCACCAAGGGGACACATCAAGGTGTCCACTCTGGGCTAGAAATCACCGACTTGAAGGCCAGCAAAACTCTTGTCTCAAGAGCCAGCTCAAGTGAGGTTTAAAGTCCAAATCCAAAGGCATCCTGAAGAGGAGGGACAGCATTTAAGAGATTTTAACATCTTGCATCAAGGCACCCTAAAGGAGTTTTAAGGATTCTGCAGAGGAGGCTTTACTGACACCACTGTACATGTTTGGATAATAAAACCATCCCCATGCTGATAACCAGAAAAATGTCTAAATATGATCAAAACCACCATCCACAAGTAAAATTACCCTGCCAAGTAGCAAGGATATTCTGCTTCAGCTAAAGCAGAAAACAAAATGGGAACTGAACTATTGAAACTTTGGCAAAAGCAAAGAGGGAAAAAGCAATTTGTTGGAATCTCATTATTTGGATGCCATTCCTGCAAGGATAATTATTCTGACCTGTCCTGTGTCACGATAACCTCACGCAGAAAGATGTAGGATTCCAGCTTTTGTTTTCCCCATTCTTCCTCTTTCTTTTTTCTTTCTTTTTTTTTCATCATTATCATTAAAAAAAACCCCAAAACCCAACCAAAAAAAACCCTATCCTGTCTTCATAAGGAATCTTTGGGTCAAATGTTCAGCCACTTGAAAAAATGTGTAAAATAAAACACATGTATGTACTGTGGAGGCAGTTGCTGGGTGATGAGTTACATATGCAAGAAACCAGCATCCAAATGCAAAAGGAGGCTGTGGAGGCACCAACAAAGACATATATTTTTGGTCACAGAGACAATTGTGCCTTTTATTTTTTACCTCATTCAGAATTTTTCATGAATGCATTCATCTCCCTCTTAATATCAGTCTTTTATTTATAGACAAAACTTGACTGTCATTGTTCAGGGAAGACAATGAGACCAAATTTGTGTCAGTTCTTACTCTTGTTCTCTGTTTTCCCAGGAAGAAAAAAAAATTCTGTGTCTCTATGTAAATTTATTAAAGTGGAAAAACCCAAACAAACCCAGAAAAAAACCCCAAACAAAAAGAACTAAACCTGGAAAATCCTTAGATTTCTTTTTCTACAGAATCAAAGAGCAGTTTGGGTTGGAAATGATCTTCAAGATCATCAAGTCCAACAGTTAACAAAGCATTGCCTAGGCCAACACTAAACAATGTCCCCAAGTGCCGAGTCTATAAGTCCTCAAACATGGAGCAGAAGAGCCATTATTCCACCTACTGGATCCTTGTTAGGCCTTAGGGTTGTTAGGAAGATAAAAGAGAAACTTCCTCTCCCTCCTGACTTTGTGTGGGAGGAGGGTTTGAGAACTCACATTTCAGGCCCAAGGCTCTTTTCAACCATCCTGCAAACCCTTGGCCTCTTTCCTGCAGGTGCCCCCAGTAAAACGTCCACGGTAAGCATGGCAATGGAGTGCCTGGCTAATATTAGCATCTGGAAAGGGCCTTGAGCACAGAAATCCACTCTGGAAGGGAGACCACGTCAATAGGGACCATCTGTGGAAGAGCAGAGTCATCCTCCCTTGCGATCACTCAGTGCTGCAAATTCCCGGAAAATTCCTCCTTGTGCATCAGGCTGGAGCGCTGGGAGAGGACACGTGGGGCCGTGGGTGGGTGACAAGCACACAGACTTCCAACAGCTGGCACTCCTGCTGCCACCCACGGCGGAAAAAGGGCAGGAGAGTTGTGTTTGGAAAAACACTGGGCCCGGCAGGCGCTGCCAAAAATCCGCCTTGTTCCCGTGGTCCGGCTCATCTGCAGTGGGGTCTTGCTGGATTGGGACAATGGGAGGATTGGGCTTTCCCTGCCCTCCTGCACCCTGATTCACTCCTCCTGCCCCAAACGGAGGCTCAGTTGGTCGAAATTCTCCTGCTTTATATGACAGAGAGCTAAGATGGCCTTGTGAGGTTACAGGAAAAAAAGGCATGCAGGCCCTGGAAGCTGCATCCAGCAAGGGCTCAGCTGTGTGTCATCCATGCAGGGTGAACAGGGGTGCGGGGACGATATTTCTGAGCCTGAATTTCAGCTTGCTAACCACTGCTAGCTCCTTTCCCAAGGCAAAGCTGCCAACAGTTTCTCTTTTCAAAACATCTCTCCCCATTTTTCAGAACAGGTTCAGTAAACAGTGTTCCCTTTGCCATAACAACTGTCCCCAGGGGTTGTTTCCTGTTCCTGAACCAATGGAGAGCAGTGTCAGTGCCATGGACCAATAATAGACCTTTTTAGTACAGCATGTTATAAAAGAAACTGTTGAGATTGTAAATAAAGCCTTCTTTCTCTTCTGACAGCTGCATGGAGTCACCCTATTTTGTGTCCTACCATGACACAGGAGGAGATGCAACATGAAGAGATGGGCTGTGAGGGGGAAGTTATCACCCCTAAAAACTCCCGAAGGTTTAGCACTAGAGGAAACTGCCAGAGATCCAGCCAGGAGCTGTTATCACCTCCGGTGGGAAGGTCTGGCTTGGCCATCGCTGACCTTGTTTCTCTGGCAGCATCATCTGGGTGCTCATAAAAGTATCAGGGAGATGAAAGAGGTATCTTTGCAAGAAATGTCTCTGTTGACTGCCAAGGAAGTTCTTTTTCCTCACGGGAGCTTTGTTTTCTCCATCTGAGTCTGATTTTGTCTGACTCTCTCTGGTTTGGATGCAGTTCCCACATCCAGGATGCAGGAGGAGGGGCGAGGAAGTCTCTGGGCTTTCGTCAAATTCACCATCTCTCACCTCTCTCTTTATGGAACTGCTCTGTATGTTTCTCCTGTTTTGCCCTGATGGGGGTCCAAGGTGGGGGTTACCATTTATTCCATTAAATTCCAATTTATTTATTTGCTCCCTGGTACCCTGCCTGATGTATCCATTAGAGGGGAATTGAGAGCCAAGGGAGAGCAACTTTGGTGGATGAGACAACATGTGTCTGTTCCCAGGTGCTTCTGGACGGCTCTCTGAAGACAACTTTTTTACCCAATTTTTCGCCCTCGCACTTGGCCTTACCAGACTAGGTCTAATTTTGCAAGAGAAGATGCAGGAAGTCCTTGGCAGTTATGCATCAGTTAAAAAAGGACAAAACTCAAGCTTTGATTTTAATTAGACTTTTCTCAGGGGTCACAAATTTACATAAATCCCCCGGGGTTTGGCTCTGATAATGTGGATTCCCAAAGGGCTCAGCCCCAAGTGCTGGGAAGTGTCCAGGGAAAGGGTCTGGGGTTGATAAGAGCAGTGAAATGCTTGTGGCTATCTTGGAGAGTTGGTGTGATCATGGCTTTTTGCTATGGGCTGATCTCAGATTATTTAATCTTTTTCTTCTCTCTGATGCCAGTGATGGCAACCCTCTACATTCCTTTGTGGATCTAAACATGAAAAAAATGTCAAATTAGGCCTGATTTGACTGTGGTGGCCTCTCCAAGGGTGCCTGAAGTTTGGCAGTAAGTGGGCTTTGGGTTCCTTCTGAAGAAAGGTTTATCCATCATGAGATGAAGCCAGGTAGCTTTTGGGATATCCCATATCCCAACCACCTTCCAGCTTGGAGTCTTTTTCCTCTTCCAGCTTTGGGCCCGTCTTGAAAAATGTTGGAATAGAAAGAAGAAAATCTCTTGAAGGAGCACATGTCCCAGTAGGGGTGACTCTGGTAGAAATGGTGATGGGTAATCACAACTCTCCTAAATAAATATTTTTAAAAAAAGCTGTGGCCAGGGGGTCACTGGTAAGTCAAGTTTTAGCCAACACTATTTGCTTAAAACTGGCTCCAGTTTTATTTGTGTCCCATTTATATCACTTTGCATATTAATACAGAAGATAATGACACTGATGAATATTGTCCAGTGAATGCAGGGAGGGGCCTGATGGTTTTATGAGCCATTATCTCCCCTTCCCTCCACATCCAGGTGCAACCTTCTGTCCGTGTCTCCAAGGGGCCTCCGGTAATTTATTGATAGGGCAAGCTGATTTTGGTAATTAAAATGGATTTTCAGCTTAAGCTTTGCAAATACATTGATCCATAACAAACGTGGATCGTGTTCTTGGGGAAAGTGGGAAGAGGGAATAATGGAATGAGGATGCAGGAGGAGTGATGTGGATGACAGACAGTGCTGGAGGAAGAGAGAGGCAGGGTGAAGTCTGTGAGCTGGAGTGAGCTCTGCAGGGCATCTCATAAAAGCCTTGCAGGGCTACCCCGAACCTGGATCCCAACGTTATCAGCTCTGGAGGCTCCAAGTGCAGCCAAGAGAAGCATCTGGCTCTGGGAGCAAAATATCGCTTGCTACTGAGACATGGTGTGGAAAAGGAACCCAGGGAACAGCTGGCTCCTGGGGTGAGCTCCGGGGACTGTGATATAAATCCCATCACTCGTATCCTCTCCTTTAACCTCCTCTTGATGGAAATCCACAGATCTCAGAGCAGGCCCAGAGGAGGCCACAAAGATGCTCCCTCTGCTGTGGAGCCAGCCTGGGAGAGCTGGGGGTGCCCAGCCTGGAGAAGGCTCTGGGCAGAATTTATTGTGGCTGTTCAGTACTTAAAGAGAGCTTATAAGAAAGAGGGACAGTACTGGACACATCCTGATAGGAAGTGGTTTAAAACTAAAAGAGGCGAGATTTACATTTGGTATTAAGAGGGAATTCCTGGCTGTGAGGGTGGGGAGGGCATGGAGTGCCCAGAGCAACTGTGGCTGCCCCTGGATCCCTGCAATGTCCAAGGCCAGGTTGGACACTGGGGCTTGGAGCAGCGTGGGACAGTGGGAGGTGTCCCTGCCCATGGATGGGGGTGGCACTGGATGATCACTGAGGTCCTTTCCAACCCAAACCACTCTGTGATTCCAAGAAATTTGTCTGTGGCTACAGCTGGGGGCTGAGAGCAGAACATCTCCTGCTGCAGGGCTCTGTGCCCGCTGCCACCATCCCCTCTCTGCCCACTCACTCCTTGCAGCATCCATCTTTCCCAAAACCTTTCCTCTTTCCCTGTGGAGGTGGCCTCTCCTGTGGCGAGGACAGGCTGTGCTCATCCTGCATATGCACAGAAATCCTCTGCTTTGGACATGCTGTGGGACAACACGGGCCAGAGGGATCTGTGCTCCTTGTGGCACTGATCTGGGTGAGCTCAAGCTCCTTTTCCTGCTTGTGCCTCAGTTTCCTCACTCACTCAAGGCAAGGAAAGCTGTTTTTCCTTCTGTGAGCAGCCTGTGCTGCCTTTGAACTGTACCTCTGCCTGGAGGAGGAATGATCTCCCTGGGCTGTGCCCATGTTGGGCACTGATAAACTGGGCTCTTCTGGGGGATTTGCACATCACAAAGGGCTGGGAGCTCTCTGAAATCCAAGCAGAAGAGATCTCCAAGCCTGAAGCCCTCCACCTCCTTCTTCCCCAGGCCAAGCACTTGAATTACTCCCTTTTGAGGTTGAGAGGGAACATGGCAAGCCAGCCCACACACTGGCTGTTTTCTGCTTCTGAGCCATTTTTCCAAGCCAGCCCACTTTTGTAGCACGGCTGCTTCCATTAGCTGATAATCTCACTGTACAACTTCTCCAATTGCTTTTGGGAAATCTCAGTGCATAACATCTATTACATTTTCCCTTGCCTACCTTGGCAGTAATGCTGCAGCTTCAAAGAACTCCCCACAACTTAGTTAAGCAAAAGACCTCCTGCTTGTAAATCTGTGCTGGCTGTCTCCTCTAATCCAATTATGCTTTACAAGGTGCTTCCCTCACTAAATCCTGAAAAATTGTTTCTGATATTTTTACCCACAATTTATGTTAAGCTCCTCGGTGTATAATTGCTTGTCTAATCGCACGCTCCTATTTTTGAATAATGGGGTTAGGTTTGACATTTCTGCAGTTCTCCTGTGTCATCTGAGAACTGCTAAAACGTTCTTACTCAGGACTTCACTCACGTGCATGTGCGCATTTCCTCCAAATCTGGAGGAGTTCATGTGTCTGAACCATGTCTACGCTGGTCATTAATGTCCACTCAGCAGCTGAACCCTCTTTTTCATTAGAAATGCAGATGAAGTAGCCCAAGTCCCACTCACAGTAGTAGTTCTGCTTCTACTCTGAGTATGAGAGGTGGGACTTAATTCAGTCTCCACCTTCAGGCATGAGCAACCTTCAGCAAAAGATGTGGGGCTTTGTGCTGAGGGCCTTGCTGGCAGAAAGAATTCCTGTTATTTCCTGGAGAAACATCCGGAAACAGGGGAGACTTTATTACACCCTACAGCTACCTAGAAGGAGGCTGTGGTGAGGTGGCGGTCAGGGGGTCAGGCTCTCCTCCCAGACAAGTGACAGCACAAGAGGAAGCAGCCTCAAGTTGTGGCAGGGGAGATTCACACTGAATATTAGACAAAATTTCTTCACCAAAAGAGTGGTTAAGCATTGGAACAGGCTGCCAAAAGCAGTGGTGGAATCACCATCTGTGGAAACATTCAAAAACTGAGCAGACCTGGCACTGCACTCTATAGTTAATTTGGTACAGGGGTATTTTGACTGAAGGTTGGATTTGACGGTCTTGGAGGTCTTCTCCCACCTTAATGATTCCGTAGTAAGGGACAATGAAGTGGGTCTCCCACACCCGAGAATCTGAAGGTTTTGCCACTCAAATCTGGGATTCTTTTAGATTCAGGAAGACGTAATACCCCTGAGGTGGGAGGCTGGCTTTAAATTTTGAGGTCACCAGCAGGTATCAGGCAGTATCAGAGGAGGGAGCTGTGTGGGAGGAGGTTTATTTGCCTGCCCTTCTCCTGTTTTCAAAGGCAGCAGTGATTTCCCAGGCAAATGTCTCTGTCTGTGACAGTGGCATCAGCTGGGAGTGTTTTTTACACAGCATTGGCAGGGAGTTCTGTTGAGATGTCACATCGTCACACAACCAAGATTTAGGGAATAATCCGTGATGTACCATCAGCAACACCATGGGTTGGAGCCAGATGAAGGAAAGTGGCATCCTCTCACTGGCAGCCAGGCAACAAAAGGGATGGGGCTGCAGTTGGGGAGCAGCAGATGGGTTTGAACCTTAAATAGACTGGTCTTTTCAAACCAAGAGGAAGAGTGGTGGTTCCTCATGCTAGAATCCTTCCAAGCCAAATATCACATTTGCAATCCTCAGCCTTTCCTTAAAGTTTAACTGGAAAAAAAAAAAAAAGAGGAGAAAAGAGCAGAACAGCTTCACTAGCAAATCCCCCTTTTGGGGCCGATGTTTTTAACCTCTAAAAAGGAGGGAACAACTCCCCAAGCCTGAGCTCCCACAGACAGGTGAGGTCCTGCCACACAAACACCACTGAGCAGATTCCAGTTCCCAGTCCTGCTGGATGAAGGAACAGTGGCTGCAGGGACCTGGAGAAAACAAAGAAGAAAAGGTAAAAACTGAAAAGCAGTTTGTTAAAGGTGGAGCTGCACTCTGACCCGCCTCCTTTCCCAATAATCTGTGGGGTTTGTCCTGAGTTTATCAACATCCGGCAGCGAGAGGAGCTCAAGGATGCTCAGGGAATTCAGCTTTGTTTACCAAGCCTGGGAATTCTTCTCTAACAACCAGGAGGGGTCTTGATTTCCTTCCTTTTGGTGGACAGTTTGAAGAGCATCTCTTGTTCTCATGGAAGGTGAAAATTAATTGTTCTCACTCACCATTTCTGCCTCTCAGAATGTGAAATCCAGGATTTCAGTGATCTCTTGTAACAGCGACAGGTTCTGCACAAAGAGCTCCAAACTTTTGTTCATTAATGGCTTATTAACGCTGGTTCATATATATTTATCCAAATTATGATCTCTGGAGGATTATTCTGCCTCAGACCCTTCATCTCCTGTGCTTTGGGTCCAAGTTCTGCTCACCTCCCACCCCTCCAGCTGTCCCAGATAAACTGCTACCACAGGTATTTCCAGCATAACTCCTGATCCTCTAATTCCTTTCAGGGGGAAAGGTTTATTTGGAAAAAGATTATTCTTATTGCTTTGAAACCAGCTCAGCATTTCTAAGTTCAGGTGCACAACTTGCAAATTACAAGGTTTTTTTACCTCCTCTCTGATATGCTGAGCCTAAAAACAGCTCCTTGCAATCTGTCAGGGCTGGGTGGACTGAATTCTGTGAACCAGCATCTCCCCATGGAAGTTTAATTTCAGCCCTTGCAGTGGGTCCTGGAAATGATTCTCTCCGTTGGTGAAGAGAATTTCCCCAGGACAAGGACTAAGGTGGTTATTTATGTTTTAATCCTCATTCTTTCATTCTAAACAACATTCCTGGAGATGCATTTGCAAGCAAAGGCAGAAAAAAAATCCAAAAATGAAACATTTTGCAGCTTAATGCTTTAATGTGATTTTTAATTTAGAAAATAATAACTGCCTAGACATTTAGAAGACTTAAATTATTCAGATTATAAACCATTCTCTAGGTGATAGAAAATACAGATGCCTAATACAAGGCCCTGGATTTTATAGGACACTTTCCCCTTTTATGAAGCATCTTGCTGGGGCTGACTGCAGAAATAGGAGATAGAGAGGGCTGCATCTGAGTTTTTTATTAAATCTATCAATTTCTAAGTAATTAAGGAAACATTTGATATAAACTCGACTTCTCAATTATGCTTTAATGTCCATTATTTTGCCAAAAGGGTTTCTTAGTGAGTCTTTATGCCTAAAAGCACCCCTGGGCATTTGCTCCCCATCTGTGAGATGATGGGGGAGCTGGTGGCCTTTAGCTCTGCCTGTGGCTGCTCCCACCTTGTCACTCAGAGAATAAACCTCCTGATAGATGGCAGTGTCAATAAAAAGGTTAATATTCTTAAAAGCTAGATAGATCTTTGTTTAGCTGCCATTTTTGTGACAGTGCTGCAGTTCTGTTAGGAGGAGTTTGCCCATCCCTGGGTTGACTAATTGGTCTCTGAGCTATCCTTTGCAAGGAGGGCCATGCATCAACTTCTGCTTGACAAACTGTATGACAAAAAAATAAATTAAAAACCACAAACAAAGTCAAGGAAGTGGAGAAGTTAATGCTAAACTATAACTAAATGTTCTGGTGAAATGGAATTTTGCTGAGATCTGACCTGTCTCAAGTCATAGGAAAATGAATTAATTAGATTCTTTTATGAAAGGATTATGATTTCTGCAGACATGATCTGGGGAGAACTGCTCTGTCTATATTCCAAAAAACAATTTTGATGATTTTTCATGGGCAGCTCTATATTTGAAGTTAGGGATTCAGGTGAGGTCAAGTTGTAGGAACTGCCAGTGATGGTCTCACTGATGCTACAGACCAATGTCTTGGAGGAAATAAGAATCTGTGTTATCTCCATCCCTGGAAGTGTTCAAGGCCGGGCTGGACAGGGCTTGCAACAACCTGGGATAGTGGGAGGCGTCCCTGCCATGGCAGGAGGTGGGACTGGATGAGCTGGGATAACCCTTCCAACTCAAACCATTCTGTGGTTCTGTGAAATCAGCAGGAAAGGACTGGGGGCTTTTTTAAAGCCCTGCTACCTGGTCTGATTAGGTGGGAACTGAATTAATTACTCTCAGCTTGGTAAATATCTTTTATACCACCAGACAACAGCCTCCTCTTTCCCAGAGCTTCCAGCACCACAAATGCTCTAAATCTGTAAGAGATTCCAAAACAGCAATGAATTCAGATTCATGCACTAATATTTCAGGGTGATGGAATTGCCATGGAATCATAGAGTCATTCAGGCTGGGGAAAACCCCTTCAAGATCATCAAGACCAACCATTAACCCAGCACTGCCAAGGCCAACTCCGAGCCATGCCCCCAAGTGCCACATCCAGGTGTTTTCTGAACACTTCCAAGGATGTGATTCCACACCCTTGGGCAGGATGTTCCAATGTCTGACCACTCTTTAAGTTGTTATTTCCCTGTAAATTGTCTTAAAAACCTCTGCTGTCTATAGCCCACAAAAACTCTGATATAAAGCCTCAGGAAAACGAGGTGGAAAAGGGAGCCCTAACACAGCAAACTAATTGCTGGGATGTTTATGCATCAGCAGAAAACAAAACACATTTAGGGTGATGATAAACTTCATCTCTGCTGTCTGTGTGGCTCATCTGGAAGAGGCAATTCATCCTTGTCTGGCAAATATGGCAATTACTGTCCCAGTCCCATTATAGGTTTGGTCACCAGGTCAGGCAACTTGTCTTGTGAAATCTGCATCCTGATGGAGAAAATGGAGTTTAAAGCTGAGCGAGACGAAACGCGTCTGCAATAAAAATAATAATAATAATAACAACAAAACTTTTCACTTCACATAAAGCCTGTGTGCCTAGCTAAGCTCTTTTCAGCCCAGGCTGACAATTATGGTTGGAACTATTTGGTGACTACTTATAAATTCATGGAATTGAAAGCTAAAAGAGACCGCTGTGATTGTCTAATGCGATCTGCATAACTCAGGTCACAGAGCTCCTCGGGGAGATGTCTGCTCTGAGCCCTCAGCTCAGAAATATTTCATGTCTTTTAGGAAAACAAACTGGCTGAGCTAAACGTTTCCAGGGATTCAGAACATGCTTTTCTAAACATCCCCCATTAGCACCAGGCAATCCCACCAGTCTTGGAGCTTCACAGCATCCTTGGGAGCTGCAAATAGGATCTAACTCTTGCTGTGCACAGGGGGGGAAAAAAAAAGCCTGCTCCAGATTTATCCCACCTCCCCTCATAAGGAATGTGCAGAAATAGTCTTGAGTGGGGTTTGTGTCCATTTCAGAGATGCTTTGACTGCATGGAGGGAATTGGAGATTAAATAAATTCTGCAGATGCGGGTCTCTGGCCAGGGAGGGATTTGAGCTGGGCTCCTACCTGGCTTGTATTCCCCTCTTCCCTGACTACTTCTGTTTCCAAAGGTATAAATAAGATCTTCAGACAGGAAAGGATGTTTGGAGTTGCTGATTCAGGGAGTGATGGCTGAAACAAGAAATAAAATAGGTGTTAAACCTCACTTTCCCTTCACATTCTTTTGGGACAAACACCTATAAAATCTGTTTGTCCTCTGGAGGAGGTAAAGGAACAGGGGCACGAACTCTTGTGTTTTCCTGAAACACGAGCCAAAAAGGTGATATTGTAACTCCTGGCATTAAAGCAGGACATCTACAGCTCTCCTTAGGTAAAATCCCAGGCAGCTGGAATGAAACTCTCCTCCTCACCTATTATTTTGGTGAGATTTGAACCTGATCCTCATCTGCCTTGATAACACATTCCTAATTTCCTGCTCTCCATAAATGCTGAGGAAACCACTCTCCTGCCTGTGCCGAGTGAGGGCTTTTCCCCACGCCTGCTGTTGGGTTAATAAACCAGGGGCAGGGATTGCTGCTTTGGGAAGAGGCAGGCTGTAATCCTCGGGAAGCAGAGGTGAAATTGCTCCTTCAGGACATCCATTATTGCCACCAGGCTGCACCCGTGTGGGCAGGAGAGAGACAGACAGACAGATGTCACGGATCCGTAACAGGCCGGGAAAAGCTGTGGTTATAATTTTATGGTTCACCGGTGTGAAATGGAATCTGATAAATAAAAGAAATGTTCCCCACAGCCCCTTTGCTGCGCTGCACAAACCTGACAGGGCTTACAAATGCCGTGGGCTGGCTGCCAGGCTGGGGGTGTGCACACACAGGAACGGCTGTGGAGGAGTGGGATTCAGGATCATCAGCACCTCTGCTGATCCTATGGATGCCACAAGCCTGTTGCGGCTGGAAGGAGGCCAGACCCAGTGTCCAGAGCTCAGGAGAAGGGATATCAGCTCGCTCAGCTTCACTACCCTTCAGCCAGTCTGTGCATCAGAGGCTTTCTTGGCCTGGCCGTGTGTGGCCACAGCAGTATTTAGACAGTGGCCAGACTGCTTTAATAAAACCAGTGTCAGTTCTCGTGCCAATAAAAGGATGAGTGTGTTTGACCTTCAGTGCGAGGCCTGGCTTTCTGCTCATCCCTGATGCTTTTTACTCCCTGTTCCCTTCCTGGAAGGGTCTGAGAACCACAGGTGAGGAGCACTGGCCCTGTTATGAGTGTGTCTGCATTGGCTGGAGAAAAAGAGGAGTAAAGAGCAGTGATGAGAAGGTCACCTCTGCTACTGAGATGGAGAAGTCAAGTGCCCTGAGCTCTGTAAGGAGACTCCAAACTCTTTGAAGCCACTGGCTTCTTTTTAGGATGAGGGTGAGACATGGATAAAGGGGTTCAGGAGACTCCAAACTCTTTTAAGCCACTGGCTTCTTTTTGGGATGAGCGTGATGCCTTAAGTTTGAGCTTTCATGTTTTTCAGATTCTGTGCTGCCTAGGGGAACAGTTCTGAGCCCCACATTAAATGTCAGTCAGCTCTCTTCACAGAGTAGGAAGACAAATCCTGCTGAGGACCGAGGACAACTGTTACAAGTTTCAGGCCCAAAAGCACAAACAATGGTGGACTGAAGAGAGCAAACAGTGAGGATGGAACTTCATAACCTGAAGTTATAATTGGACAATTAACCCCAATATGCAAATGGACCAAAAATTATAGAAATGTGAGACCTCGTGACCATTTGTCCATTTTGTGACCATTTTAGGTCCACCTTGGGTGTAGCCCTGGCCAGGGTCTTGTCCTGCCCAAGCTGTACCCTTTTTAAGGCCTTTTAATAAGTATTTACTTTATTCTCTAGGTCTGTCCAGTCTCTGTTCCAGGTCAGCCTTCTTGGGGCATCAAGGGTGAGGCATGGATAAAGGGGTTCAGGAGGGTCAGCAGCATCCTGCCAAGGGGCAGAAATGTCACCTGCTTGTGAGCCAGCCCTGCAGGGAGGTGCTGGGGCTGTCCTAGCAGTGAGGCAGCTTTGCCCTCCTAGCTGCTGGAGGTGGAAGGGAGGAGAGACTCCTTTGAGCTGCACAGGGTGTCTTATGTTTTAGAGGTGCTCTCTGAGCACCTGGCACTGCTCCTCGCTCTCATTTCTGTCCCCTTGCATTACAAGCCAAGCACCGCTCCCTCCTTTGTGGCCGGGGACAAAAGGGTATTTTGGTGTTGTATTATTAGGGTGTTTGTGGGGTTTTTTTGGTGAGCACTGTGAAATGCACCTGAGCAAATTCCCCAGCCCAAACCCTTTTGAAAGGGATGCCCACAAGGGAGGCAGGTGTAACCAGAGCCCTGGAGCCAGCGTGCCTTTGATCTTTGAGGTGGAGGGCTCCCCTAAGGTGCCTTAGCGGGCTAATCCTGCTCTCTTTCAGGGTGCCAGTTTGGGAACCACCTGGATGGAGCTGGCATGGGCTTTGTGGAGTCTCTCGGGTCTCTGTGCTTTGTGCACGGGACAGCTGGCAGCACTGATCTTGTAGTCCTCCAAGAACACCATCCCCAGCCCCTGTCCCTGCCCCCCTGCGCCACATTCCTGCTCGGCTTTTGTGAGCTCAGGGCTTGGCAGCAAGGAGATGAAATGGGATCTCCCTGTTTCATACGGCACCAGAGCCGCACCTCAAGTCAAATCTGAATAGTTCTCCGCAGGGACAAAAGTTCTGTTTCTCTGCAGAGCCTCCTGCCAGCTGTTTTTTCCCCAAGAAATCTGGGCGCCAGGTCTGCTGTTCCATAAAAAGAAAGGTGCAGTGGGAGTCTCGTCTTTCTGCTTTGGCTGGAGAGAAATGTGAAAAAATTCACCAGAGTACAAGTGAAACTAATTGGAGAAATAAGAACCTCGTGTGCTGCTGCACAAGCTTAGGGATCGTGCAGAGGCCAGAATTTAGGGTTATTACCAGGAGTCAGGAGATCTTTACAACTCCACAGGTTTCCCAGTGCCCAGGTTGATCCTGTCTAACTTGGGGCTCTTCACCAAGGAATTTAGGTGTAAAGCTACAATAAACAGGCGCTGGTTAATTGCACGGCTTTTCTGAGGATGACCTTGCACACCTGAGAAGTTATCCTGCATCTAAAATTCTGGGGAATGAAATCATGATTTAGGAGCATCCAGCCTCCTGCTCTAATGATTCCTGAAGGCTAGAAGGGCTAATATTAAGGAATGTTGAATAAATCTGAAGCTCCTGATTTGGGCCAAATGGCATCTGGGCAGTATGGTTTTTTGAAAAATAGGATATTTTTCAGTCTGTGAGGAAATAGGTGATCCATTCTTGAAGGAAATAATGAAGTTTTCTTTGTGGATAGCCTGTCTTTACCTTTCCACACAGTGCTTGAGACAACTCCACAGCCTGTTCCCATTAAAAAAAGAAGTTCTAAACTCTAAAAATAGCATGAAGAGATCTCTGAAATGGCTTAATACTTGGCAGCTCTCAAAGAGCCTGAGGGTTTTCCTGGTAGTATTCTCCAGGGATCAATACTGGGCCCAAATCTATTGAAAACTTTCATGAATGAGCGGGAGGTTGATATTAAATGCCACAGATAAAATATTCAGTGTAACAACAAGCTCAGCATTAACCACAACCAGGGCACAGTGGTTGAGTGACTTTGGCTCCTTCAGACAAAACAAACACAAACTTTGCTGTCTCACAGGAAGGAATTTAGGTCAGGCTGGGAAGTGGGAGACATGTCCTAGAAAGCAATGACTGAAATGGATGAGGGGCCCATTTCTTCATGTCCTTCCAAAGGGTTTTTTCCTCATCTGGCTTGTGTTAGAAGCAGGTTGACATCATCCTACACCCTTGGAGGAGTGCAGGAGAGTGGAAGAGCTATAGTCATGCTCTGTGGCCAGATAGGAAAAGAAGGACTGAAGACCCACAAAAGTTATTTGTAGGAAGTGGGAAGGTCCTCATAGGGTTTGAAAGCACCTCAGTGTTAATTTTTCAGTAGGAAGGTTGAGGAATAACTTGGTCAGGATCTGTGAGCATCTTCACAAGGTGAAAACAGCAGGTTCAAGGGCTTTACAACCTGGAAAAGAAAACCAAAATAAGGATCAGTGGTTGGAAGCCAAAGCCTGATGAATTCACATGAAAAGTAAGGGGTGTGCAAGTTTTTTGTGGTGTGAGTGATTAGCTGCTGGGATGAGCTGCCATTTGGAGGATTCTCCCTTTCCTGGTATCTTCGCATCATAATGGGGAGGTATTCCTAAGGCAAGATGCTTCAGCTAAACCCAGATTGTCTGGCTCAGCTTAAGAGTAGGTGGGTGGGTACTGGCCTGTGACATACAGGAGGTGAGGACAGATGATGTAGTGGTCCCTTCTGATCTTAAAAGTTATGCATTTATACGATCCCTGAATTAATTTTCCTTGGGCTTTCATTTTATGGCAAGATGAATGTCTGGGAAAGCTGGGAAAACATGTGTAGTGGTTCATCCAGTGAAATATGGGCCCTGGGATGGAGCAACCCTCACTGCACTCAGTAGGAATTCTGCATTTCCAGCTCCCTTTGTGAGTTAAAACCACACAGAGAGAGAGCTGGGCTTTGCTGGGATCTTCTTCCCTCTAATTCCACGCCGAAACAAACAGCAGGGATATCTAAAGACAAATGCATGTGCCCCAAAAGAGTGGCCTGCATCTTTGCCTGGCCACTGCCTCTTTTGGCAGCACTAATCACCCCCCAGACCTTGAGGGCTCCCACAGGCACCAGCTGAGCAGGGAGAGCTGTCTGCTTTTCTCTCCTTTAATAAACTGGAACTTAAATTTAAGGGCTTGGGAAGAGCCTGCTTCGCATTCTTCTCCCTAGATCCTGCTTAACTCTTGAGTGAAATGCTCAGGAAGGCTGCTGGTGGTGAGGGCTCTGGAGAGGCAGAGGTGCTGTGATAGCCCTGAAAGCCCCAATTCTGGGGCTGAGGGCTGGGTTGGTGTGTGTTTGCTCAGGAACAGCTGCAAGCAAATGTTACCATGGCTCTCCCTGCCTCACATCTGAAGATTTTGGGCAGCAGATTAACCAGTGTGACCTCAGAACTCTTCAGCTGATGTTATCACTCTGATTGATGCTGCCTGTGGAGCTCCTGTCAGGGAGATTTGAGGGCACTGCATGGAGCATGAGGTGTACCAGGAGAGGAGGCAGCGATAGGAGGAGAAAATTTGGAGTGGGGTGTGTATGAGGGTGTCTAGGAGCAATCTAAATGCCCCTCTTTGTGGCAAGAAATGTGGGCTCTGGGGAGCTGTGTGAAGATCAGTGCCACTGCACACTCACTCAGCTAAAAGCAAACAGGTTTTACCAGTTACCTGCCTCTGATAAAACAATTACAGGTCAGTCTGATGGGTTGTGTCACCTGGGAGGAGCCTGAGGGATGTGGACACAGCCCTGTGCCTCAAACTGAGAAGTGACACCCTGCTAAAGGCAGTGGTTTAATAGTTTTTGGTGAGATCAGATGGTGACGGCTACAAAGAGACGACCTCGGCCACCATGTAACCTCTCCTTTTGTCCAATGTGTGCCTTAAAAGGGTAAATAAATGGTTAAAAGAGAAAGGATGAGCACAAGCCTGATGAGGAGCAGCTGAGGGAGCTCGGGAAGGGGCTCAGCCTGGAGAAAAGGGGGATCAGGGGGGACCTTGTGGCTCTGCACAACTCCCTGCCAGGAGGGGACAGCTGGGGGGCCGGGCTCTGCTCTGTAGGAACAAGGGACTGGATGAAACAGCCTCAAGTTGTACCAGGGGAAGTTAAGGTTGGATTTTGGGAAAATTTGTTCATGGAAAGGGTGGTCAGGTGGTCAGACTGCCCACCCAGGGCAGTGGTGGAAACCCCATCCCTGGAAATGCTCTAAAGCTGTGTGGATGTGGCACCTGGGGACATGGTCAGTGGTGGTCCTGGCAGGGCTGGGTTGGACTTGGTGATCTTGGAGGGCTTTTCCAGCCTCCATGATTCTGTGATCAGAGGTGGGGCATGGTTTCCATGTGGGAGGTGACTGAGGAAGCAGGACCTCCTCAGCCTTGAAGGAGGTGATCTGGGGGTATGGAGAGATTGGCAAACTTAGGAGGAGATGGATAGGAACCGACTGCTCAACACCTCTGCAAATACAAGAATTGCAGGCCATGAAATTAAACTGTTGAAAAATCAAGTCCTGAACAAATGAAAGCAGGTGATTCCTTCAAGCAGTGGTCTCTGGATCTGTGGAAATCCCTGGCAAAGCATGCTGTGGATGCAACAATGCTATTTCAAGGATAAACCAAAATAAATAAAGAAAGAAATAAATATCTCTTTGGGTTATGACGGAGAGACAGACAAGATGCAGAAGTTCTCCTGAATGAAAATAGCCAAAGGCCGGGCAGCTGCTGGGGACATAAATGTGTTTACCCTGGTCTTATGCTTTCCTTTTAGGCCATGTCTGGAGGAACTGGGATATGTGGGGTGTTGGTCCCAGCCAGTACAGCTGTTCTGTGCGGAATTATGGGGGATTAAAAATCTGATTGTAATTGAAAAAGGGGCATTTATCAAACTGCCCTAGTTCCCGTGGCCTGATAGTGCTGGCCGGGATTGTATCCTGCACAAGGGAGCTTGATCAACATAGTCCTTCAGGAACTGCCTGTGTCAGGAGTGGTGGAGCCAGAAACCTGGGAGAGGGTCAGGGTGCTGGGGGAGAGAGAGGAGGCAAAGTTCCTCCAGGCAGTTGGATGAGGATTAGGGTGGCACTTCATAGCCCAGGGATATATTAAATATGTAAAGATGGAATTTGTAGTGGTGGCAGGATTGAGTTGATGGGAATGGACACAACAAGATACCTGAGGGGGCTGCTGAGGAGAATTCATCCATGGGAAGGTGCTCACTGATAACTGAGGATAAGGATCCCTTCCCATGCTGGGGGGTTGGAACCAGATGATCTTTTAGGTCCCTTCCAGCCCAGGCCTTTCTCTGATTCTGTGGTGGGAACATCAGGAAAGACAGTGGAGCAACATGACCAGGAAAGCACCATCACCCGCAGAAACAACTCTTAACTTCTCCCTGTGTGTTTTAACTGTTCAAGCCTCCACCAGGAGCCTTCAAGGGGTGCTGGGCTTTGACAAACCCATTGCAGTGGCACAAATTCTTTCACAGGTCCCAATTAAATCTATTTATAGCCTTTTTGGAGCCCGGGTAGCAATCTCTCCCTTGCTCAGCAGCCATGCTCCAGTGGCCACATAGGCACCAGCTCTCATTAAGCCTGGGCTAGCCCTGCATTTATTGTGACATGAAGCTCTTTTTTTCTTTTTTTTTTTTGAAGGCTTTTGAACACAAATGTTTAGCCAAACCTCTGTTGTTTCACAGTTTGCAGAGTGAAACACTTGACCAGGGGATCAAAATTTAGTATAAACAAGGCAGGGGGGATGTGAAGCTACCTGGATACAGCAGGGTGAAACACAGATGGAATGCTGCAGGCAGAGGAAGTTGGCCAGAGCTATGGTTTGTAAGGTGGGGAAGTGTCAGATTATCCCCTTTTCTGACCCAGAGATGGGACAACTGAGAGGAGTTTCAAAGACTTTTATTCCATTTTCAGTCTCATGTGAAGGGTGAGACAGTACAGATGTTACAATTCACGCCATCACAATCAGAAGCCAAGCTATTTTCTAATTACAATCCATGGTAAGCGTTTCTTGGCCTATCAGCTTTTGCCACACAATGCTGTTAATGCCTTAAAGCCAGTCATCTAAAATTACCCCTCCTGGGTCTTCCTACAATGCATCTTTTATAGTTCTATTTCTCCAAAGTATCTAGTCTTATTTGCAAGGTCATAATTTGAAACTTGTTTCTAGTTCCATTTCTGTCTTAACAATGTCTGTCCTATTCCATGGCCTTTCTAAGTCAGCATTTTTTATCTCAGAGTTTGCACACAGATGCACAAGACTATGTGAGCCTTCTGTCAGGCTTTGAGAATTCTCTACAAATCCATTTCCCACAGAGAGGAAGGTGGTTGGTTTCATCAGGTTTGGGTAAAATCACCTCTCTCTCCTCCCACACGTTTGAGCTGGTAGACTCTGATTTTTACAAGGAAATTTAAAGATTTCCCTGCCTTGTGCCAGTGAGATGCAATCCCAGCTGGGGAAGGGTTTGGCAATCTTGGTAGGGGAAGAATGAGTGAATTCGGTGGAAATCGGAACTGAAGCCTCTGAGTGTGTGAAACACTTTTCAACCTCCAGGATGCCAATCAAGCTCCCAGCAGGGTGCTGTGTCCCCTGCTCCTCCTGGGGTGATGTTTTTGGGAGGGGAGTCACTACGGAGAGGAGGAATTCTTTGAAGAAGGGACAGCACGGGGCAGAGGAGCTGTAAAGGGAAAACTGGGAACCTTCCAAACCTTAAAGAAGAGGACTGAGATAATCTTTGTTATCTGCCTGTTCCCTTGTAAATACAGTCAGAACAGAGAGCAGGGATGAGGTTAGTGTGAGGGCTGTGTGGCAGAGCAGATGGGGAGAGGCTCTTGCTCAAACACAGCCCCTGTCACCACACAAGGGCTTCAGAGTCCTGCAGTGGTTTGCAAGCTGTGGAACACAGGGATTTCCTATAGCACTCTCCAAGAAATTGAAGAAAATATATTTTGTATTGTGACTGGTTATTCCGGTGCTGAGATTAGGAAGAGGGGAGACCTGAACATATTTGAGTGACAAAATCTGAGGAAGAGCAGAAAAGGAAGTGTGGTATTCGTGGGGTGAGTCACCTCATCCAGTGACTGTAAATGTCTCCACCTGACCTGGCTGTCCAGACTCCTTTATATTCAGTGAACAGACACAGGCACATCCAGGGTGTGATTTATCTCATCCCTGCTTGACATCTAAAACAGAGAGCAGACAAATCCTGCCCTGCAAAAGGTCTCTCCTTCAACAGATCACGAGTTTCTAGCTTAGAATTGTACTCTGATGTTGCAGACAGAGTTTAGTGAGAAGGCAAAGCCCTCACTTTTCACACCTGCCATGACAGAGCTGTTCCCCACAAGCTGCCAGACTGACAGACTTGATAGATCAGAAATGAAGCCCAGCATGGTTTACATAGAAAACCCCTGATTTGAGGGGTTTTCTGAGCCAGCTGCAGGGCAGGGTCCTGCCAGGGCACGTATGAAGAGAAGAACTGCACTGCAAGGTGTGCAAAGCAAATTTCACTGCTGTAGGAGCAGCAATCTCATCCTGAGAGCTTCTGATGGGAGCTGCCAACACTCAGCCTCACCTCAAAGTTTCCTGCAGCTGTTTCCCCAGAGGCTGTGGGCATCAAATCTTTCTATTCCTCTTCTTGCTGTACCTCTGTTGGTGTGAGTGTCGTGTGGTTGTGGCTGGAGATTTGCTCTGGCAGTGCAGAGTGGAGAAATATCTCACCAAAGGTGCCCAGAGCAGAGAGAGGCGAGGGGGAGGAACAGCAAACACGCAGCTGGAGGTAGGGGGCCCAAGAACATTTGATCAGGTAATTTATCCTGCCACATAGCAGGACACTGACCCCCTCTTTAATTATTGTGTCATTTGTCCTTGACAGCTACTGCTGCTTCCAATTAACGGTCTTAATTAAAGCCCCCGGTTTTCCAAGGAGGTAACCGTGGATTTACTGGGAAGAGGGCTCCAATGAAGAGGCAGAGCTTGGGGGTGTCTGATGAGAAATGACACTCCCTGTCCCAGTGGAACTGGCAAGTTATGTGCTTGTCCTGTAGAAGTGGCAGGCTGGAACTGTTGGGGAAGATGAAATAGGAAAGCCCTATAAATACGATTGCTTACCAAAAGATTTTGAAAATATAAAACCTATAAACGAAGTTGGGATGAAGGCAAACTTTGAGATCTGAGATGCCAAGCCATCAGTTACTGAACAACTGGAAAAGACAATGGCTTAGTCAGCTGAAGAAGAATCTCCCCTGACTGAACAATACCCTTGGCAAATAAGGGGATGTCGAGGGTCCAAAGGTTGGAGGAACCTCACCAAAAGGAGCAGGGAAGAAAAAAGGGTCTAGGAATTAGCTTTAGGGTTTAAAATGTAACACATATGGTAATATTGTAGTTCTTATAGGCTGTATGTAAATTCTATAGGATTTGTGTCTTGTACCCGTTGGTTAGTACAAATCTGAATATTCAACACAGAAACAGATATAATGTATTGTAACAGGGATCTAGCTCTCTTCTACCTCTCTCTCGCTCCACCTCGCTCTCTCTTCTCTCTACTCTCTTCCTCTCTACGCTTCTTCCCACCTCTTCTACCTCTCTCTCTTGGGCACGCTTCAGCTGTGGCTGGCAGCTGAAGCAAAGCTCTGATACCCACGCCCTGTGCAATAAACCATGTTTCAAGAGCTGCCCTGGACTCCAGAGATCTCTCATCCCCACCGTCTCAGACTGTCCACCTCAGTCTCCTACAGGAACCAAACCCAGATTCTCATCTCTATCCCCACAGGAGTAGCTCCTCTCCCACCAGTCTGACATCTCCCTGTGTGTGAGTCCTGTTTCTCACCAGGGTAAATAACGTGCTTCAGCTCTCTGGGCTTTGCTTTTCCCTGTTCCTGCTTTTTTTTACTGGATCTGTAGGTCAGTTAATAAGGCACAGGATATCAAACATGACAGAGGAAATCCAAGTCCCTTTATCCATAATTCAGGCCAGAATAAAATCAGTACCTTGGGATGCTGTGCAGGTGACTGAGCACCCTCACTGACTGTTAAAGGTGCAGAAATGCTTCAACCTGTGGTTCTTTCAGGTGGTGGTTTTTTTTTTTTTTTTGCCTTCCTCTATTTAATAAACTGTATTATCATGAACACTCTATTCAGGGCTTTGAAATCAAATGAGCTCCACTCAATTTTTCTGCAGGTTTTCGGGGCTGGCTGAGCCTCGAAAGATAGCAGCATTCATAGAACCCGCATGGCTTGACAGAGCCACTGTTCAGTGTTTTGGAAATGTATCTTTGGCTGTTGGGAAGGAAATTGGCTACTTAAGATGCCTTTTTGTACATTTAAATTAACTTAGTCCATCAGACTGAATAAATCCTGCCACTGTATTAACATCCAATTATAACAACAGAGATTGAGCAATGATTCAGGTTTGGACGAGAATGTTGGCAGTTTAAGGGGAAAAAGAAGTAATGTATATTGAAATAAAAAAGTCAAAAATGGGAGCCAGAAAATTATGACTGAGCACATAGCAGGGGCTTTTGTGAATGTATAATGGCAGAAGCAGGAGCCAAATTTCTAACAGGATTAGCTGTTACAGTCTATCAGATCCAAAAAACTCAATCATTTTGTTTTAAATGACTTTTTGTAATTCATTCATACTAGAAATTGGGAGGGGAAGGGAGGCTGGGAGCTGGAGAATCTGCTATTTGGAATTTAGGCAGGATCAGAGGTGAGGTGTTGTGTGAAACACCCTGAAGGAGCAATTGAGCTCTGAACCATTCAGCACTTTGCAGATTTTGCCAGATTTTTAAGATATCCTTGTGAGCCAGAAACTCACGAATGATTTCTTTGGGGACCAGTGAATGAATGTGTTGATGAGGTAAAGTATCTCTTCAAGTCCTGCTGCAGCCATGGCAGCTGGGCCTGCTCCTTGTTCCCTTTCTGCTCTTGAGAAGGACACAAGATTCACCTTCTCCTTGTCCAACCCTGGCTCTGAGATTGCATCTCAGTTTGGCTCAGAGATCATCTGTCCCTCTGCTCTGCCATGGACAGATCTTTGGAAGCACAGCAGCTCCTTGATGTCCACCAGGTGTGTGGACAGGCATCTGAAGGGACCTTACCTTCATATCTTCAATATTCCAATTAACCCAGAGCCTAAATATGTTGTACTTAATAACCTGGTGCTCACTGAGCAGGTGTTTTACCCTCACTGAACTTCCTCCTCAAACTCACTCAGATGCCATAAACCCACACCTTCAGAGACATTGAGAGCTCTTCCTTCTGCTGCTGAGACCTCACTTTCTGCTTCAGCTCTCCTTGATAAAATGGGGAGATCTGGAGATAGAATCAGGGAATAACCCGAGTTGGAAGGGATCTGGGAGGATCATCCAATCCAACCTCTGGTCCTGCACAGACACCCCAACAATCCCACCCTGTGCATCCCTGAGAGCATTGTCCAAACACTCCTGGAGCTCTGGGAGCCTTGGGAATGTGCCCATTCCCTAGGGAGCCTGTTCTTCCCTCTGGGGAAGAACCTTTTCCTGATATCATATATTTTCCTAATATGTGGGATGTAGGCCCTGAGAACAACAGCAGTCTGTTCTTACATCCATATATTGCTCTGGCACAGTGAGGCCAAAGTATCAGTGAAGCTCTGACCACTGCAGGAATATAAATGACTCTAAACTGGCTCCTAATGCCCCAAAATGAAGGACACGTCCCTTTTCTAAACCTGCTGAGTCCCTGGTTATATCTGGACAGCAATCTCAGGCACGTAGTGGATTCTTGGAATTGTCCTGTGCAGGGCTAAGGATTGAACTTCAATGATCCTTGCATGTTCCTTCCAGCTCAGGATATTCCAGGATTCTGTGATATTTACTGCAAAAAGTTGAATCCAGGTTTCATCCCTACAAAGAACCAGGGGTAGGGACCCTTACCAAGGTTGGGAAATAACCTTGAAGGGTTTGTCAGGCTTTCCAAGGATGAAGAAGGGGTGGAAGGAGTAACCACAGCCTGGTTTGCTGTGGAGATTTCCACCTCCAGCACTGCCCTTCATCCAAGTGAATACTGGCAAGGCTCTGTAACTGGGAGGCTGCATGGACTTCCCTTTTGCTGATATTTCAGCGGCAGCACAAAAAGCTGGCTGTTCCCTGGAGGGACACAGTCAGCTCTCAAACCCTGCAAGGTGGAAAGCTGAGCTGAATTAATTACAGTTTATGCTCCAAAAAGGAAAATAAGACCTCTGATGTGCCTTATTTGCTTGATGTTCTTTCTCTTTTCAGCAGACGACCCTTAGGTGGCTTTTCTTTCAGTTGCAGCTCCTTTGTTTTTTGTGGTTTCTTTCTGCATTAATTGGAAGGTCTGACACTTCCAGCCCAAGACATTTATCAGCGTGGTACAGTTTTAATTAATCTCACAATAAAGCTGCTCGAGGTGAACTCATAAAAGGACTTTTAGGGCAGGAGTAATGCACACGGTGACACAGGACACACTGGTGGGACTGACAAGATTTGGGATGTGGGAAGCTCGTGGTACGTCCCTGTGGGCTCTGGGACAGCAGCACAAGTCAGGTGTGCTCCTAAAAACAACACATATCCCACAAAACGTACCCAAACACACTAAAAAGAAAACATTTCTGCAAAGATGAAGATCTGGGCTCCTCCTGCCACTGGAATGAGCTTGGATATCCGTTGATGGCTAATTAACTAATAAGAATAAAGCATACAGAAACCACCTTTTATCTACTCTTTTTATAGAAATTTGTCTAGAAATGGCAAAATTTGGCCCTCTAGGACTTCTTTCTTGTACCTGCATCAGAGCCACAAGTGGATTTTGACTCTGAACATTCAAGCCAGAATCACCAGGTGTTGGAAAAGTTCATTTTCTGGTCGAAACTTCTGAACCAAGGCTCACTTCCATCAGACAGGTGTAAACTGGCTCAGAAATGAGGTTGGATGGAACTATCTGGAGCTAATGAGGCTAAATCAAGCAGCACCATATGTCAAACTGAGGGTGGTTTGGGTGGGAACTGCAGAGCCAAACCCAACTGTGCTCACAAAATTCTAATTACCAGGTGGGAATTGCATCTGCAATGAGGAATGGCAGATTTGGAGTCTTTCAAAACTAAATTGTCTGCTGCTTCTTCAAGTCCTCTGCTGGCCACAGTACAGATATGGCCAAGCTTGATGTGATCAAGATAAAATGACTCATAATATATTTTTCTCAGGTGGAAATAAGAGGTGGGAATGGCTGACATAATAAATTATAATGTCTCCACCTTTTGGTATCTTCTTGTAAAGAAATTTATGTTCTTTTGGAATTGGGATTCAACACAGACTATTGGGTTCAACAATGTATTTTTCATGAATAGGTGATACCTTGATCAGAAGCTTAAGGAAGGTGGAAAAATGTCATTCATGGCCAAACAATTTTTAAACTTCTTGAAAGAACCATAGAATCTTGGAAAAAACCTTCAGGATCATTAAATCCAACCATTAATTCACCACTGTCGAGGCCACCATAATTAGAGAAGTCTGAATTACTCTCTCCCTGTCTTGTTCTTATAACTTTTATTGCTCTGTGGTCTGCTCTGATAATGTTTTTATGCTCACGGCAATAGATTCTGTTGAGAAAAGTGAGTTTGTGTTGGTTTTTGTTTGAGTTTTTCCCCCCGTATTCTCACTTTTTTTATTAAAGGCTTTCAGTAGCTGCAGTTGGTTCCTCTGGGTGACTTGGCACAGGCAGTGGTGCAATGGTAAATAAACCCCATCGTGCTTCTGCCTGAAGTTTTCTAAAGCTTCTGCCACCTGCCAGAGGCAAAACTGCACATTTTCAGCTTTTGCTTGTAGACTATCAGCTGGGATTTGTGGGTCAGGGTGAGAAAAATGATTTCTGATACAACCAGAAAAGGTCTTCATACAGAGCTTGAATTTTGCCTGATTTATATTTATATTAGAATAAAAAAAAATAAAAATTAAAAGAGCCAGTCCTTGGTCCATTTACAGACGCAATCAAGATGGATCTTAGTCTGTCACTCCACAGCTCAAACTCTCCTGAATGTTGTGCCAAGTGAAAAATTGTCCCTGGGATCCAGGTGTATTCCCTCGTCATTTGTCAGGAGTAACTGTTCTGCAGTTTAGAGCTGGCAGTTCTCAGTGGCGTTTCATCAGGATAATACCACACTCTATCATCTGAGGGAATAAACTCTCCCTGCTGACAGGAACTGGGGTGAAGACACCAGCAATTGACTGGATATTACAGAGGCTCTCTGAAGCTTATTCAATGGAAAAGGGACTATCAGGTCATTGGGCCCAAATTGTGTGTTTGGCTTCAAAAGCTGTGAGGGGCTTACAAAACCTAAGAGGAATCAAAAGCGCTGGTCTGTGAGACAGGAGGTCAGGCTGGGCAGTCCCTTCAACCTTCAAAACCTCTCGCTGAAATACTTTAATTAAAAAGGAAAAATGAAAGAAAAATAGATGATAAAATGCGTCATTTTGGCAGTGCATGGGTGTTTCAGGTCCTACTCTAATGCCTTCTGAGCTGCAAAAGCACGGCTACAACATCCAGAAAATATCCAGCTTGATAGCCTTTGTCCTTTTCCTGCTGGGAGCAACCTCTCCAGGGATGGAACAAGGGATGGCTGGAAAGATGCACGGGCAATAGGGAGTGAGCTAAAGCTTTCCTGGGACCAGCAGTGGTGGTGGCAGTGGGGTCTGGTGGTGGCAGGAGGTCATGGGAGGGAGACAAAGACATCACAAGACCTCAGTTCTCACAGGAAGCCAGAAAGCAACAGAGTCCAAAACCAGAGAGATCAATGAGATCCAGGAAGTTTAACTTGCTGCAGATCTCCTGTTGTCCAATTGAAATGAATTAATTTAATCTCAAGGTACCACATCCCCACAGCCTGGCTGATTTGCTGGTTGTTGGGAAATCCTGCAGGTGTAGTCATTTGGCAATGGATGAAGGGCTACAGGGAGGGGGAAAGGCCACACGGGACGTGGACCAGGATGTGGACAGGGACTGCAGCAGGCTGAGCTCTGGAGCAAACCATCCACATCCCTCTGCCTGCCCCAGGCCTGCCCAGTGCTGCACTGGTGCTCCTGTGGGAGGACAGGCACCAGGGTGCTGGAACCCTGGGCACTCAGAATTTCAGACTTTTTGTGCTGACAGGCACTGACCCCCCAGCAAACACTGCATTCCACCTGAGGCCTTGCAGGAGGCTTCCAAAATTGAATTATAGCACTGGGATTATGGGTGTGGAATTTGAATAGAAGTGTGTAATATCACATGGTGGAAAGCTTAGGTTTTAGACTATAGTAAAGGTTTTAGACTATAGTAATATATATAAAGCAAGATGGAGGTTTTAGGGCATAGGCTGGTCCTTCTTTTTCACCTTCCTCTTCATGGGTCTGGGTGGTATTTTGTAATTGGAGAGAAAAGTCTACATTGCAGGCCATGGGTGGTTGGTTATTGGGTTAAAAGTAAAAATAATGTAGGTGTCATTTCTTAACTGGACAGTTTATCCTTTAAAAGGCCTTGTAGAGAGATAGAGATGGCTCCATTTTTACTTTGTTAGCTAGAAGTGCTGTAGAACTCTCAGTTTGTGAGACTGTAATACAGATAAGAATTAATAAACATCTGAATCACAACACAAAATACCGTCTTGAGCATTTAATCTCGACTCTGGCAGAAAAGGANAAGAATTAATAAACATCTGAATCAGAACACAAAATACCATCTTGAGCATTTAATCTCGACTCTGGCAGAAAAAGGAAGATAAAAAGCCAACCCAGGGGAAGGGGACAGGGAGGGGACAGGGAGGGTGGCACCTCCATCAAGCCATTCTGAACTGTGTGAGAGAGAAGCCTGACAGGTTGTCCCCTTTCTTCGTGCAGCTCACCCGGGTGCCCGTGGAGTCGTGCAGCCAGTACGAGACCTGCAGCGAGTGCCTGGGCTCGGGAGACCCCCACTGCGGATGGTGTGTCCTCCACAACACGTGAGTACCTGCTGGGGTCTGTCACCACCCCAGCCCTGCCTGCCCCCGACGCCTGCCCTCGTGCTAATGCAGGGCTAAAATGCTGTCTGTCTCGGTTTGGAAAGACAGGTGTCTGCCAGGGAAAAGCTGGAGTTTCCCTTGGAATGGAGAATGTAAGCCCCCCTCCCTCCAAATTATTCTAATTTTGCAATTAAGGGGCTTTCAGGCAAAGATGTGGGAATGGGAATAACAGTTCTTTGCTAGGAATATTAAAAATGCAAATGTAGTTGTACAAAAACCCAAGAATCAAATAAACAAAAAATCCTAGAAACACTGACAGAATCAGAATGCGACCTGACATCCTGTTGGTCAGGGTGTTGGGAATAGTCCAAAATAAGTCCTTCTGGAGTGACAGATGTGATTCCATTGGTGTAGAGATGATCCTTTAGAAGGGTCCAGTGGTGGCGAGATGGGTCTGGTCTCCCTCTGGGAATCCAGTGGAGAACAGGCTGCTGATATTCTGAAGGTCAGGTTTTTATCCAAGCAGAAATTCTTGGCTCCTCCCACTGGATGGAGCATCTCCCAATGGGATGATGTAATGTTATCAGTTATGCAGCAAGCCTCGATGGCCCATTAACAGCAGATATCCCCCAGAGGGAAGATGGGTCCTGGAAGAGATAAGGACCACTGTCCCACCTGTTTTTAACAGCTGGCCATTAACAGAAAGACACCTGCCCTCTCCCCTCTGGAGTTATGAGATAAAGAAAAAAAAACCCTCTTCAACCGGTTTCAACAGATTGAGAATAGAATACAAGCTTTTGGTTACATCTTGCATTGCAACCCAAGACACTGTCTAAGTTCCTGGCTGAGCCAGGTACCTCCAAAAAAGTCTCTGGCAGTTGCTGGGAGAGATTTTGCTTAATTATGAAGGGCTTTTTGGGAGATGAGGGGAAAAAAGGGTGGTAGAGGCTGGACAGAGCTGCTCCACCGCTTGAACCAGTTTGCTGACTGCACCAGCAAAGCAGCCTGATGCGTTTTGAATTCAGCACTCCAGCAGCTCTTCTCTGTGTCACATTCTCCTGGTGGTTTCCATTCCATTCAAGGGAATTTGACTCTGGCCATTAGCCCTTGTCTCAGCACCTCCAGCTTTCCATTGCTGACCTGAACCTCTCCTCTTTTGGACTTGTGATCTCCATCGCCCTTAGAGAGGAATCAGATCCCAGTAAACAATGTGGGGTCCACTCCTAGGTAGTTTTCATTGGGACCTTATGGTTTAACAGGCCAAACAGGGGTCTCATTCCACTCTTCCATTATTTTGTTGTACTGGTTTATCCAGTGCTTCACCAGAAGCACTGGATCCAGGTGCCCTCAATATTGGGATATCAGTTCATTGCTCATTTTTCCGTAGGCTTTTAATGATGCCTTTGATCTTGAAGTTGCCTCTCTGCAGCCTTCCCGTGAGTGATCTCCTGCAGAGAGCCCTCTGCCAAAGCCCTGGAGAGGGAGGTGTCAGCTTGGCTGAGCTCCTGGCTCTGAGTGGCAGGGAGGTCTCATTTGCCAAGCCCCTCTCAGCAGAGGCAGTGGCTGGGAAGTGCATTGGATCTGTCTATCCCAAGGCTCCAGCTGAGAGTGGCTCTGCAGGGTGCTGTCACTCGAAGCCTCACGGTGCCCTTGGCAGCCTTGGAGGGTTTTTCTGATGGGCCCTGCTCTTGCAGTGTGTTGGTCTTCTCCCTCTGAGCTCACCCGGATTCTTCCTGTTGAGTTGCAAGCTCTCCAGGTGGAGACAGGGATCCAGTTGAAGTGATAGACTTTGTTACCTCGCCTTGCTGGAGCAGAAGGGAACAAACCTGGACCATATTCCAACCTTCTGTCGATGCTCTGAATGCTGTGCTTCTGTCAGCCTGTGTGACCCTCATCCAAAACCATGGCAGTCTGTGAGATTTCAAATCAGATCTGGGGGATCTATCCCAAAACACATCCAAAAATGTGGCTCATGCTCTGGAATTGTTCAAGAGAACCTTGGCAAACCAGTCCTGAATTGTGGTGCGGTGGGTAAGAGCACAAAAAACTTTAATCCTGCTGACCTGAGGATATTTCCATTTGATACAGAGCTTTATATCGTGCTCCCATCCCATCTCATCCTGCATCCATCCTCCAGGACACTGTGTGTTTGCTGTCAGTGAAGGGGCAGCACAGATACATGCAAGCAGCAGAGAAAGGCATGAAGTTGTTCACTGATTGTACCACAGCAATGCTGGATATTTCATCTCCTTGCATCCAGGGTCAGTGGCAACAAACAATCAAAACATGCAGCAATAAATCCCCAAAAGGAGAGAGAAGGGGCACGAACAAGTGCAGAGTGTGCAACAGTGTTGGAAATGAAATGGAGGGTGATGAGTGGGGTTGGTGGATTCAACTTGGTTAAAAAAAAAAATCTCTGTGCAGGCTTGATTCTTGAGGGAGAAGTGTGGCTGGAGTCTGAACGTGGCTGATGGCAATGTCCCTGTTCCCTCCTCCCTCTGGTCACTTAACCTCTGATTCCTTATCTGGAAAAGAGAAATTACCTCTTATTTATGTACCTCTCAGCAGGTCACTGAGATTGATTCCCTGTGGGGGTTTTTTGAAGCACTTTGAAGGCAAATGTTATCAAATCCCATTTCAAGTGTGTTGCTACCCTGTAGTTTTCCTCACAGTGAAGAAATCTGATTTTCAGTCCTAGTTTGGGAGGGGTTTTCAGTGCAGCCTTAGGTGTTCCTTACTGAGTCTCAGTCTCCTCATCCTTTTGGGCAGCCCTGAGAGCAAAGGAGCCAATTACATCCCACTCAACAAGTTTTGGCTGCACAGGATATTCAGGGTAAGGATGCTGGAATATTGAGTCTCTAATTAGAAATTTTTGCACATCAGAACCCCTCAAGACTCATTAACAGACTTTTCCTCAAGTGGGATACATCATCAACAACTCCTGCTCCAAGGATCCCTGGGGAAAAATGCCATAAACATTTCCCCTCCTGGCTGCTAACCCTTCCCTCTTCCCTCCCAGTCAGGAATCCCAGGGGATTACCAGTGCAGGGCTGAATCCAGTGATGTGGGAGCTGCTGGGAGGTGTGGAGGAGGCAGCTGGGCTGTGCAAGAGCTGGGGTAGAGTGGGGCTGGGAGCTGGATCTGTGGGCAAAGCCTCGCTGTTCCCTCCTCCTCCTCCAGTACAAACCATCAGGAGGAACTGTGGTGGACTGGGAGACACGTGAAAGCTGCCCAAAGGGTTACAGCATCTATTTTTTTTTTTTGTCTGTCCCATGCACAGCACTCTTATTTGGGAATATTCCCTCCAAAAACTGATGCAATTCCTCATCCCCAGACCCTTATTTCCAACCATCCTCAGCTCCCATCGCCTGAGAGGTCCGGGGACAGCTCCTCATCCATCTTTTCCCAACGGAGCTGGTCTGTCTGTGGCGAGGGCAGCATGCCAGGGCTCGGGAATCGATTTCCACAGCTCTGCTGTCCTAACCTTACACCGAGAAACTCGAATCCTCTGAGAGACAGAGACAGACAGACCCACAGACGGCTGCAGGAGGGAGGGGGGGAGGATTGATTGGCTTCTGCCCCGAGGAGAGGAGCCGATACAGAGCAGGTCACTGGAGCTTTCCATCTCTGTATCTTTACCCCCATCTTGTCCCCCCTCCTTTTCCCAGCTCTGCTCCCTCCCGGGCTCTGCTCAGGCTTCTTTAGGCGGTGATGAATCATTTACTTGGTGTAAATTGAAAGTGTGGCTCTGCAGAGGGAGAGGGGCTAGGCTGGGAGCAGTGGGAATGGACCAGGCTGCAAAGCTGCGCGTCCTGCAGTGTCACCAGCTGCG
The DNA here is from genome assembly GCA_013397315.1 of Donacobius atricapilla. NCBI lineage: Eukaryota > Metazoa > Chordata > Aves > Passeriformes > Mimidae > Donacobius > Donacobius atricapilla. Next base: position 725,741 of record WBMY01012605.1, on the reverse strand, counting down.
AGGTCACAGCAATGTCACCAGCCTGGACGGGGGTTGCAGAGAGGGGTGAGAGCAGAGAGAAGTTTTCTGCAACCCTGAAATGAATTCAGCAGCTTCCTCCTGTGTCAGATGCAGCACTGTCCCAAGATGCCACCCAAATCTGACCACTCTTCTAATCCCCTGGCAGATGACTCCTGTCCCACCCATATGTCACTGTTGGACAAGAAATCAAACTACGTGACTCTAGAGTTTGTCAGAAGGCTGAAACTGAGTTTATGAACAGTTTGACCTCTTTATATACTGGGTCGCTAGAGCTAAAATGATTGGTGTTAGCAGTAACACCCATTCAATCACATTGGCCAGCACAGAGAGACAGCAAATGATCTCCACTTCCAAAAAAGGAATAAAAAACAAGATAGGATTAGCAAAAACATCTCTCTGTTATTTACAGAACATTCCATGAGAACTGAATTTTAGAAATCAAAACATCTCAGCCTGAAAAACCAGGGCTACACCCATATCCAAGCTGTAACTACCCCTCTTCATTCTTTCCCAGCAACAGTTCAAGCTCTTCACCCCCAGAGGAGGGATAAACCCTTCAGCTACTGAAAGAGCCCTCCCTAATTCTAGATTGGATATTTGGAGGAAATTCCTGGCGGTAAGGGTGGGCAGGCCCTGGCACAGGATGCCCAGAGAAGCTGTGGCTGCCCCTGGATCCCTGGCGGTGTCCAAGGCCAGGCTGGATGGAGCTTGGAGCAACCTGGGATAGTGGAAGGTGTCCGAGCAACCTGGGATAGTGGAAGGTGTCCCTGCCCATGGCAGGGGTGGGGGAATTGGATGATTTTGGAGGGACCCTTCCAACCAAGCCATTCTATTATTCTGTGTACATTTACTGGTCCATCTGCATGTGGTCACCACGCAGGTTTTCAGCCCTGCACAGCACCCCTGGGTTGTGTTTAACACCCCAGCTGCCATAAAGACAGAAATCTGGGGCAGAAAAGCAGTGTCCCTATAGAGAAGGGTGACATTTTATTACAGGGAGATCCCCTGATGGGTGCAAAGGGACCTGTCCCAGGCTCTGCTGCGTTAGTGACACTCCTAGATTTTGGCTTTGCTGCCTCATTTCATCCCATGCAACATCCTTTTAATTCCAGGAGGAAGAGCTGAACACACACAAGCTGTCCTTAAGGAGGATGCACCCCAGGCACCAGCCTCCTTCTGCTCTGGAATCTGCCCTTGCAGGTCTGGGGACTCCTTGGCTGGCAGGTCATTAATTGCAATCAGTGAGGGAAACAGTCTCATTTTCTGGGACAACTTGTGATATTTCAAACCTTTTTTTTTTTTCTTTTTTTTTTTTTTTACCTCCAGCTCGCAGTGGCCAATTATTTTTTTTAATAAGAAATGTTCTTGAAAGCTGTTCTGGAAGGGGTTGATTCTATTTAGTAATTGGAGAATGATTCATTTAGGCTTCGGAAGTCCTCGTTTTGGGGTTTCATTTCAGTTTTTAGCAAATTGCTTGAGATTTCCAAATAAAAAGTCATTCTGAAAGGAAGCATTAATTTTTCTTTATTTTTATTTTTCCATCAGAACGAAACATTTGGGCATCTGTGATTTCTTTCTCCCCCAGAAGTCTTTACCAGCCCTAGAGACTGAGCAAAGCAGTCAACAAGCTCTGTTGCTTTAGAGGAACTGACATTTGCTGTGGAGGGAAGAGGGTTTGTTGAAGCATCCCCAGCCTGTCCTGCTTGGAGATATTGGAGCCAGGAGCTGGCTCTGCTCCCTGCACTCCTCTGCTCAGCTCTGAGGAGCTGCTCATGTCCTCTGTGTGTCCTTCTGGCACCCAGAGCCTCCCCAAGGCACCCCAGCTGGCTCTGTTGGCTTTCCAGGGCATGTGCCAGCAGATCCCGCTGCTCCTGAACCTTGGGAATGGGATCCAGTGGCCCCCTGAAGGCATCCTCACCCCGTGGAAGAAGCAGTGCCACAGATTCTCACATCTGGGCCAGACCAGAATCTGTTTGGCTCTGGGTTAGTCAAGGGATGGCCAAAATCTCCACCCCACAATTCCTCAGGTGGAGCTGGTCTGGATTAACTGGATCCCTGCTGTTATGAGACAGAAGCCATAGGAGAATTTTTTTGGTTTCCCGACAAAAAAACCCAGCCTTGTTCAGAGGGGTTTGATGCCATTCTCTGGCAGCAGACACCCCCCCCAGTGTCTGGGCAGTGACCCTCCACATCCTCCTGCTCTCCACCTCTTCCCATCTGCCACAGCCACTTGTGTGGACAGCTCACGCACCCCAAAACTACAGCTCTCCTTTCTAACATGATATGAAGGGGAAAAAAAAGGCATTTAAACAAGCTGTTTTCTAGTGATCACTGGGCAGGGGGAGGGAGGCTTGTTATCCACACTCAGACTCCCTGCCAGACCAGGAGAAAAAAAAAGGGAAAAGTTCCAAAGTGCAGCTCGAGGTGTCTGGGCTCAGCAGGTAACCTGATGCACTGCCTCTGGCAGAGCTCATTGATCGTCCCTGGCTTTCACTTTCTTGGTCAAAGTCTTCTGAACCACCAGAGAGTCTCAGGTAACCCCAGCTGCCTACACAGGCTGCAATAAGACCTTTCTAGAAGGGTCTTTTTCTTGTTTGACTTTCTGCTGTCTGAAAGCCTGTGACACTTTCAGGCTGAGGGGGTTTTGTTCTTTCTCCTTCCCTTTTTCACCTCCTTGTTGTTTGTTTCCGAGTCTTTTCCTCCAGTGCTGCTTCCAGAAGGGGCTGTGTGGCTTCAGGGACACAGCGGGGCAGGAGGTTGGAATATCACACCCACTCCTGGGCTGCTCTGAGCTTTAACAGTGAGAAAAGAGGGATTTGCTGACTCTTGCAGGGGTCTGTGATCCTATACACCCTCAACTGTCCCTGCCTTGAACTCCCCATGCTGTTTTGTTCCAAGGTGCCAACTGGAGTCCCTCCAAGAAGGCAGCAATTTGGAGGTGTTCTGCACTTGCCTGGAATGATGAAAAAGTCATAGAATCAGGGAATATCCTGAGCTGGAAGTGACACATATGAATCATCAAGGTCCAACTCCTGGCCCCTTCACAAGACAGCCCCAAAAATCACACCAGGTGCCTGAGAGTGTTGTCCAAACTCTTCTTGAACTCTGCCAGGGTTGTTGCCGTCACCACATTCCGAGGGAGCCTGTTGCAGTGCCTGACCACCCTCTGGGTCTCACAGTCATGGCTGGGGCCATCTTTATAGGAAAATCTGTCTCTATCCTTTCCTGCTTTAACATTGTCTGTCCGTAGGGCAGCTCTTGAAGCCTTCAGGCACCTGGGAGACTTGCCAAAGGTACCTGATAATTGTCCTAATCCTCCTGAGGATGGAGCAGCCACATGGAGAACACTGTTTCCAGCTCAAATCCTGCTTTTCCTAGGAAATCTGTGCCCATCTGGGCTGTGCCCCCTTCATCAGAGGGGAGGCTCAGGCCCTGGTGTGTCCGAGGTATTTGTGGACATTTCTCACTGCAAAGGAGATTTCCAGTTCTGTGCTGCTGCATGACAGGAAGAAAAACATACATGCTGGGCAGGAAACTAATTCGAGGAAAATCTGGAGTCTTTCATTTGGTTTGAAAGGCTCCAATGATTTGTTTGGCAGTCAGTGGCAGCAAAGGCAGGAGTGAATGAGCTCTCAGGGTACCTTGGTTTGATTCCTCCCGAGTCACAGCTGGCCTGAGAACCCCTTCCACCTAACAGCAAGAGAAAGTGGAGTCATTTTCCCCAAATTGGCCTTGGCACGGAGCAATTCCCACCTCTTCCCAGGCAGTTATGGAAACTGGAGCCGGGGTTTCAGAGGGAAGCGCAGCAGGGGGGCATCAAAGCATCCTGCCCTGAGCCCAGGGAATCTCTAATCTGCCTGCTGAGGTACAGCTAAAGTACCCATCCTTTCACACCTTAGGAGCCCAGGAAATAGCCCCAAACAGTGACAGCTCTGCAATGGCCTTTTGAAATGAGATCGGGGCTCTTAGCCCAGGGAGGAGGAGGAAATTCTCTGGACTGGGAGCGTGGCTATTGATGGCAATAAAGCTCTGAGTGAATCAGAGGCTCCTGGGAATCCTGTTTCTTTACAGATAATGCTGAATAAACCCCTCTGAGGCAGCCCTCTGAGCAGATCCCCAGCCCTGGAGATCCGACCCATCGCTGCCTCCATTCCCTAAATGCCATCGTGTCCCCTTTGGGAGCACTTTTCCTGCTCTGGTGAGCCGAGCAGTGCAGGGCAGAGCTGTGCCCTTCACAGGTTGATTATCTCGGTGGCTGTACCTGCCTGAGGCAACTCAGGGACAGCACTGGGCACTGTGGGCCATAAGACGCAGGCGTGTGGTAAATGTGTTTTGATAACAACCTTTCCTTTGATTAGCTTATTTTGCTAGAGGGCAGCGGGGAAGGGTGGGAAGATAATTAGTTTGTGCAGTGGGTTCCAGCAGAAGCTTTCTCCTCATGCAGCCCGGCGAGTTTGGTGTCCTACTTGGGATTTGTCTCCATCACAGGACCATTGGCAGCTCAGGTTTGGCGTTGCAGAAAGCTCAACCCCTTCAGGGGAAGGTCTCTGGGTGAAATATCTACATATCCCACAGGAGACATCTAGGGAGGAAACAGGGATGGGGGAAAGCCGCATGGCCACCCCGAGCAGCCTTAAAAACCTTAAAAATCAGGTGTGCACTGGAGCTGAGATGCCAAGTTACAGGGAATGTCACACGGAACGAGAATTTCCTGACTTGAATTGCGACGTGGATGTTGACAGAGCCAGCAGGGAGATTCAGACCTCAAGAGGCAGCAAAATAAGGAATAATTCAGGTGCTTAAATGCAGCTATATCGAGAATATAAAGATACTTTGAATTGTAGGTGGCTTTATTTAGAGAAGGAATTCGATTCAGTGGCCCATCCCTGCTGTGCTGAAACTAGGGAACCTCAGGTGTGAGACGTTCACCTAGGGCTGACGAACATGGCACGGAGGACATCTGAAGTGACTTTGGAGCTCTGTATGTTGGCAACAAAATAGAGCCTAACCCCAGTTTGGGATGTGTCTCAAATTCCCAGAACGGACAATATTCCACGTGTTTTGCAACATGACCACTCTCACTCCTCCTGTGAATTTTAAAGTCTCGCAATGCCCTAATTTGCAGTGAAGCAGGGCTGGGCTTTGCTGCAGGGTTGTGGCACTCAGGGAGTGTCAGGGAATATGGATGGTTCAGGGGGCTGTCTCAGTGGCTGGGCTGTTTGTAGGGAATCTCTCTCTTTTAGGGAATCTGTCTTGCTGTCAGGTGCTCCCCGGTGCCTCTGCAGCCAATGAGCTGCCAATGAGGGAAAATGGCACATGAAACGAGCCCTCCCCAGGGTGGGGGAACATCGGCCTTGTGCTGCCACTGCTGCTTCTGTGGCATTTCATCAGCCTCCACCCGTGACAAGTCTCAGAAGGGAATGGAGTGGGGAGGGGGATAAGGGAGAAATTCCTCCTAAAGAAAAGCACAGCAAACATTTAAGGTGTGTTTTTATCCAGCTTCAGTATCTCTATGGATCTGCACACACTCCTGCCCATAAATTCATGCCATCAGAGAATCGTTTGTGTGGGAAGAATCCTTCAAAAATCATCCCATCCCACCCCCTGCCATGCAGGGACAGCTTCCACCATCCCAGGCTGCTCCAAGTCCTGTCCAACCCTGTCTTGGGCACTTCCAGGGATCCAGGAGCAGCCACAGCTTCTCTGGGCTACCTGTGCCAGGGCCTGCCCACCCTCACCGCCAGGAATTCCTTCTCAATATCTTCTGTTGCACATTCCCACATTCAGTGACCTGCCACCCAGTCTCTCTTTGTGCCACCATGACAGCCCCTGACTCTCCCCATTGCTCCCACATCTCCCTGCGCTCCATCCCCCAAGCAGAGATCCAGAGGTAGATGCTTTCCCCTTTGACTTCTCTACCAGGGAAATTTTTGATTTTTTTTTTTTATTTTAAATTTTTAGATACAATTGATGGGTACTTTTGGAACCGTCTCCACAGGGTAATGGTCACAGCACGAAGCCTGCCCGAGTTCAGAAGAGTTTGGGCAACACTCTCAGGCACAGGGAGGGATTTTTGGGGTGTTCTGTGCAGGGCCAGGAGTTGGACTGGATGATCCTTGTGGATCCCTTCCAACTCAGGATTCCCTTCCAAGCAGAACTGTGCTCCTGGAGGGAACTTCTGTGAGTTCACAGGAGCTTCTTGTTGCTTGAAGCTGATTCTCTCATTCCCCCTGCTGTGGGGCTTTATTTTGTGGGGGATCATTCTTACAGTCTTTTCTTCCTAACCCCCAACAACATCAGCATTTATTTATTTGGTGAGTGGCTCTGATCAACTCACCGTTTTCTTGAACTTCTTCTCTTCCATTGTTTTCCACTTCAGATATGGACGTGAGAAACCCGGATATTCAAAGAAAACATGTTTTATTGCCAGCATCTGCAAGGAAGGCCAAATTCCCAGTGAAGATCAGAGGCACTGGCTGTGGATTTCTCTTGCCACTGCAATGGGCTTCCTTGTGTGGAATGCCCCACAGGAGATGCCTTTTGGGATCTAAAAAGTACACTGCTACACCTTGTGTGCTGTAGGGACATGGGGCAGCCCCACAGCAAACAGCTTGTCTGTGTCTTGCAAGAAAGCATCCACCAGTCCCTGGTAATGGAAGGAAGAGCAGGTTTCTTTTCATTTCCCTCCAACATTTTCTTCCCTACCTGGGAAGTTACACCAGCAATTATATGTCTTTTTGTTGGTTGTCTTGTGGCAAAAAAAAAAAAAAGGAAGAAAAGAAAAAAGAGAAAGCTGAGAAAAAGTTGAGAGAAATGTTTGGAGGAGGAGGAGAAATGCTGAAAGCTCTTCTGGGGACAGAGTGGAGGAGCTGGAGGATGATTCTGCCTAACCTGGATCAAGGGATTTGAGAGGTCAGGGAAGTAGGAATTGCTGTGGGCTGAAGGACTGGGTCACTGTTGTAAGACAAGATCTGGGACAGGTTCTGGCTGGAGAAAACACGTCCTGGACCCCTTGGTACATTCAGAAAGGAACCTCAGCATGATCCACTGGTTACAGGATTTTCCTTAGGCAAGAGAGAGCAGAATTAATTTCCTTGCTCTTCCTTGCATGATTTTGGACAAATTCCTTAGGATGGNAGCATGTATAAAGCATTTATAAAGCACAAAAATAATAATTCCATCTCACAAGTGGCTGAGTAGGTTTTGAGTTGGTTTAATTAGAGCAGAAGGAGCCTTGGCAGACATGACAAGGTGCAAACACACGTGCCGTTCCTTGATTATCGCCATGAAAACCCTTCTGTTAGAGCAGGGGTGGCACCAGAAGGGTTAAGGCAGACAGGGATGAAGCAAACACCCCCCAGACCTTGATTCTCCCTCCCATATCTCATTCCCAGTGCCTCCTGCCCCTCTGCCCCAGGCAGTGGAGGAGATCTACATTTTAATTGAGACATGTGAAGAAAATAATCTCAGTCTAACTCAGTCTAACTCCCCATGCCTGGAAGGCTTCTGCCTTGGTAGCTTGGTACATATNATGTCACCTGCTCCTCGGTTTCCTGTCTCTGCAGACCGTGAAGACAAGGACTTTTTCTGAACACATTCCTCCTAACCCTGAGGTGTAGAAGGCAGTGGAATGAATTGCCCTCTGGAAGTGCCAGTTTCTTTTGGTAGCTACTGAGGAACCTTAAACAACCATATCAAACAATGCCCGACTTAAAATGACTCCAATCCCTAACTTCCCTGTGTTTTAGCCCCTGTGTTTGTAGGACAGGAGTAACAGTTCCTCACCTCAGGAGTGGGTGTGAGATCCTAAGGCTTAAAGTATTTCGGACAACGAGTGGATTGCAGAAGTCCTGTAGGNCTCTGGGCAACCTCTGTCAGTGTTTTACCGCCCTCTCTGTAAAATAAAAAATCCTTTCTTATATCTCATCTAAATTGACCTTCAGTTTAAAACCAGCATAAATGAGGGCCCTGGATTAATGGGACCCCTGTATTTAATGAGCCCTCTTTATTAAGGACACCCCACTCTCATGGCTCAGAGCTGAGGTGAGGAGGTGATCACAACAAAACCAAACTCCTTTAGTCTTTCAGACCCAAATTCCCCCCACGAGGTTTTGTCTGCAGATTTTCTCAGCTGTAGCTGAGGGACAGGAGCCCCGTGGAGCTCTCCTTCCCTGTGGCTCCCCAGAAGCTGGGAACAGGCAGCCAGACGCGTCCTGCCCCCAACACCAGTTTGGAAGGGATGCCAGCCCAGCCCTTCCAGGGAGCACTGGGTTGTTCTGTGCAGGGCGAGAGGGCAGGATTTCAGTTCAGATAACACGTGTCTGCTTTGTCTGCTCCCAGTCTCTCAGAGCCTGCCTGGCCTGATAAGGTGTTATCAGAGCAGGGCATCTCTGAGATGTGGCAAGGCCAGAGGTGGCTTTTCTGCAGGTGGTCCTGGTCCTTTTCCACCCAGCACCTCTGAAGAGGCAGCCAGTTGATAACAGGAGGAGGAGGATGATGTTGGGATGCTTGCCAAGAGCTTTAGCTCTGTGCTTTTCTCAGGGAGAAGAGAAAATGCCGAACATGGATACAAGCAAATCAGACTGATCCCTTCCTCATCCTCACCCAGCCCCAGCCCTGCAAACAAGCTCACAAATAACTTTCAGTGTATGATTAGCCAAGAAACCAGAAATTATTTTTCCATCTTGAGGCTATTGCCTCGAAAAATTTATTTCCAGCAATGGTTCTGAATTTTGCAGTATCTCTGGGCAGGGTCTCAGTGTACCTGGACATGACAGTGATTTTCTGTGTGGTGGGGAGTTAATTTTTATCAGAATTGTAGGGCAACAGTAAATTTTTGTTCTCTGTTCTTATCTCTGCTTTTAAGGATTAAAGAAAAAATATCCTGACCTGAAGAATTCCCTCCCGGCTTTATCTGATAGAAGATCATAGAATTACAGAATCCTAGGATGGTTTGGGTGGAAAGAGACCTTAAAGATCATCCAATCCCATCCCCGGCCATGGGCAGGGACACCTCCCACTGTCCCAGGTTGCTCCAAGCCCCAATGTCCAACCTGGTCTTGAACACTTCCAGGGATGGGACCTCTGGATTAGGATCAGAAAGGGCTGAGGAAAAAGGAAGGAGAGTGGACCCACAACATAAACTCATCTGTCCAATTGACAAAATATCATTTGATGGCCTCTTGAGCTGTTGAGGAGCACATCAGTCCCATTATTGAGTGTTATACTTAATCTGCTATTGATTGGGGTGAGCTGGAGAGGACAGCCTTCCCCACTTCTACCCATTCCCAAATTAAAAAATAAGAGGAGAAGTAAATGCTTTGACTTTTTCATTCTGCCTGGATGTTTAGGGAGGTCTGTGCTAATTAAAAAAAAAAAAAAGAAAAAAAAACCAAACCAAAACAAAAAAAACCCCAACAAAAACCCAACCCTCGAGCGTGAAAACATGAGTAGAATGAATTACAGCCAAATCAATTAATACTAACAGTATCTATTAAATATTGCACTCTAGAGCTTTGCAGGAGTACGTTGCTGCTCTGATATGATCATGACATCATTAACATAATATAAAGAATCAAAAAATCAATAGCTTGCTGGTGCCCAAAATTAAGGCCAAGCAGTGTTATAGCATATCTTTAAACATCTGAAATAGCAACTTGTCTCTGTCATGTACAACCCATTTGCAGATGAAACGTCTCTCCCAACGTGGATGGGAATTTGTTGGCCTGCCCATCACTCCTGCAGCTTCCTCTTTGGGACACTTGGCATGAAGTGATCTCACATTTTACAACACAAATGGAGGAGGAAAACTGATAAGGGTTACGTTGGCGTAACCCTGGAGCAGAAAATCTTGTGTAACCCTGGAGGGGTCCAGAGCAGGCCAGGGTCACTGTACTGGTGGACTGACTGACAGACCTCTCCAGGGTGGGAACAGGGACTGTCTTCTCCTGCACTTGGTTTGCATTTTACAGTGTGAATGTGGAGGAGGTTCTTTTCCCTGGCTTACCAGGTTAGGACATTCAACTCTTCTGTTTGCATTGGGAAAAAAAAAACCACCCCACAAACAGAGATAGGAGAGGCTTTCAGGTGGGCTGGAAGAGATGTTTGGGCAAGGACAGCCTGGCATGGGTCTGCCGGAATCATAAAATAGTTTGGGTTGGAAGGGTCTTCAAAGACCATCCCATTCCACCCCCTGCCATGGGCAGAGACACTTCCCACTATCCCAGGTTGCTCCAAGCCTGTCCAACCTGGTCTTGAACACTTCCAGGGATCCAGGGGCAGCCACAGCTTCTCTGGGCACCCTGTGCCCTAACCCTAACCCTCCCCACCCTCAAAATATTTTTTTTTTCCCTAATATCCAACCTAAATCTTCCCTCTGTCAGTTTGAAGCCATTAGCTGGTGGCAGGAGAACATCTCTGCATGTTTCTGAGGACAGAGAGACTCCAGTGGGAGGAATCCTGTTGTGCTGGGCCAAATAGCATGTATTTATAGCAGGAATTAAAACAACTCCACGGAATATTATTAGGGGCTGGAAGACAATTCCTAATGCTGCGAATTTGTTAGGATGGAGTTTGGCTTGGGCCAGCTATCATTCCTTCAAACAATTCCTGGACATGTTTGGGAATTAAACGGGTCAGGGAGGGTTTCCACAAGGTGTTTTGGAAGTTAATAGGGTTCAGTAACATGGCTGTGATCAGACCATGCCATTTGGCCCTGGGATTAGGGAATATTTCCTGGTATTGTTCAATGCACTATTGGGACATTGCCACAGATCCCAGTTGCAGGGGGACAGTAGGAGGAAAATCCTAGAGGAAAGGCACACACTGTTGAGATAACGGGCTGAAAATCAACGTTTTTACAGAGGCATTTTTCTCAAATGCAAAGCCAGGAGCAGAGAAAATGTTTCAGTTCATTACTTAAGAAAACAGAGTAGGAAAAGTTTGGGAGGAATAAGGAAACCTTTTCAAAGAGTGAGAACTGACAGAGGAAGGAAAATATCTGTTGCCAGTTAAACAAAAATTAGGCAAGGAAGGGGTTTTAAAGGTTGAAACTCATTGTCTAAAGGTGAAGTCATAACATGCCTTTATCCTTGAAAGGCGATTGGATTGGTACTTGATAAAATTCAGGTTGAAGCATCAAAAATCAATCCCAATGAATGTCCCTTTTAATCGAGGCACATGAGAAGAGGCAATCAGACAGAATTAAATGTATACTTGCTCCTGTGCACAGTCTGCTTTAAACGAAGATGCTAATGGGATACACAGCCTGAAACCTCAATAAAGAGAAGCTCATTTATGGCATAAATCACCCAAGAACAATAGAGGAGGCCAAAACGATAGAGGGAGGCCTTTCATGTTAAAGAAAATGTAAAATCAAAGAAAGAAAATAGGGTCAATGCGTGCGCAAGTGACAAGGTGTCCCCAGGGAAGGGCACGGTGTTGAGGCTGGTTTATTGACCACTTGAAGGCAGTGACAGTGACAGTGACAGGCTGAGAGAAACGCACAAGGTTGGGAGGGCAGAGAATTTGGTAATGAGAAACTTCAAGCGGCCTCATATACACCGAGCAAATGTCACAACACTCGGAGCTCCTGCCTGTAAACCCAGGAAAAGAGACACAAACCTGGATTTATTCTTGATTTACTCCCAGGATGTGCTGCAGGAGGCAGATATTCAGTGCATTGCTCTGAGAGAGCAACAACATGGTGCTCAAATTCAGTGTCCTGTAGAGGCAGAATGCAATAAATAAATAAAAATTACTGTGGAGTTCAACTTCAAAGTGGAAACAACATGAAATCGGGTAGCTTGTTAAAAGGAGCAGATAGTGTAAAAAGAAAAGGTGCAGTGCCTCACAGTATCCTGCATAAAAACATCATGTGAGAGGCTTGTGAAGTTATATGACCTACGAAAAAAGACCTAAAGATAGTAAAAGTGAATGAAAAAAGAATCAAAATACCTACTTAAATGGCAAAGTCAAGAGACATTATTTAAATTTAGGAGTGGTGCACAATGGAATTTAAAAAAATAGAATAAAAAGATCACTAACTCTGGGGTGTGAATTGCAAAACAATCATCAGGCAGCCCACAGAGGAAACACATTGCTAACCTCATAAAAATAACTGATTAAAATTTAATGAGGTTCCCCCGGAAGTTTACTTTCCAAAGGGCACAAGCTGTGTGAAGTGGCTCCTGCTGAGGGCTCAGCAAAAAAAACCACTTTTACAGCATAAAAGTGATGTTCACTGCAAGATCTCGGGAAACTCTGGTGTGAAATTGCCACATTGTTAAATCTGCTCTACACCTCATTGCCTACTCTGGCCTTGATGGAAGAATAAAAGATGGAAAACATATATATGTATATATATATATATATATGTATATTAAATATGTATATATATATATATTAAATTCAGCTCCTGAAAGGTCCAAGAGCTGGAATTTGAAACCACGAAATTTGAACCCAGNATAGGGTCAATGCGTGCGCAAGTGACAAGGTGTCCCCAGGGAAGGGCACGGTGTTGAGGCTGGTTTATTGACCACTTGAAGGCAGTGACAGTGACAGTGACAGGCTGAGAGAAACGCACAAGGTTGGGAGGGCAGAGAATTTGGTAATGAGAAACTTCAAGCGGCCTCATATTCACCGAGCAAATGTCACAACACTCGGAGCTCCTGCCTGTAAACCCAGGAAAAGAGACACAAACCTGGATTTATTCTTGATTTACTCCCAGGATGTGCTGCAGGAGGCAGATATTCAGTGCATTGCTCTGAGAGAGCAACAACATGGTGCTCAAATTCAGTGTCCTGTAGAGGCAGAATGCAATAAATAAATAAAAATTACTGTGGAGTTCAACTTCAAAGTGGAAACAACATGAAATCGGGTAGCTTGTTAAAAGGAGCAGATAGTGTAAAAAGAAAAGGTGCAGTGCCTCACAGTATCCTGCATAAAAACATCATGTGAGAGGCTTGTGAAGTTATATGACCTACGAAAAAAGACCTAAAGATAGTAAAAGTGAATGAAAAAAGAATCAAAATACCTACTTAAATGGCAAAGTCAAGAGACATTATTTAAATTTAGGAGTGGTGCACAATGGAATTTTAAAAAAATAGAATAAAAAGATCACTAACTCTGGGGTGTGAATTGCAAAACAATCATCAGGCAGCCCACAGAGGAAACACATTGCTAACCTCATAAAAATAACTGATTAAAATTTAATGAGATTCCCCCGGAAGTTTACTTTCCAAAGGGCACAAGCTGTGTGAAGTGGCTCCTGCTGAGGGCTCAGCAAAAAAAACCACTTTTACAGCATAAAAGTGATGTTCACTGCAAGATCTCGGGAAACTCTGGTGTGAAATTGCTCCATTGTTAAATCTGCTCTAAACCTCATTGCCTACTCTGGCCTTGATGGAAGAATAAAAGATGGAAAACATATATATGTATATTAAATATGTATATATATATATATTAAATTCAGCTCCTGAAAGGTCCAAGAGCTGGAATTTGAAACCACGAAATTTGAACCCAGGTTGTGGCTGCCCTATCCCTGGAAGTGATCCAGGCCAAGTTGGATGGGGTTTGGAGCAACCCGGGATAGTGGAAGGAGCCCATGGCAGAGGGATTGGAATTAGCTCATCTTTAAGATCCTTTCCAAGCCACCATTCTGGGATTCTATGATTCTATGGAATATATTTTTTTTATTCTCAATTATTTGGTTAAGCCATGATTAAGAATAGATGAATAAAAAAAGCACATGACACGCTGGGGGAGGGCGGTGGGTGCCACAAGTCAATTAATTGTTCTTTAAATAAATCACAGTCCATGTGATAGGGATGATGTGGTTAATACAAAGGAATTTATATTTTTCCCATAGCCAGGAACCTCAACAATGCTGTCATGGGACAGGAAGATGAGTCCCCTGATAGATCAGCAACCAGTTCAAAGGTGGGAAATAAAGACCATGAATAAAGGGTTGTGATGGAGGGAGGGAGTATCTGGGGGGTCCCATGGGAATGTCTGCTGAGGGTGTTTGGTGCATTTATAAATGAGCTAAAAACAGGTGAGGAATGAAGTAGAAAAGGTAATTGGTGCTAGGGAGAGTTTTTCAGGATTGTCAGAGGTACACAGGGAGAGATTGTGTGACTTGGCAATTTTCATCTTAAAAGAGAGATGACTGAGAGGGCCACAATAGATCCAGGCAATCAGGAGTGCAATGAAGAAAGCAGAGAGGGGATGATTACTGCCCATTTCTCATATACACAAGGTCTGGGGAACTTTATATGAGATTATCAAGCGGAATATTAAAACAAACTGAAGAAAGGACATTTTGATATGGTGTATCATTCATCTGTGCAGCACTGAGAGGCACATTATGGAGGCCAGCAACACAACTGGCTGGAAAGCAATTAGACAAATTAATGAAAGAAAGATCTGTTGAGAACTGTTCAATACAATGACATCAGTGCAGGCTCCAGGGCAGGCAGTCCCTTGCCAGTGCTGGCTGGAAACAGGGAGCCTAAACCAGGAGAAGAATTTTCACTTTATTATCTTTGTTTTGTCATTTTTTTTTTCTGCCATCGGAGTCAGAGAATGAATGAACGGTGCTGTGGATGTCTGGGCTGAGCTGCTGCAGCCATTTCTACATTTCTGCATTTTCAAGAGCCTCTCAAACAAAATTTTGAACATGAAAACCCCCCCCTGAACTGTGTCCTTGCTAGTCCAGCCCCCAGCACTGACCCAGAGCTGCTGATGGAGAGCCTGATGTGCGCCTTGGCCATGCCCAACCAGCCAGGATGAGTCTGGACACCCTTTGCAGACATGGAGACACCAAACTGCTCTTGCCCCTGCCCAAGACTCCTTGGAGGTGGCCCTGGCTCTGCGGTTGGCAGGATTGGTTGCTCTGGCTCTTTGGGGTGGTGTTTGGCATTTCCCTGTGTGGCCTGGAGCAGGGGCTTCTCTCCCATCCCGCCACCCTGAGGTGCTGCTCCCAAACTCCCTCTCACCAGCTGTGGATTTTGTTGGCTCACAGTCCACACTGAATTGTGTTTGATTAGCTCAGTAAATCCAGGAAGGGGAAGCCAAGATTGTTGCAGAAGCCTTTCAGCAGCAGCAGCAGGGAGTCCAAATCCCCATTAAAATGTGTGCTTGGCTCATCTCGACTCTCTCATTTTTGCTGTCTCCCTCCATACCCTCCTTTGTTTTCCTGCCTTTGATTGCAGTTGGGGAAGTTTGGATCAGTGCTGTCATGCTGGGTTTATTATGAAGTGGTCTTTTCCCTGCAGACCAGGCATCAGGATTCCTTATTTCCATCTAAAACTTGAGGTTCGATGGGCAAGAGATGTTTCTCCCGTGGATCTCAGGTTCTACATTCTGAAAAATAAAGGTGACTCAAAAGCTCCCCCCTGGCATACAGGGAGGACATGTGCTGGATTTATGGATTTCCTTTGGATGTGTGATGGGGGATGCTTTAAGGATGGATTTTGAAAGACAATTTTATCCGCCCATCTAAACGATTCCAGCGTGAGGTGTGTCAATGTCAGAGCCACCAGCTGGTCTAAAATTCAACCTGCCAGTCACTGTGACAAGGTCGTGAGAGATAGGAGGGTGGAGAAATCCCTGAGCTCAGCTGCAAGAAGTCTTCAGGGGATTACTGCATGGATCTTGCTGGACCTGAGACTTAATCGTAGATTTGAGAAAACCCTGAATGTGGATGTCTTGTGAGATCTGTGAGCTCTGGGATGAGCTGGTGGGCACGTATCCTGGTCAGACTGGGAATAAAGGAAGAGTTATTTTAACAGGATCAGTTTCTTGTGTCAGAGAGGGATCTGACTTGCTGCTGCTGCTGCTGGCTCCCCTTTCCCAGCCACCTCCTCGGTGCTGAGGATCCCCTTTCCTTGCATGTGGTAATTGCCAAAGATCTGAGGGGGAAAGTAAGGAAAGGAATCCATAAAGCAAACACAAACTGGGATTGAGCTGTGTTGGAAGGGATGGAGGGAAACTGCAAGGAAAAACAAACAAACCTTGCAGCAGGATGAAAATAATCATTGACAGCATACCACAGACCCTCCAAGTGGAAGCCCTGAATTTCCCCGTGTTACAAGAAAAGCTCTTTGGAAGTTTCTCAGGATGCATCATGATTCTTGTTGCAGAGGAATTAAGTTATTTAATACCTTTAGAGCTCTCTGAGTCTCTCTCCTGCCCCCACACAGGTCTATATATGTGTCACTACAAACTGGCGCTGTAACCCCTCTGACGTAAGGATTTCTCCTCTGAATTTTGTTTTTTGGGCTTAGGGGAGGAATTAGGGCTGGAATTAGTAGCCTGGGCCTTGCTGAGCATTCCAGTTCATCCCTGTCCTCCTTGGCAAGGCCACGGGCAGAAATCTCTAATTCTTTCCTTTAAACACCCATGAAACCAGAGGGAACAATTCAAGGTTATTAGAGAAACACAAGAAATAAAATTTGTACCTAAATTTTACTGTTTGAGACCAGAGAGTGGGATATTCCTGGGTGGGAATAGGGATTTGCTTCTCACAAAGTTCTGGTCCAATTGGTGCTTCCTCAGAGCAGCTCCAACAGATCACTCCATGGGTGCTGCACATGCTTTAATTAGATATTGAATCACTGGCTAGAAATGAGGCCCCACATAAATCTGAGGTCAGCATCTCCCACCTGCTGTGCCTGAGCTGGCTGCTTCAGTGCAGCCAGAAGGTCTGTACCTGCCCCTGACCTTCCTCTAATTATTTGGAATCCATATTATGGACCTTGCTGCACAAGGCAGCCAATGCCAGGTGTTAAATTAATAAGTTGAACCAGGTTTTCTGATCAGTGCTCTGGGCTGTTTGCCATTCCTTTTTCTCCTCAACATCTGACAAAATAACCCAGGGCTTTGGTCAAAACTATTTTGTGATATTGATAGCACTTTGGAAGTGTTGGGTATTTTGCCTGCTGGGTAAGAAAGAAAAAAAAAATGGGGGAAAACTGATCAAGTCAGGGAAAAAAGTAACCAGAAAGCTGATGTTGGGGAGGACAGTGTGTAAAGATGATCACAATCATCTGCTGGAGGTGCAGTGCTGTTAATTTAGTGCTGGTGAACTGAAAATACAAGGAGATAAAGTGCTGGTAAGATTTTAATCCATACTGGCACACATTCAGCCATGGGATGAGCAAGGACAACTCCCCATCTCCTACCCATGATTCTGTATTAAAGGCTTATTTAAAAGCAGGCTGAGGAACATCTCATCATTATGGCCAGAACAGCTAAATCCACATGCTGGAAGTAAACATTTAACAGGTTGGGGGAGGGAATATCAGTGTGGGACAGGGATTCTGCAGAGTGGCTGGTTGGAAGTGAACCTGTCACCTGAGACTGCCACCAGGGAAATCCCTGACATGGGCATTCATTTGCTTGTGGAGTATTTTCCTAATAGAAGAGGCAGCAACACATCAATAAGGTGTCCAAGAGGGGGCTGGAAAACTTCCTGGAGGAGGTGACTGGAAAACACAGAGGGAGTGACTTGGGATGTAGGTCCCAGCTTCAGATTTTTTGGGGTGAATAACTAAGAGGGGCCCAAGGATCTGCCACAGGCAGAGCTACTGGGCTGGACCTACTGTGTCACTGATTTGCTGATTTTGTGGAGAGATTTTATGGCTGTTTGAGGTTGGAGGGTTCTGGTGTGTTCAGTGTGGGTTTTGGAATGGTTTGGCCACCCCGTCCCTGTGGAGGAAGGTCCCATCACTCTTACCCTGCAGGGTCTCCTATGAGGACTTTTGGACTCAGTGATCCTTGAGGGTCCCTTCCAGCTCAGGATATTCTATGATTTTATGTTTTTATGCTGCTTCTGGCAGCAAGAGTTCAAGGTTGAACAGTTTGAGGCCGAGCATCCTCCTTGTGCACCTTATCCTCTGCTGCACAGAGATTTTTTGGCGTCAGGACAGGGGATAGAGGACAAAAACAATTCTCATCCCCACTTTGAGAAAGTAATAGTTGATTGATGTCTCTAAAGTTCACAGATATCTCTGTTTCTTTCATTCAGCACCCTCCTTTTGGTCACTGTGCCTGCTGCAAATGTGTTTAAAAGAGGAAACACAAAGATAACAGAATTTCTGCTGGAATGGACAGAGGGGAAGGTTCCCTGACCCAGCTAAAAGGCAGCAGGGAATAAACCAGGTCTTCTGTCCATCCATCCATCCATCCATCCATCCATCCATCCCTCCCTCTACATCACACATGTAATAATCCTCATTGCAGGAGACATCTATCTCCAGGTATCTCCCCACTCATTCCCATCAGAACAGAAATCCATTCAGAACACAGGAAGAGTTATTGGTGTTGTATGGATGCTCCAATAGATTTTTTTATTGCACTTTCCATGCAGTTTGCAAACCCCCAGCCATCCCAAGGCTGTGTTTGCTTCATCAATTCTTGTGACTGCTTAATGCTGATGGTGTAGAGTTTGGCAGCCTCCATTAGGAATGGTTTTCCCCATGATATTAACAGGCAGTGAAGCTTTGTGCTGATGGATAAAGCCCGGTGTTAAACCTGATTGGAATCAATCAGAGTAATTGTCTGGATGTGTGGTAGTTAATAGGAAACGTCCTGCATATTATTGGCTGGTTTATACAGCACAAGGATTAACTTCTGCTGCCTTTCATGGCTCACATCCTCTCCCGAGCTGCTGGGGGAGGTGATGGATCTGTTGGGAGGCTCATGGAGCTTGGGCAGAGCCCTGCAGCTCGTATTTGTCCCAGTGATTATTCTGCTTTTCTGTCTGTGGCTACCAACTGGGCAAAGGGCAATTGTCAGCCTGTTCCTTGAGTGATCCAAGCCCAGGGCAGGGCTTGGGGAGGCAGCAGACAGAACAGAGCAGAGCAGGAGCAAGAGTGGGAGCAGAAGGTCTCTAGGCTCATGTGTGCCTCAGACTCACACACTGGCCATTAAATACAGCCCTGAATCCAACACAGCTGTGTTTGGGAGGAAATACCCACCAGGAGCCTGCCATCCCTCAGGATAAGGGTGCAGAGGCAGCCTGGGAGGACTGAATGTGAGCAGGAACAGGCTGATCCAGCCAGGGACCCCCACAACTGCCCTGGAACAGGCTCCAGAGGCAACAAACACTGTGAGATGTCACCTAGAGCCCAGGAGGACCCAGACAGCCTCTGCCTGGTGAGACAGTGTGTGATCAGACACTCTGGAGCTCAGCTAAACCCTCTGTGGCTGCAGGACCGCAGAACCTGGCATGGTTACAACATAAACTGGGAGCAGCCTGGTTTTCCAGCATCCTTTTCCTCTGGGAGGAAGCACATTAAGCTTCCTCATGGAAGCATCTTCCCAGTCTCCTGGTAGCTGTGGGTGCAGCATCCTCTGACCTGCACCCCCAAATTCCACTGAGATGTTCTTGGAGAGGGGCAGTGACCCAGCAAGGGCTTGGCTGGCCCCTGGGTGTGAGGACTCAGCTTTCTCCCTGCCACAAGGATTGGGCCTGTTCCCCTCTGTTTTGGAGAATTTATCATTATTAGGGTCGATGAATCCCCACAAAGCACAGAGATACCGCTTGCATTTCATGAGGGGCTGACTCTTGCCTTTAAATTCAGTGCTACAAACTTCTGAATCCCTGGAAAGAGATCTGTCTTGCCAAAGAGCAGGAGGAGAGGGAGAGCAGGATTTGGCCAGGAGAGGCCAACTCCCCTCAATGACCAGAGCCCTGGGCGCCACCTGAAGTGCAGCAGGCTGGGATCCGAATGAAAGAGCTTCCTGAGCACTCCTTTCTTCCCTCAGTGTGTCGAATATTATTAACCTTTAAGGCAAAATTGTATTTTGTGCCTCTGGGAAGCAGTAACATTTCACAGAGCTGTGCTGGGGAATCAGGTAAACAATTGTTAACCCTCTCCAGCCCCATTCTGAGGCTGTCTCGGGGCAGTTGCATGTCCAAACCCAGCCAGGCTGAGAAGGTCTCTGAGCTCAGGAACCCCTGAGATGGAAGGGTCAGCTGTAGATCCTCTGTCCCTGACTCAGCCTGAGGTCCCAATTTCATGTGGCTATCCAAGTTGAACCCACAGTCCTGGCTGATTCTGATAAAATCAGAAAATCCCAGAATGGTTGGGGTTGGAGAGATCTCAAAGATCATCCAGTTCCCACCCTGCGCCATGGGCAGGGACACCTCCCACTAGCCCAGGTTGTGGCCAAAAGCTCTGCATTGCTATTTTGCCATTTCTGAGGTCCACACAGATTTTGGGAAGGAGATCTGGCTTTTCATGGCTGAGGATGTGGGTTTTGGGAGTCAGGTCATAAGAAACTGTTTATGAACCTGTGCTGTGATATCTCTGACAGAAGGGGACAAATCTGCTGTTAGTGTCACTGCTGTTAAATAAAGCCAAACTGGCTTTGAATTAAGTACCCAACTGTGCTTAGAAGCTGCTTCTCCCAACAGCTTTGACAGTCCAGAGGCTTTGACCAAGTCCTGTCCTGCCCTTGGACAGTGTGTGGGATCCCAGTCCACCGAAGGCTGGATTTTGCTGTCAGGATGGAACAGGCTGGTGTTGGCTGTGAACTCCACCAAGCCTTGGTGTGCTTTGCACAAGAGCTTCTAAACCTGTTGGATACTGGGATCCATTCCTGTGGGGGGAAAAAAAGCAAAGCAAAACAAAACAAAAAACCAACAAGAAAAACCCAACCAAACCCAAAGAGAATGAAAAAGTGAGGCCTTTCCCTTCGAGCTCCCCACTGGGCCTACCCAACACCAGGCATTGCAGGTTGGGCAGCCAGGGGTAGTGAGGGGGCTCTGAGCCACTCGAGCCTTGGCAGGAGCCACAATCCCAGGACAAAGTCAACACCTTGGGTGGAAAATAAAATCAGTGAAGCAGCAGGAGCCAGAAAGCAAACGACACACCGGCAGCAGAGCCGGCTTCCAAATTGAAATGTGTTTGCTAGGGATTGTCCATCGGCTTGGGGAGTTATTATTTCCATTTCTCTAGTTATGAATTAATTTCTAGAGGACTTAATCATCCTCTCCCTTTTCCCCTCCACAACCCCCTCTTCCCTTCTCCTTCTAATTTTCCACTTGACTGGGGATCCTCCGACAGTGAAAATTCAGGCTTAGAGGAGGTCCATGCAAGCTGCTCCATTAGGCTGGATAATCTCATTGGAACCAGTGGCTTGAATAATAACACCTTCACCTCCTGCACAGCACCTGATTCCAGTGGCACTTAACAGCCCAGGCTGGAGGGATGGATAACAGGAGAAGGGGAAGGGGTAGGGGTGGAGCAGAGCCTGCCCTGAGCACCCTTTGTCCCCTGGTTCTGCCAATCTACCAAGGACACTCCTGCAGTTTAGGATAAAAGCCTTCTCCACTGCTGGGGCATCACAGAGTCATTGTGTTGAAAGACCTCAAAGATCGTCAGACTCAAACTTTGACTTAAACCCCCCTGCCCACTAAACCATAGAGCCAAGTGCCACATCCAGATATTTTTTTTAACATTTCCAAGGATGGTGACTCCACCACTACCTTGGGAAGCCTGTTTCCATGCTTAACCACTCTTTCAATGAAGAGACTTTTCCTAACGTCCAACCTGAACCTCCTCTGGCACAACTTGAGGTCATTTCTTCTTCTCCTATTGCTTATTACCTGGAAGGAGAGACTAAAAACTGAGAGGTGCAACTAAAAACCTGAGTTCTGTCACCAACCTATAAAATGGATAATTTGAATCCAGGATTCTGGATTGGATGTTGATCCAAGGACTTCAAGCAGGACATTTTTGCCCTCCAAGTGCATAGCTGGACTCCTGTCCATCACAAATTATCATGTTGGGAAGAAGATGTCTCGTATAGGTGGATGAGAGACAGCATCATGAAACTGCACTTGAATTCCTACCCCCTTCAGCATTCCCAGCCTTTTCCAACCACCTGCCCACACTGGATCCCTCCTATCACAGCCAGTGTTGTAGCACTGCCTCAGCCAGAAGGAATAACCTCTTCCCATGGTCACTCCCATCACATCCCCCAGTGCAGCCTGTCTGGCTCACCCAGCATTCCCAGATGTGCCCGGAGATCAGCACCACACAAGTCGTGTCCAGAAATGACGTGATTTTAAAGGGCAGGGAAGTAGGAAATGAGCCTGGGAGACGGACACCTGGAGCGTGTAATGGATGGCTCCATCGCCGTGCACCCGGCAGCCCAGCCTGCTGGAGGTCACCCACAGCCCCACGGCCATTCCTCAGTGCTTAACCCACCCCCTCCAGCCATGCACAGATGGGGGGAAATCCATACATCACCTGCTGACAGCGTTTTCCTTGCAGCTGGAGCGTGAGCTGGGGTTCCTGGAGTAGCCTCGGGTCAGGGAGTGCTTCCCAAGGCCTCACGGTGCCAGGTGGGGTGTTCAGACCTGATTGGTTTAGGAGAATTACTCCTAAAATAATTAAAATTAAAATTAAAATTAAAATTGAAATTGAAATTAAAATTAAAACCAAAACTGAAAGTAATATAATAATAATAATAACAATAACGATAATAACAATAATAACGATAATAACAATAATTCCTCTTGGCTGTGTGTTTAAACTACCAGAGGGCTGAAGCCAGGATTGGTTTTAGGGTTTTGGAGCCCAAGTCCTTCTGTTTCTTATGGCTCAGCTCTGGATGGATCCTCCCTCCTCTCCAAACATCTCTGCTTGAGATGAGGCTTAGGAAGACAGAAACTCAGCTTGTTCCCTGACTTTTTGGCTGGAGCAGGCTTGGGCAGAGAAAGGCAGTGAGACCAAAATTAAAGTCCTTCTCAGTCTATTTTTCCTCTTATTATTCTGTCCCCCAAATTCCCTTTCCTAGAAGGAGCTGAGCTGTGAAAGGCAGAATTTTGTTGTTGTTTTTGTCAGCATTGGGGTGAAATGCTGATTTAAGAAGCTCCAGCTCTGGTCCAGAGCCTGTGCATTGGTCATGTAAGGCTCTGAAAAGTGTCATGGAAACACAGCTTCTCCTTTATTTCTGATCTCCATCCACCTGTTGAAGGCTGTGCATGCAGCTCAGCCCAGGCTTTTTCCTTGCTCCAAGAAAACAAATAGCTTAGGGATGGATCCAGAGCTTCAGGCATGGTCTGAGTGGGGTTGGTGGAGATTCATGGGTGCCTTCTTCAGGTAGCAAATCCCATTCCACCAATTCCACACCCTACAGGGAAAGCCAAGCCTGGCCTGAGAGGTTCCTTGGCTTGTATTTCCCATTTCCCTGCACAGCCTCCTCTCCTGCCAGAGCCATGGAGCTGCTGGAGATGCCCATGCCAGGTCTGTGTGGTAATGGGGATTTGATGCAACTCCCTCTGTGCTATCCTGTGGTTCTTCTGGCTGCTAATTGCAGAAATTTTGCTTTTTCTGCAGAAATTCAGGGCCCAGGAGCAAATACTGGAGTTACAGCACCGATCACTGTAGGCTCTGCTGCTGGGGGATGTGGGCAGAGGGATGGATGGATGGATGGATAAGGAGAAGGAAAGGAGCTTATCAGTGGTGTGAAAACAGAGATATTGATGAAGATCAAAGGAGCAGTGGGTTGGGAGGATCTGGTTTGAGGAACTCTGTGAGATCCTCTCTACCTTGCACCTTTCTGGGTAAAAATTGCTCAAGAGGTTTCCAGGGGTGGGGGATGTGGATGAAAAGCGTTCAGGCCTGATCAGTCCATCCTGTGGGAATGTTTTCTCTCTCCTTGCTGTGCTCCCCCAAGGCAGGACAGCAGATGCTGACAGCAAAAGAGCAATTAAAGGATGTGCTGGCTGAGCCTGGCAGGGATTCAGTGTCTGTGTGAGCGAGGACTCCTTAGAGTGCACTTCCCATGGCTCCCTGACCCTCCTGAAAACCTCCTTGAACACAGATCCTCATTTGCCTTTCAAGAGACAAAGCTGAAGTGGCACCAAACCAAACCAAACCAAACCAAACCAAACCAAACCAAACCAAACCAAACCAAACCAAACCCTCCCACCTGGAGGACTTCCAGGTCTCACTGCAGCCTTGAGGAAGCCTCAGCACCACTGATCAGCCCCAGTCTCTGAACAGCACACCCCAAATTTGACCTTTCTGAAGATGAGGGCACCTCCCATCATCTTCACCAACAGGTATTTGGCATTTGGACCACAGTGACAGGGAAGACACCAAATTAATTTCCTTGGAGTTACTCAAGAGAAACTCTCAGGAAGAATTTGGGGATGATGTTCTGAATCTGGCAGGGAACAAAGAACTTCAGCCCCTTTGAACAGATTATTTGCATCAGCCCTTGCAGAGGAGAGCATGTAGAAGCCCAGGAGAGTGTAGGTGTTATCTACCCAGGTTCTGGGGAAGACACTCACAAATATTATTAGCATGAATAGGAAGCACCATGATAGGATGCTCTCTGGGAAAAGTAATTTTGTTCATTAATTACTTGCCTTATCTAGCAACCTCGTTCCCTTTCTCTCGCTTTCTTCTTCTTTTAATTTTCTTTAAAACGGCTCTAAGTGAATTCAGTGTGGGGGAAAGTTATTTTGTTGCCTCCTCAGAGACAGGAGCTTGTATTACTCAGGTAGCCTTTAGCTGAGCCTTCAGGGGTTTTTCCATCTTTATTTGAAGCTCAGCCTTTCATGGGCAGACGGCAAAAGGCAGATTCCAGGCAGATTCCTGTGATTCCTTTCCTGTGGACTACCTCAGAGCCGTGGACTGACTGCAGTTCTCATGCCTTTGGCTCGGGTTCTGCCTCCTGCTCATGGTTTTTGTGCTCTGAGATTCTCCTCCTGCTTTAAGCTACCAGGCTCGTGTTGTGCCTGGTAAGTTCAGCAGCAAAAGGACCTGGAGGACTGTGATTGAAGAGGCAGCAAAGCAGAGACCCTGCAGCTTCGGAGATGTCCTTTCTTTGTGTCTTTGACCCTTGTGGGAGGTTGGAAAGGGTCAGAGGATGGAGGCAGGAGATCCCCATCCTCCCAGACATCACACACAGGTGCTGGCTGTGTTCAGGCTGCTTCTACAGCAGGAAATGCTTTAGGAATGGATTTTAGGACGGAATTCTTGGCTGTGAGGGTGGAGAGGCCCTGGCACAGGCTGCCCAGAGATACTGGGGCTTCCCCGTCCCTGGAAATGTCAAGGTTGGGTGAGGCTTGGAGCAACCTGGCATGGTAGAAGGGCTTCTACCCATGGCAGGGGGTTGGACTGGATGATCTTTAATGTCCCTTCCAACCCAAGCCTTTCCATGAGGCCATGACCCTGTGATTCACGGAGGAACCCCTCCTTTCCATAACAACCCGCCGAGGAGTGGATTTCTGCATCACCTTCCACAGATCCCCTCCCTCATTCCTACACCCTCCTCCACCCCCCACCCCGCGCCAGCAAACCGTTTCCAATCCTCTGCTGGACAAAGGGTCCAAGTTTCCAGGGATTAGGGTGTGAAATGCTCCCGTTCATCCATCTCAGGCTCCAGCGAGCCGCCCGATGTGCCCGCAGAGGCACATGCCTGTGTTCACCCCAATCGCTGCTCCCGGGGCTCACCCCGGCCGTGCCTGAGCTGGGGTGGTCCTTGGGGGCACCTCTGAACCTCTACCCAGCCCTGGGGCTCGGCAGCAGGTCGTGTTGGATGCTCCAACCCCGCGTCCTCAAGGCAAGCTTAGCAGCACCAAGACAGTCCGCAGAGCTCTGGAAACTTGGTGTGAGGGGGGCTCGGGCAAAAAGGAGAAGGGGCATGAAATCCCCCCAGATCAAGGGGGGAGGGATGCTGTTTGTGGAGCTCCTGGCTTTGTAGGGCGGGAGATGGAGGAGTAAATCCCTTGCACTTACGCCCCGTGGGGCTCCGGGGGTGGGCTGGCACAATTGCTGGGATGCAGGGAGGAGCCCACCTGGGGACAGAGATAAGGGGCGGGCAGGGGGGGATTGCGGTTCTGCAGCATAAGCCGGCCGAGTTATCAGGGCTGAAACTCGGCTTCTATTACCATACATTAGAATAGATTAGCAGGCAGAGCAATTAGCAGCCTCGCTCCGTTTGGCGAAGTGACAGGGGCGGTGGGAGAGGCAGCTCTGGCAGGGCAGCGTTTCCCTCCCCAAACTGCAGCCCAAGGGCAAGGATGGAGCTCTGGCCTTTCCTCCCAGGGCTGCCCCGCTGGGACACTGAGAAGAGCAGCAGGGTGAGCTATGGATGGTGATCTGAAACTTTTTGTGGCTCACAGGTCCCTTAGAAATTGCGCTGGGGAAATGTAAAGTTCCAAAAAGAGTGAATTTTAGCTTTTTGTTTGTTTGTTTGTTTGTTTGTTACTTCTTCTACGTCTCTTTCAAAAAATCCACAGGCCGCTTGGTGCCCAAAGAGCACCCATTAAAAATCCCACTGCTTCTTCTTCCCCCAGTGGCTTTCCCCTGCTTTGCCCAGTTCATCGTTGATGCCCAAAAAGCAGCTTTTGGGGAGTTGAGCCTGTTTGTGGTTAGAGCCAAAGATGAAAGGATTCATCTCCTTGCTCAGACACTCATGAAGTTGCTGAGAAAACTCCCCACTACCAGGACAGGTTTCCCAGGAATAATCCTGTGCATTATCCCACCTCAAATTTGTCACTTTTCCTGGAGCATCTCCTGCCCTTTTTTTTTTTGTCCAGAATGGAGCATCCTGGGCAGTTGGTCAAATTGAACTTCTTGGTGCCAGGGAGAGCTAAATTTCAGCCATGCCCTGGGCAGCCTGGAGGCCAAACGGAGAGGGCAGGAGGGAGTGGGGTATTCACCACATGGCCATGTAAAGTTTAAGGTCAATTATGTCTGTGTCTCGACATTTATGGCATTCCTGTTCTCAGGACCCCCAGGGAACCTGGAAATGTCAAAACATTGCTAAAACTGACCTTAAACTTTACATGCGAGTGGGACTGAATCTTCTCCCTTTTCCTGCTCCAGACAGAAAATTGCTTTGGCTCCAGCAGAGGGAAAGGCAAATTTCAGCTGCTCCCTCCTTCCCTAGCTTTGCTCCCCTCGGTGATAAAGCCACCTCAGGAGATCCAAAGCTGGCTCTGCACATCGGTCAGACTTGGGCTAAAACAAACCTCTTAATCCATCCCCAGATTCCTTTAATTGCTCTGTTCTCATCTCACCCTTCTTTCCGACTGGGAAATCAAAAAAACAAAAAACAAAAAACTTCTCCCCCAGTAAGGAACGAAGCTGTCACATCCTGAAAGAGGGACCAGAGTGATGAGAGTGAGCCGGGCACCTCGGACCTCCAGAGCCTCCCGAAGCCAAGCATCTGTGTCCTGTGGTTCCTTTCCCGGATCCCTGTCCCCAGTCCCGGCTGGAAATGCCATTCCCAGGGTTTGCACTTGGCTTCCGCCGAGCTCCCTCTGCTGATGACCTTCCAAAAGGCATCTCAGACCTGCCTGTTCTTCCAGGGGACACATCCCCTCCCTCCACGGGGCAGGGACGGGCACCCCTGGCTGGTCTGGACATCAGCCATTTCCCTTTGGGGAACATGACCCTCTGCCAGAAACTGGGATTTTGTGGAAAGAGAGGGAAACCCAAGGGCTGCAGCAGTGCCAGAAACCCCTCTGTCACCTCCTAGGTTCTATGCTGCTCCAGCTTTGCCTAGGATAACAATGCTGGTGTGTTAAAAGACCAAAGATTCGACAAAAAGTCACTATTTCTGCTATTTCATTTGTTAGGAATCAGAGAATCCCAGAATGGGTTGGAAGGGGCCATCCAGTGCCACCCCTGCCATGGGCAGGGACACCTCCCACCACCCCAGGGTGCTCCAAGCATCACCCAACCTGGCCAGGAACAATTCCAGGGATGGGATATCCCCAAATCACCCTTCCCCTCAGGGACAAGGAGAGCTGTCAAGGCCATGCCTGCACCCCCTCTTAGATTACAGATTCCCAATTTGTTGATCTGTTCAGTTTTTTTCAGTTTGACTCTTGCCTGCAGGTACAGCCTGCCTTGCCATGGGCTCTGGGATTTCTGACTGGGCTGGGAATTCTCAGATTTTCCCTTGGAGATGACGAGATGGGAGAAATGGAAAATCATTGTCTCTTACCCTGTCTTGATCTAGGACAGGTGGGACCATCTGGGCTACTCATGGTCTTCCAAATGAGACCTAAATCAGGTTTCCCTGAAAGTTTCCCTACATCTTCTCCAGCCTCCTCCTGATTTTTTTTTTCTGGATGTCTATCCAACATACCTAGAAAGGAGACCACTGGAGGTGATGATGTGAATGAGGGAGGCAGATAGATAATCTGAGGAAAAAAGAAGGGAACAGGTTGAATTTTAAGGGGAAAAACCCGAGAGAGGTGAAAAAAAAAATAATGGGAACTTTGCCCAAGCCGAAAACACACCTCTGGGAAGAGGTGAGGATTGGGAAGGGGCAACATCTCCATCTTGCACAAGTGGAGGGCCCAACTGTGAGGGATCCAACACCACAAAAAACTTAGGAATGAACAGTTTGGGGATGAAAATGGGAATTCCAACATGAAACTTGTGTCCTACCAAAAGATCCCACCCTGGCCTGGTGACCCCTCCTCACTGGTGTGACTGGGGGTGCCCTGATTGCCACCCCCAGCACTGGAGGGAAGGTGTGAGGAAAGGGGGGGCTGAGATGATTCCGTCAGAGGGTGAGAGGATTCATCCCCTGAGGGAAATGTCACTGTTTAGAACCAGAAAGGAATGTTGAAATGTCAAAACCTTTTGCAAAAGAGTGGTTCCAGCAAATTACCTGTGTGGAGGTGGTGGAAAGGTGTCATTTGGGCTTGCTGGGATGACTCCAACCACTGAGCTGCCTCTGAGCTTTGCCAGCAAACACAGATTTTTCGGGTCCTTCTCCTTCCGAGAACCCACCTGAGAACCCAGAGTCAAGAGAAAACTGCTGTGCAGCAAATGGTGAGGCTTCTCCAAAAAGGATTCATTTCTTTAGAAATTATTTCTGGGAATTAAAAAATTTTGATGGTATATTTCTTTTTTCCCTGAATAAAAAAAATTTATGGTGTGCTAATTGCCACTTGTAAAAAGCCCCCAAATACTTTGTTCTGAGCAGAAATTTCTGATCAGATCCAATCACCACTCTTTTGTCTTGAAATTTTGTTATTAATTAACAGAATTGCAGATAAGACCTTTTCCGTTGCCAGAAAACTGACTTTTTTGGGTTTCACATTCAAAAAGTTGGATATTTTAGACCACTTCTTGGGAAATTATGGGAAACAGAATAAAACAGAATCCAAATCTTCTCCTTTTTCAACAGTTAGGGTTATGAGCAAGCAAGGCTCAGTCAGGTGAAAAATAAAGGTAATTTTGGGGGTCTGGGAGGGGTTTATGTCTGTAGGGTGGTGATTTGGGGTTTTTTGTCCACAACAGGATGCTGGAGATGTGTCTCCACTGAGAGTCTGGGCTTGGTTTGACCAAGCCCCAGCAAGGCAGAAGAACCTTTCCCATCCCTCCAGAGGTGGAATAGCCTGGCCCCTCTGCAGCCTGGGTTTGCAGGGTGTGGCCCCAGTTTTAGGCCCCTGATTTTGGGATTTAATGGGGATTTAAGCCCCTGATTTCAGGATTTTATGGTGATTTCTTGTGTTCCTAACTAGGACTTCCACCTCAGGATTTTCCCTGCTCTCAGTCTGTGCCTCACTTTCCTGTCTCTGCCTGCTAATTCCAACCTCGTGGAGGTATCCTGAAGTTTAATTAGCTGCAGGCAGAGCCCTCTGAGATTCTTGGAGGAGAGATGTGAGAGAAGCCAAAAGTATTAATTTAACATTATTAAAATAATTGGTTGGCGGCTGGTGAGCAGAGGGTGAGCACCAGTGGTATTTATTCTTCATGGGAGGTGAGGAGGAAATAACGTTCCTCATGATTCAGTGGTAGGAGCAGCTCCTCAGTGTTTGTCCTAATGGCCTTGGACAAAGCAGGGCACTTGGAGTTGTGAAAGACAGAGCTGGTGATGAAAGAGCAGCTTCTGGTCAGACATCCAGAGAAGCATCGTGTCTGCACCACAACCAAAACGAGCTCAGGGGTGGGAGATGCTCTTTTAGGGGCCTGAAGTGGAATGTGGTGCTACACATCTCCCAGTTATGCTGTGACCAGCAGGGAATTAGGGAATGTGGCAGTGGAAAGTGATCTCATTGTGTGGACACCCTCGGGATGTTGGGGGTACAGATATTTAATTAAAGCAAATTTGGCAGTAACAGGGGTTTTCTTCTGTATAAACAATAACAAACACACCAGGTGAGAGCCACAGGAACTCCCAGGGCCCAAGGTAGACCGTGACTGTCACCAGAGACAACAGAAATGATGAGTTGAGGTCGGGATATTTCATTATCTCTCCCTCAGCCCAGCTGCTGAGTGCAGGCAGCTGCCTTCCAGGTGACCGCTTTTATAGGCAGGGTCTTGTGTATGGAAGTAGTAATTTATTAAAAGTCCCATTTGCCTTTATTTACAGTTTGCTGAACTTACTTCTGAGGCTGCCGTGTCCCCTCTGGGCAGACGCCTTCTGTGACCAGATCTTTTGTCACTTTTGTTTCTGCGTCTCAGCCTTCAGCACCCAGGGATTTGAGGCTGGTGCTGGAGGGAAAGACTTTCCTCTGCACATGTTGGAACAATTTTCTCTGTTTCTTCCTCCCTTTGGGGAGGGCAGAATGTTTTTGGTGGTGCAGGGGAAGGCTGGAGGGAGAAGGTTTCTTTATGTCAGGTATCTTTTTCTGCTCACCTGAATTGTAGGATCACAGAAGGATTTGGGTTGGAAGGGGCATTACAGATCATCCAGTTCCACCTCCTGCCATGGGCAGAGACTATCCCAGATTGATCTAAGCCTCATGACACCTTAGACGCTTGAAGGGATGGGGCAGCCAGAGCTTTTCTGGGCAACCTGTGCCAGGGCCTCACCACCCTCTGAGTAAAGAATTTTTTCGTAAGATCCAACCTAAACCTCCCTTCCTACAGGGTAACCTATCACAGGAAAACCCACCACGTTTTGCCTCTGGAGAACCTCAGCTGCAGGTGCTGGGCAGACACCTTGGGGGATTTGTGAACCCACAGGATGCTCCAGCTTAGATTAGATAAGGTGATCGTGGGAGAGGAGGTGGGGGAAAACAGGGACAAAATGCTCCAGAGAAGAGCAACCATCACTCCATTCTGCACGCACAAACCTGCCAAACCCACTGGCAGGTGTCTCCATCCCTTTAGATTTGATTCCTGAAGCAGCTGTGGTCACTCAGCTGGGGTGCTGACCCCAGAGCCTGAGCCCTGACCCAGAGCCCAGCTCAGCAGAACTCCCCCACCATCAGACTCGAGCGCCAGGCACAGGTATTAAGGGCTTTTCCAACTGAAGAATTGCATTAAAAAAGTTAGACAGTGAAAGCCAAAAGTTAGGAAAGGGCAGAATTGAGGTCACCATAGAAAAAAAGGAATAATAACGTGTGATCCTGTAATTAAAGTCTGGCTTGCAGTGTGTGAGTGCAGGGAGCAGATTTGGAAGTACAGAAGCTGCTTTCAGTCTGGCAGTCCCTAATTCCTGAGACCCTGACACAGCAGCCTTAACATTATATGAAACCCAGGCTTAGTTTGGTTTGGTTTTTCATAAAATCATTATTTGGATGATGTTATTTTCACCCTATAGCAGATATCAAGGTTGCAAGGCACTTCATTCTAATATGGAGCATGAGCATGGTCTGAAAAGTTACATGTTTTAAATGTGTATGACCTGTAAACAGGTAAAATGTGGATTATTATATTCCTACTCAGTGGTGGGATTGGGAATACAAACCACAATCCTGGATGCTTAATCCATAGCCAAAGATTTGAACTGGGCCTGGATATCTGCCTGTTTAATTTTAGAAAATCTAGATATTTCTGTTGTGCTGCAGCTGAAGGAAATAAATGAGAGGTAACAGAACATCTTGAAGAATTTGGGCACTTGTGTTTTGATTCTGAGCCCAAGAAGGTTTCCCTTCCAAGCTATTCCCAGGAGAGGAGTTCCCACACCCTGTGGAGCTTTAATGGGATTGCTGTGGCTGTTTGGAGTTTTATGGAAGTGCTTGGAAAAAATCTCAGGTCAGCTTTTTGCCTTTTGGCTTTCGTGCCACCACAGGGGAGTTACAGTTTTGGGGGTATTTAATGGGCTATCGGTCCAACCCTCTGGAGAGTGCCAGAATTTAAAATTCCTGATCCAGCATGTGGCAGTGCCAGAGGAGATTGAATGTGATGAAGGCTCCCGGGGAACAGGGAGCAGGAGCTGCAGTGCTGCTTTTGCTCTCTCAAACCTGCAAAATGTGTTAAGAATGGCCAAAATATCCCTTGATGGATCCTGCCTCTGGAAATACAAAACTTTACCAGAAAGATGGAGAAATTGGAGTTTGGAGATGGGGTGTTCCCTTCATCTAGAGTCAGTCACTAGAGAGAAGCCAAGCCCTAAAGTTTTAGGCCGCCCCAAGCTTTAAAACATTTGCATTAACCATATATTGAGGGTTTTTTTTGGCGTGTGTTTCCATGGATCCTCATCTGCAAATCCCCCTGCATGAGGGATTTGCAGTCTCTGCTCCAAGGAGTAGGGATGCTGAGGGGTGATCTTGGAGCTCCAGCAGCCCCCAGGTTCTCTCTCATGTGAGATTCTGAAGTCTGGGAGCGGGTGAATAATTTAACATCTGCATTTAAGTCTTTATAGCTGGTTTTAATGGGGGGTAATAGCACTGCTAATAACAAAATCCATTGAAGACACCCTGTGCAAGTCCATAACATTAACTTAATGGCAGAAGGTAATTGGCATGCAGCTGGAGCTGTCCTTTTGGATTAACCCTGTGGATTTTCAGGCAGACACCTTCCTTGAAGCAATGGCCTTGGCAGCGCGTGTGGAGTGAAATAAAGATGTGGTTTATGTTAAACGAGTGCAAACCTGGGTGGAAACAGGGCAAACAGCCACCAATCCACTTTTCTGGGTTGTGTTTGCACCACACAGGTGAGATGAGGGGAAGTGACAGCACTGAAAACATCAACAATTAGTGGGTGGTGTGAACTTCATGCGTTTGTGCCGACCAGGTGTGTGGACCCACAAACTTCACTGAGCTGTCACTCATTGGGAATGCCTGAATTTTTAAAATTCAGCCCTCAGCCCTTCTAGTCAGGTGCAAAAAACTCCTTAATCTGCAGGGACAACTGCTTGGGAGGGGTGGCCCATCCCAGAGGTGAGGTACCAGCAGCCCAGAGGCACCACAAGTGCACAGCATTCTCAGGAGGGACAAAAACCATGGGCTGTGCACAGCTTCTCTACAAGGACAGCCCTGCCTGAGTGTCCCATGTCACTGCTCAACACACACACACACACACACACACACACATACACTCACTTTGGTGAGAAGGCATGA
>WBMY01012605.1:679415-692300 GCA_013397315.1 Donacobius atricapilla | reverse complement strand
ACTGTCCATCAGCTGCCCATATCTCTAATACAAAGAACACAGACTACCTAGATTTAAGGAAAACATTGCTTCTATTTGTAACACCTCTGTGTGAGAAACAACCTAAGAACTATGAAACTGTGAGACACAAAGAGAAGGCTGAAAAATCAGGGTGACAGTCCCACAGCCCTTGGACAGGAAAGTTTGAAGGGCTGGGGGGTTTGGCCCAGGGAAGGTTGTGCTGGACCTGCTGTGTGGGAGGAGAGACAGAGAATGTCTCCAGTAGGGATGGTGCTTTCACCCGTCACCCTCCCTCCTCTTACAGGTTCTTTGCAACTCCCCAGCTGGCTTGAGCAATTCCACAGCTGCCAGCACCAGAGTTAATGCTCTCAGGCATGTGGGGGACTCTTAAAAATGTTCTGTGCAGGGTCAGGAGTTGGATTTGATGATCCTCATGGGTCCCTTCCAGCTCAGGATGTCCTCTATGATCCGACGAGCTGTGCCGCGCCAATGCCACGAGTGTGATTTTCTGTCTGGTGCTGTCCCAAGGAGCACAGAGCTGCCTTCCCATCCCCACTCATTGCTGCTCCCGCACCCCAGAGCTGTCCCCTGCCCTGCCAGCCTGGCTGTGTGCTCACCCTGCCCCTGTCTGTTGCTGTTTCCCCAGCTGCACGAGGAAGGAGCGGTGCGAGCGCTCCAGCGAGCCGCGCAGATTCGCCTCGGAGATGAAGCAGTGCGTCCGCCTCACCGTGCACCCCAACAACATCTCCGTGTCCCAGTACAACGTTCTGGTGAGGAATGGCAACCCCTGCCCCTCTCCTTGGGTTTAGCCTGCCCCTGCAGCGGGGCAGATCCGGGGGTTCAGCACCGGTGGGAAGGACTGGCAGCAAGAGGTTCTCCAGACTCCTTTAACTCCTCTGGCGCAGGGAGAGGTTTGCCACAGGAGGACATTTTGGCATTGGTTATTCCCTGTTTATAAGTCTGAAAATGGACTACAAAGAGTATTCCTTGTTGTCTGTGAGGGCAGGTCTGAAGGGACTCTGTGTCCTGCAAGCGTTGTGTTCTGCGCTGGGGTTGGAATTAATTAATAACTTTAGGCAAGGGACATTTTCATGGTTAGAAATTGCATTCTAGAGGAAAGCCAAGTGAAGGATGATAGGAATTATCTCAGTGAGCTCCAAGTTGCCATCATTTTGGATGGAAATATCCCCTTCTAAGCCCCCAGGAACTCCATCCTGCTCCAGCACTAGTCATGCAGAGCAGAGAGGCAGGATGCTGCGCAGAGGAACCCAAGGCTCCCAAGGCTCCTGTTGTCTCCTGTGACCTTCCACAGCACAAGGTTTAACTTTTCTGGCCTTGAGCTACTCAGTCAGCAGCCAAGGAAACCACACTGAATGCTGGCAGAGCAACAGATGACCCTGATTGTTCCTGGGCTTGAGGCAGGAAATCTCTGCTGAAGACCTGACCAGTTTGTGGTTTCTCTCCTGACTCAAGGCAGCAGTACCAGATGTGGTGAGATCACAACATGCTCCCAGGAGACAAAAATCCATTTCTCTAAGACCACCAGTGCTCCGTCTTTTTGACCACGTTAATTTGGGCTGCAATTAAGTTGGTAACCCAGGCCCTCTAAACTCCATCTCTAGACAAGCTGGTCATTAGCCCCACACCCTGAAAGGCCTAAATGGAATTGCTCAGGGTGCAGCTGCCAGACACCTTCCAGGTGACAGGTTTGGATTTCTCCAGGGCCAAGGAAATCAGCCTTTCAAAGCCTGCATGTCCAATCATTGCTGCTTTGTTTCAGCCTCTTAACTTTGCTGTGACTTTACTTTTCCCAGGCTTCAAACAAAACTGATCTGAGACATCTTAAGTTCTTTGTTCTTCTGGGAGTTCAAGGTTTCTTTTCCGTATTCTCTCAGTAGCTGTTGAATTCTTTCATGTTGGAATAAATCCTGGGGGACTGGCTGGCTCGGGGCGACTGAAAATGAAAACAGAATAAGAGACCTTTGCCTCTGGGTTACTCCCAGGGTGAGTCAGCCCAGAGCTGCTGGGATCAGAAGTTGCCATCATCTCTTACCCAACAATCTGCATGGGCATTTTGATGGAAGTCCCAGCCCAGTCCCAGCTAAACTGGTGACCCAGCTCACTCCATCACCAGAGACAAACCAGGAGGGGAACAGACAGAGGGTTGATGGTGTCCTCAGCAAATCTTGACTCTAGAATGCTAGAATCTTCAGTTGTAGCAAAACACCAGTGACAGTGAGCTCTTGCCCATGGAGGCAGTGCAGGTGTTTGTGTGGTCAGACACACTTTTGAATTTTGGGCACTAACAGGGGCTTGGAAAATCTTACCTGAGTCTGTTTCAGCCCAGGGCTGCTGCTCTGGGCTCTCTGAGAAGAGCTGCTTGCTGGGGGAAGGCTCCATGCTTTCCATGCTGTCCCAGGAGTGTGGGATGTAGGACTTGTCTGCTTGGTGTGTGCACTGGCTCCTGGAGTTCATGGCCAAGCACTGGTCTGCCCACCAGTGTCATCTTCTGCATGGCACAGCTTCCTCCTGCATCATCCATGACCAGAGGGAGGTTTGTTAAGGAGGACAGATTCCCCTTCTCCATTGCTAGCAGGGAGAATGGATTCAGCCTCAGTGCTAAATCCATCCAAATAACCAAAGCTTTTTCCTTTTACCCATACAAGACAAAAAAAAAAAAAAAAATCACCTTTCCCATTGCCATTCCCATGGCCCCAAAATGACCCTGCTCTCACAAAGGCTTAATGGCACCCAGGGCTAAGGCCTGTCCACTCAGCTTTTCTCCCTGATGGTCCTGAATGTGGAGAAACAGCTCCAACCTTTCCCTAAGTGAGGAAAACACAGTGTGTGGGAGCACTGAGCGCTGTGTCACGTTCTCATCCTGTCCTGCTTTCTCACCTGGACTGACCCCTGCCCTTTGTGCTGGTAGAAACAACCCCTCAGCATGCACCTGTGTCTCCTTTCAGTGGCTGTCACCTCAGAAGGGGCCTCAGCCAGCTCAGGGAGGAGGAAAGTGTGGGGAGCATCTGCATTTGTGCCTGTGCCGGGTGGTTGGCTCCAGTGTTTGGTCACAAAACCACTAAATTTACACCAATTACCAGGTGCTAGGAGCCCCCTGGGGTGCCCCTCTGTGTTCAGGCATGACCTCTGAGCAGGACCCTCCGTGATGGAGAGCCATGGGGCGGGACCTTTGTTGGCCTGGGGAATTGGCAGCATGAACGTGCTCCTCCAAAGCATGGACGTGTTGGAAACCAGCCCTGAGATTCCTTCTCCCATGACCATGAGCAAGGCCAGAGGGTGTTGTGAGCTCTAAAAACACAAGCAAATCCTCCTTCATGGCTTTTATTTTCCATATGGAACCCCAGGACAGCACGAGGAGCCAGCTGGTTCTTCAGTGGGATGGGCAGGAGAGGTTTCTGCACCCGTAGAGACAGGGGACTTTTTTGTGGTGGACTGAAGGCTGTAACTAGACTCTCCTCACACAGGAACTTGGGGGCAGAGTGCTCCCCCCTGCTGGTGCTGGCAGAGCAGGCCGTAGAGAGTTAGACTGGAGTGCTCCAGTTTCTCTGGAGTCTGCAGAGTGCCTCTTGTGAGTAGCAGTCACCTTCCTCAGAAACCGCGGGGGCCACCACAGCCCTGGCACCCACGGCTGGCTCCAAAGACTCCCCGCCTAACCTGACACCTGCATGACAGACAGCGAGCACTCCCTGCCCTGCACTGACCCAGCCAGGACCGGGACAGGTGTCCCAGCACAGCCACCTGCCACCTGTGTCAGCATCAGCACCTCATGCCCTCCCCTCCTCACTCGTCCCTCTCCCCAGCCGCTGCTTTCTGCTGAAGGAGGATGCTCTCTCTAGCAAGAGGCTCTTTGTCTGACCTTTCCAGTGTAATTCTCTCCTGTTGGCCCAGCCCTGTTGTTTGGCTGAGTGTTCTCTCTTCTCTCTTTTTTTTCTGCCTCTCCTTCTCTCCCTCTGTCTTTGCCTGCAGCTGGTCTTGGAGACCTACAACGTCCCCGAGCTCTCAGCAGGGGTCAACTGCACCTTCGAGGACCTCTCGGAGATGGATGGGTTGGTGGTGGGCAGCCAGATCCAGTGCATCTCTCCAGCTGCCAAGGAGGTGCCCCAAATCATCACAGAGAACGGTGAGTACCCCACAGCTCCTCCACCTGCACCTCTCCCTCCCATCCTCACCCCATACCCTCTCCTGCATCCTCAGAGCAGGATTTGGCTCCTAAGAGCCTCTGGGGGGGGCATGGAAAGCCCTGGGAGCAGGGGGGATGCTGGAGCTGCACAGCAGCACATCATGGAACGAGTTGTGTGACTGTGAGAGTGTTTCAGCCTTGAGCTGCAGCACCAGCACCTGCACCGAGGTGCTCCTCTGTGTGACACGAGGTGTTTGCAGGCTGCCACCGAGTGGCAGTTGCACGGATCCAGCGAAGACAAGACATGGATGTGGGATATTCCCTCTCCTTTTGGCCAGGCTGGTGTTACACACCAAGGGTACAGGCTCTGAACAGGCCCCATCCTGTGTATCAGAAATTCCTGCAGAGCTGGTCAATCCTGTCTGTAATTTCACCCTGCTCCTCGCAGATTTAAGTCTGTGTGCTCAGCTTCCTGTCTCAATTCCTGGCCTTTACTGCCGTAAGCTGTCCCAGGTTTGCTTCTGGCTCCTTCTCCTAAACTGGTCCAGCACAGAAAAATTCCTTGTCTCCAAGGATGCTTCTCCTATCCACGACTTCCTGCACTTTTTTCTTTCCCTTTTCTAACAAACTTTCTGGGTAATTTCAAGAACTCCTGTGGCTCTTTAGAGGGACTTATTAAAAAAACCTTGACCATGCTGTCACCCCCACGAAACACACAGAGGATGCTGCCAATTTTTGTCCTTGGCTTCCTGTGAAAATTTACTGTAAAATTGGCCTCTGGGGATCCTCAGACTGCAGAAAATCAGGTGACATGAGCTGTCACCATCCCCTCTGCTTTCCCTGAGCTGCACACAGCTGCTGCGCTCTCCACTGCAGTCCCAAAACAAGTTCCCAGGAGGCTGTCACCACTTTCAAGTCCCACTGATTATCAGTCATGTTTGCTTACCAAGACAGGTTCCAGAAGTTCTTTCCTTGGTATGGACTTCTGTCCCAGGCCAGGCTATCATCAACCAGCAGACAAAAATAACAGTGAAAGGCGGAGACAGCACATGAGGGAGAGATTTATCTGCTTTCAGGGCACCTGCAGCTTGTATCAGCTTCAGAGCTGCTGCTCTGCGCCTCTGTGAAGACCAAGTCCTCCCCGCACTGCCAGAGGCTGAGTTTGAACCAAAGTGTGACTATCACACCTGGGGCCATCCAGCCCTCACATCCTGGTTTGAAATACCTGCAAGGCGCTGGCAAAGTCATTAAATATGGCAGAGCAGATGGGCAGCAGAGCCAAGCACTGGCAGCAGGACGTGTTCAGTGAAGTGTGTGGGGTGTGTGTGCCCCAAGGTGGGTGAGCGAGCACAAGGTGCTCAGTGTCACCCACTGTCTAGTTTGCTTTGGCCTCACTGATTAATGAATCTTTCAGGTGAGGAGGGAAATAATAGAATTATAGGATGGTTTAGTTTGGAAGGGTCTCAAAGATCATCTCATTCTAAATCCCCTGCCATGGCAGGGACACCTTCCTCTACCCCAGCGTGCTCCAAGCTCCATCCAGCCTGGCCTTGGACACTTCCAGGGATCCAGGGGCAGCCACAGCTTCTCTGGGCAACCTGTGCCCAGGGCCTCATCACCCTCCCAGGGAAGAATTTCCTCCTAATATCCCATCTAAATCTGCCCTCTTTCAGTTTAAGGCCATTCCCCCTTTCTGTATCACTTTTGTGCCCCTTTATAAATATCAGGGAAAGGGCCACCCAGGTAAATCTGTAATTAAACCTGGGTCACTTCCCCACCAAATTACCACAATTGCTGCACACACTGATTGCCCTCTCAGAATTGTGGGAAGAGGCAGCAGCTGACTGCCCAGCTTGGAGCCAGTGGGAAAAGGATGAGGAAATGGTGTGGAGGAGCTGAGGTGAAAAGGGTTCTGCTAGAAATGGGTGGATCCCTCTGGAAGTGCAGTGGGTTTCAAATCTCTCATACTGACATGTTCTTTCAGCCACAGGCTGAGGGGAATGGAGCTTGGGGTGGATGAGGTGAGTGAACATGGAAGGAATGTCCACATTTTTTTTTCTGGGAACGTTGAGTGAACCAGCAGTATGGAACAATTTTAATGACAAAATTATATTCTAATTCATTTTTAAATTCCCGATATCTGCGCACATTCTTTGAGCTTAGCTTTCCTACCTGATGAATTCAGTCACCACAATTTTGAAATTAGACCTGTTGTCATCCTCCAGTCCAGACTCTGCTCCCAGGCATAATGATTTCCAGTGGTGAAGACATACCCCATCAGCCCATAGGAGTTGGGGTTGTAGCTGTGGGAGAACTGGGCTCTGGAAGGATTTTATAACACTTTTTACACCTACAGGAGGACAGCCCAGCCAAGGTGCTGTGGGACAGCTCCAGGTTCAGGCTGGTGGCCTGGCCAACAGGGCTTACAAAGCAGTCACACCCTGACGTGCCTATTTCCCCCCCAGGTGACCATCACATTGTCCAGCTTCAGCTCAAGTCCAAGGAAACGGGGATGACCTTTGCCAGCACCAGCTTCGTCTTCTACAACTGCAGCGTCCACAACTCGTATGTTCATTTCCTTCATGCCACTTTCTCATGGGCACGTGTCCCTTAGGAAGATGTTAAAGTGTGGAGGTGACCAGGGGCTGGGCTCACTTGTGTGGAGGCTGGAATGGTGGGTCCCTCCTGAGGTGACTCAGGGTGTGGGGGCCACTTTTTCTGCAGGCAGAGCATCAGATTAGGAGTGATTTGCCACATAATTGAGTCAAAACGGACTTGTGCCCTCAGCACATCTTCCCTTACCTTCCTGTTACGCATTCTTTTGTGGATGTTTGGCTGCTCATATGCACCTCCAACCATCATTCATGCTGCCAGTCCCACCAGTAGCCTTCCCCAGGTGGTCAACATAGACTTGGACCCTCCAGCCCGGAAAAATAAAGCTTGTGGTTCCTGTCGGATATGCACTGAACCCAGCTGATGCCCTCAAGACCACGTTACCCACTATGTGAGCACTTTCTGTGCCTCACACCCCACTTCCCTGGGGTTTAGTTGCCACTAGGAGCTGCCCCAGTGGAGAAGACCCACAAATCCCTGCAGGAAGATGCCCTTGCAGCAGGCTGATCCACCCCCGAGCAAGGCTGAGCAGCTCTGTCCCCACCACTGAGCCGTCAGAAGTGCCAAAAGTAGATAATTACTGTGGCTCAGCAATTCACAAGGAAAGGCAAATCCTATTTCCATGTTCCTGCTGCTTTGACAAACAGTGTCAGAAAGCAAGTGTTGAGGGGTGGGGGAGAGCAGGAGAGATGGTGCTGTTAAATATTTATGGCATGTTTTGGTTTCTTACTTGACAAACTATAATACGCTATCCATTTTTAATTCGATGTATCAGAGCAAGCACTTGTTACCAATTTGAAGAATAAGTTGCTGTACCAGAGCTGAGGGTGGATTGGGATTGAGCAAGATTTCACAGAGACAGGGGAGAGGGGGTGTGTCTGCCTGTTGGGCTCACACAGAAGCTCTGGAGCTTTTCTCTCCTGCCCATTAAAAACCCAGTGACATATAAGGACCAGGAAAATTTACTTCCCTGGAGTCTCCTGAAGGTATTCCCCAGGTACTGCAGCTGCATAGAGTGATAAAACTGTTAAGGTTGGAAAAGCCATCTAAGATCACCAAGTCCAAGCCCACCAGCACCACCACCATGGTCACCATTAAACCTTGTCCCCAAGTGCTTGTTAACACTTCCAGGGATGGTGACTCCACCACTGCCCTGGGCAGCCTGTTCCAGTGCTTTACAACCCTTCCCATGAAAAAAAAAATTCCTAATATCCAGTCTGAACCTCCCCCGGCACAGCTTGGGGCTGTTTCCTCTCATTTTGGCACTTGTTACCTGAGACCAGAGCCTGAGCCCCTCCCTGGCTGTCCCCTCCTGTCAGGAGTTGTGCAGAGCCACAAGGTCCTCCCTGAGCCTCCATTTCTCCAGGCTGAGCCCCTTTCCCAGCTCCCTCAGCCCCTCCTGGGGCTCCAGACCCTTCCCCAGCTCCCTTCCCTGTACCCCCTCCAACCCCTCCAGGTCTTTGTCATGAAGGTCTCCAGAGTGTGAACAACCAGGATTGTGCAGAGAACAGGATTTGGTTGCTGCTGAGCATAAATCATATTAAATTTAAAGGGAAGTGTGATGTAGGTTCAAGTCAGTGCTGTAACACAGCCAGGGGAGGTGTTTGCAGCTCTGACTCTGTACAGCCCCTGGGGCACAGGAGAGCAAAACCTTGTAAGATGGAGGGAATGGCTCCTTCCTGCACCCAGAGTAGGTGATGCCCTAAATATGCCCTCTGCTTCCCAGCTACCTGCTCCAGTAGTCTTTATTTCTTTTCTGAGGTGAAGAATATGAGTAAATATATTTGCAGGAACCTCATCACCCTGATCAGAACTCACACCAATAAACGTGTGGGATACAGGGGGAGAAAATTCCCTGCTTCATCTTTGGTTTTCTGGCTTTGGTACATCCCAGTTTATCTCTGGCCTCTGTGTCATATGTGGGAGAATTAACCAGATGGGATTGTTGGTGCCCAGGGCAGCCAAAACACAATAAATATTTATTATTCCTCTAGCTGCAATGATATGAATGCAATCTAAATTATTTAATCATATGAGACATTTGAGATGCCAGTGACAACCAGCTCAGGCCAGAGCAAATCCAGCGCCATCCTGCTGGTGTTGGGTCAGTGCAAAGCCTGTGTGCTCCTGCAAAAGCAATGTTTTCCAGGCTGTACGTCTCTCTGGAAAAGGCTGTCAGTGATGCCTTGGACGGGCTACCTAGAACAGAGGCTAGCCAGCGTTAGATAATAAAGTAGGCATTTATTAAAGGACTTCAATAGATGCACCCTGAGCAGTGCAAGAGCCTGGCAGGGGCTGCACCCAGGATGGACCATGGTCACGAGGTTTTCAGGCAGATATAAGTTTGGTCTATTTGCATATCAGGGGTTAATTGTCCAGTTACACCTTCAGGTAATGAAGTCGCATTCCCCGGTTTGCTCCTCCCCAATTCACTTTGGTTCACACTTTTCAGGCCTGAGGCTGTGAGGTGTCCTTGGTTCTCAGGCCTGGAAGGATTGGTTTGTCTGACCAAACTGTGAAGAGNGACCAGACTCTGAAGAGAGCTCACAAACACTCTCTATGGAGTTCAGAGCTACACGCTAACGCAGTGCAGGATCTGAAAAATACAAAAGCTAAAAATTTAAGTCACCATCAGGTGACTGCTGGCCAAGTGACTGCTCTGTGCCTCTGTTCCAGGTGCCTGTCGTGTGTGGAGAGCCCTTACCGCTGTCACTGGTGCAAGTACCGCCATGTCTGCACCCACGACCCCAGCTCCTGCTCCTTCCAGGAAGGACGAGTCAAGATGCCCGAGGTAGGCTGGGGCACAGGGTGTCGAGTTTTTCGGGGCGTCTTCATCAAAGAATGTGGCCATGGGTAGTTGTAAAAGTAAAGTCCTTTACTGCATGGCTAAATCAGCCTCGTGAAGGCAGGGTTGTTACAGCCAGCATGCAGAAAACCTCCTGACATAGTCTCTAAGTCTGCCTTGGTTTGGAAAGGCAGGTGTCTGCCAGGGAAAGCTGGAGCTTTCCTTGGAATGGAGAATGTAAACCCGCTCCCTCCAAATTATTATAATTTTGCAATTAAGGGCTTTCAGGCAAAGATTTGGGAATAGGAATAACAGTTCTTTACTAGGAATATTAAAAATACAAATGTAGTAAAGCAAACAAACAAACAATCCTGGAAACACTGACAGAGTCAGGGATATGACCTGACACCCGTTGGTCAGGGTGTTGTGAGCAGTCCAAATAAGTCCTCCTGGAGTGACAGATGTGATTCCATCAGAGTAGAGATGATCCTGTAGAAGTGTCCAGCAGTGGCAAGATGGGTCCAGTCTCCCTCTGGGAATTCCAGTGGAAAACAGGCAGCTTTGGTGTTCAGAATTGTAGGTTTCATACAGGTAGCATCTCACAGTGGGGTGCTGTGATTTTATCAGTCATGTGGTGAGCCTTAATGGCCTATTAACAGAAGATTCCCCCTGAAGTGAGGATTGGTCATGGAAGAGATAAGGAACATTGCCCCACCTGGTTTTAACAGCTGGCCATTGACAGAAGGAACCCGCCCCCTCCCCGCTGGAGTTATGAGGAATGGGTTATACAAGAGATAAAGAGAAACAAAACCCTCCCCAACCAGTTTCAACAGATGACAAATAGAACATTCCCGGTTACATATTGCAAACCCAAGACAAACTCCCAAGCAGAAGCAGCAGCCACAGCAGCAGTGACAGCACCCATAGGCTGTGTCCCCACTAGCAGTTGCAGCAGTAGCAACATCAGAGGCCTTTGTGGTTTTCATGAGTCTCCGTGCTTGTGTGTGTGGGGGGGTCATTCTCAAAGTAGTGCATTTTTATTCTATTTTTAGCCAATCAGGCTTGAACACGGATTTTCTCACAATAGCATGAGACCTATCCTAAGCTAAAATTGATGTATGTTAATCTTCGTAAATTCTTACACAAATTGTATGTATATAGCTCTACCTGTTCTATCTAGGAATTTTCAGCAAGGCTGCATTATTTTTGTTATGACTAGAATTTAACTAACTTTGCCAAAGGCAATGTTACTGAACTATAAACTAGGCATTAGGTCTTTTCTTACTTACTGACACAGGTTTTTTGTTTAAGGCACTTAAATATCCTCTATTTATTTAAAACTAAACTTGTATTTCTGCTTCATGTCTGGGTGGATTTATGTGTTTTAGTTTTTCAGAAGGTTCTAATTCAATCCTCACATTTCTGAGCACTCCTGGGCCTGTATGGATTTGGCCCAGGGGGATTCATACTCCAACAGGGGATGGGCCACACATCCAGCATGCTCAGGGCTGATGTCACCTTGTCATCCAGAAAGCCTTCTCCACCTCCAGTCCCACCCTCTCCCTCTGCAGGGATCTCCTCTCCCCTCTGCTCTGCCAGACCCCCAAGGACCTGCTCCCTCCCTCCTGCA
The DNA here is from genome assembly GCA_013397315.1 of Donacobius atricapilla. NCBI lineage: Eukaryota > Metazoa > Chordata > Aves > Passeriformes > Mimidae > Donacobius > Donacobius atricapilla. The sequence continues at coordinate 681,131 of WBMY01012605.1, read as the reverse complement.
CACCACACGGATTGTGTGACCTTGGAAAGCCATCACAAACTCCTGGCACCAAAGGTCTGGGAGGGATGGGACACACTGGCTGTGCATCTCCTCCAGGAGAGAAGGATGTTACCTACCCCAGGCTGCTGAGACCTGGGAAGGATTTAGAGCTTTGGCCATGGGGTCAGTAGATGCCAGTTGTGTTTGGAACATCTCTGGGGCTTTGTGGGTTTGGTGCCTAATGGCAAATGCATCCAACTGTCCCCAGATTGCCACTGACTGAGCTGAACTGGAGCTTGGGTCATAATACAGAGCTGCAAATGCTGCCTGGCGTGTGCTGTAACCAAGGAGCCCTTGCAGGCAAGGAGAATGCAAATAGGAAGCCACTTAATTCCTTCCAGGTCCCACATGTGGTGTCTTCATACTCCTGTGACATCGCCATTCCCTCCCACCCCTTCTGTAAATGTTGGTTGAGCTGTCACATTTGTGCTGGTTGAGATGTCCCGCATCAGATGTCCTGACCTGCTCTGGCACTGGGAGAAACCATAAATACTCATGAGTTTTCCATCTACCAGGATTCAGGATTTACTGTAAAACTCCTGGAAGGTGTGCTGAGGAGCTGGAGGGTTTGATGCCCTGAGCTTGATGGTGAAGGGGTGAGGAAAGGCAGCCCAGGGTTATTCCAAAGCCTTGTCACACTTTGGTCAGCAGGGCTGGCCACAGGTTTCTGTCCCTTCCACTCCAGGAACTGTAGGAACCTCATTTTCTTGCTGAGTGGGATCCCCTGGGACACTTTGTCTCAGTTTTCCACTGTGCTAGGTCACCACCACCACCCCTGCCCTCCTCTAGCGTGCCTCATGTACCAAGCACTCACCTTCCCAGCTCCCACCTCTCCTCCACTCCCCTGCCCAAAGTGAGATGCCTACAAACCTCCATGGATCTCCTGGTCCACCAGAAAGGAGATCATGAGAATTATCCCAATTTCTTAGGGAAGGGACGGGATGGCACAGCCACTGCTCTTCACTTTATCCTCTCCAAGGTGTTGCTCTGCAGACCTGGGGAGGAGGCAGGAATTCATCAAACTCTGCCTGTTTTTAGCTTTATCACCTCTCTTCTAGCTCTGTTTCTGAAAGATCTCCTCTTCAGGAGACAGCTCCATTTTTGTTTGGTTTTTTTTTTTTGTCAGTAGAGTTTGCTTTTCCTCTCTTCTAGCCCCTTTAACAGAGAATTTCCTGCCAAGCTTTGCGTAGTCTTTCTGATCCTGTAAAAGTGAGATTTTCATGGCAGTGGGAAGAGGCACAAACCTGACCTTGGAAAACCACAATTGATCTACAAGGCAATCACAGCATCATGCAACACGTGGATGTTACACTGGTCATTGCTAATGGGGACTGCAGCATTTTTTTGCCTTCTCTGGGGACAAATGGGATCCCATTCCCCTGGGATACAACATTTGGGACAATCTGCTAAATTCAGGAGATGGTTTTGCTGTCTGCTCCACAGAGGAAGGACTGGAATGACAAAATCTGCGAGGATAAAGGCCTTGCAGCTCCTGAAACTTTCAGAGCTTGCTTTGTGCCTGGCAGTGTGAGAAATGCCCTGCAGCTCCAGGTTGCTTCCCATTTCATCTGTGTGTTTGTGGCTCTCAAGGGCTGGGAAAGGATGGCATCACAAGTGCACTCTGGCAAACAGATTTACAATCACTCTGCGGCCAGAAAGGCTTGGTTGTGATTTTTT